>MU227873.1:2634327-2695747 GCA_018584345.1 Thuja plicata | reverse complement strand
CTTATTTCTCCACCCCCTAGCTCCCCCCTCCCAGGCCCAAGAACACATGCCCTATGAACAAATGGTACGACGAAGACCGTAAGGCCTCTCATCCGACTTTGCAGTCGACCTTCATGCTCCACCACCATTCTTACACCTCTCTTAAGAGATGGTTGTGGCCAGCTCCTCCGCCATAAGAAGCATCTTCACGTTTCCCAACGCAGATGTTTCTTGCCTCCCTCTATAGTTTCCCCAAACTTTTTTGGCGTACCCTCTTCCCCTGCCATACCCCCCTCCCCCTTCGAGCTTGATCAAGGTTTACTAGTTTCCCATACCTCTGTGCTCTATGATGTCCCTTGTCAACACCCTTTCCAATTTACAACCCCCCCCACAGTCACCTTTTCTCCTATACCACCATCAGGGAGGCAGTCAGAGCTATGAACTCTAGCAGGGCGAGTGATGAGGAGGGCTTTCAAGCTGAGTTCTTTAAACACGGGTTCACATTTTTGGGGTCCTATTTAGCTGATATCTTCAACCATGTTGTTTGCATAGGTTTCCCCTCTTCTTGGGCGCACCATATCATCCATCCGATCCACAAGGCGGGTCCTGCCTTAGACCCCAATAATTACAGAACCATCATGGTTGGACATACCTTCTCCAAGTTGTACACCACGACTCTTCATATTATTCTATCGAGAGTTTTGGATCGCTATCACATCCGTGCCAAGGGGCAAGCCGGTTTCAGACCGGATTATCAAACTATGGATCACATCCTTACTCTGTGGGGCATTATTGAGAAGACGCACCATCGCTCCTCGAAGGTGTACTATTGCTTTGTGGACTTCAACAAAGCTTTTGACTCTGTCCCCAAGACGACCCTTTTCAAAGGCTTTGGGATATCGGTATTTCAGAGACTCTTTTGGCAGCGTGAGACTCTACGAGATGATTTTGGGCCATCTCAATATCCCTTCTGGGTTTTCGGACTTCATCAGGAGCACTATTGGGGTTAAGCAGGGCTGCCCCTTGTCACCTACTCTTTTCAGTATCTACATTGACGAGCTGGAGATGCATCTTCAGGAACACACTCTTCGTGGGGACGATTGCCTTCACCAGGTTATGATCTCTATTCTGCTCTTTGCGGATGATATCGTTGTTTTAGCCTCCTCTCCGGAGTGTTTACAGAGACAACTAGATGGTCTTGCGTCCTTTTGCGAGTTGCGGCATTTGACAGATAATTTGGGGAAGACCAAGGTGATGGTCTTCAATGCTCTTAAGACCTCTCACCTCCATTTCTTCTTCAGGAGTCTGGAGGTGGAGATCTCCTCATACACATATTTGGGGGCCAAGTTCTCTAGGTCTTGTTTTACCATGAGACCTGCCCTTTAGCCGCGGATAAATAAGGTGTACGGTTTGTTGGCCCTCCTCGAGCGACAATGTTTCTGGCACCATTTCTAGGACACTTTGTCCAAGATGACACTTATGGATACACTTATCAAACCTACTGTTCTCTATGGTTCATTGGTGCGGGGTCCTTCCTTGCTAGATTCTGATTGGGTCTCTGTCGAGCGGGTTCAAATTCGCCTCCTCTGGCGCATCATTCGGTGCAAGCAATCCATCCCGCACAACATTATTCTTGCAGAGTTTGGGGCGCGTCCCTTCAGGTTTGAGGCCATCTTTGATATGGTCTGGTACCTTCACCGCATTTAGGGCTTTGCTAATTAGGGTGAGGGGTGTCACATATACCCCTACCTTACCTACTGTTCTTCAGAGTCTATTGTTGTCTTTGTTGTCTCCTCTGGTCAGGCTCGTGGATGGTTTGCTTAGACTTCAACCCCTTCTTGGGTCTATTGGGATTGCTATGGATCGCCTCCCTCCCTTCTAGTACTCTCACGATGCCCCCATCTTCTTCCCCCCCGCTAGGAGCTGAATAGGTGCATTAGAGATGACATTTACAGGTAGTTCATTCCCACTATTTGGGTTAACCCCCATGGGACCTGCACCTGAAGATGGCCTTTTATGCAAAAATTTCTAGATTTGAAGGACAGACTCACTGTCTACCCTTCCTACTTATCCCTCCATTGGGCAACATTCCCTCAGAATCTCCCTTGGCTCCTTCAAAGTGGGTTCGCATCGGCTTTCTTGCAGAACCCAACATCATATTGACAGAGAGCACAGGTTTTGCCAGCTTTGCAGCATTGGGGAGGTTGAGTTTGAGGAGCACTTTATCTTTCATAGTCCTCTATACTACGAGATCAGAGGGAGGTTCTACTACCTCTCTAGGGAGGCAGAGTCACTCTCTACCTTCTTCAGATGTACATACTAGCAATGTCTTGCCCTTTACTTTCAGGAAGCTCTTAGGCTTCAGGACCACACACTCCAACACTAGCATCCTGCGATGCCTTCACCTTGTCAGCTTATTCACAGGGCTTCATTCAACGCGCTATACCAAGCGTCGGCTTGGGCCTGCCCCTTTTTCCCAATCGGTGAGGCCCAAGACGGGTTCCTTTCTGCAACAACCATCCTCATCTAGGATCACTCCGAGGTGGCCCATGGTTCTCGATTGCTTATCCTTCAACTTGGAAGTTCTTCACGGCTGTTCGGAACCCTTAATTGGGTTCGGGAGGATTTCCTTTCCATTGGGCCCTTCTCTCTGCTTTTGTTTGTATTTCAGTTGTTGCTTTCTTCTTAGGGCACCGTTTGGTGTCCCTTTTGCGAGTTGGCCCCTTTTTGATGTACTTAGCAGTCCCTTTGACCCTTTGTGGTCTTTTGTTAGACATTAATAGATTTATCTTATCTTCTTCACCTTGAATTGGAGTGGCTTGGCTTCGTCCTTCCCCATCTAGATCTGTATTTTTTTGTATTTGTTTTTTCCTTTGGTGCTGTGCCAAATTCTTTGTTATCTACATTTTCTTTACCCTTTGCTTGTTCTGTCTTTGCTAGTATTTTTGTGGGTAACTTGTACTGGGATCTTTTGTAATGTACCCAAATTTTGGTTAAAAAAATAAAATTAATTATTTTAAAGCTGTCCAAATAAATTAAAAATTAAAAGGATGACTTTATTTTAATTAATTTAATTAAAAAGTGATGAAAATAATGTTATATTATAAAGTCACTTTATTTAATTAAGTTCTCCAGCTTATTCTAGATGCTACATTATGAGCTGGAAAATTCTAGAAGGCTCATCAAATTGTTATAAAAGGGAGGATTTGCAATGCATTTGAGATGTTATTTTGATTTGATGAATTTTTTGGAGACAAAAACCTTTAGGAGTTGACAAAAGGGCTGGATGAAAACCCGGTTCTTCCTAAGGAGGTGGATTTGCGATGGAGTTCACACATGTGCAAAATTTGTAAGATTGAAATTTTGTTTTTGAAATAAAAATGTTGCTTTCTCTTATGCAGAAAATATAAAGTTAATATTGTTAATGGTTCGCATAATATTTTGGGCAAGGTTCTTTATTTCCTGTCGAAATGGTTCAAGTCGTGTTTAAGGTTCCGTAATAATCAATATTACTGTTGTGGCGATTTCAATTCAAAACATTTCAATTACAACATTAGATAGCGGCAATTTATATTGCAAGGTCGAGTTTTGGTTATTTCTTGGGCCTATTAATTCCTGTGGGCCCGATCTTTATATTGGCCGACTATTCTAAGGTCCGACTTTGGAATTCTATGTGCCGTAATATGAAGTGAGCTCATGTTTAGTGAATGCGGTGATTGATATTTGAAGACTGAGCTTTGTATTGCATAACTACCTTAATACAATATTGTGATAAGTCTGAAGATATATGTGGGATCCGATTCACAATTTAGTGCTTCATTTGTGGATTTAATAGTTTTGGGCCGGACTATTGATGACATTGTTTTGCACAGATTTAATATTCTAATAATATTAAGGTTCAAATTAGTAATTCGTGGAGTTTTTGTCGTGAAACATTATGGGAGCCTCTAATTTGTGATGACCGTCGAACTATGAAGGATGCTGATAGATTACAGTGGAAGTCTCCTATCAATCACTGAAGACTCAAGGATTTTCTCTCACGGCTAAAGAGAGTTGATTGGGCTTGGAATACAAGAGAGACATTGCAGATATTGTTTCCCCTAAAATACATACAGAGCTAGGAGTGACTGAACAAAGAAAGAATGTGAGGCATGTCCGTATCTTTAAATTAGGTGCACCATAATTCTTGTTCAACATGGTTACACATTTCCTGAGCATGTTAAGTGTAAATGGAGTTGACTCTGCTTTGAGTATAGCAGCTGCGTCCTCTCTTGTTGCTGTTGTGTACGGTCTGAGTGCAAGTGTATTAATTTGTGCATAAGAATCAACCATTTGTGCATGAATAAATTTGCTTTTGATCTGGGTGGCATTGTCTTATAGCTGCAACATATATACAGGTCAGATCTGAAGCTAGAGCTCTATTTTAAGACTACTATAAATTGTTATGCTCATTTTCAGTTGGAAAATACATTGCATAGTTGAAAAACTCGGACTCGACAATAACTCGGCTGGCCCAAAAAATTGAAAAACTCAAAACTCTCCGAAAACTCGGCACTTTTATCCGACATTTGAAAATATATAATTTCTTAAAATATTCTTAAAAACACCAAATTTGTAGAACATATTAGTTTATAATATGTACATATTTCCATCATATAAAAATCAACATTAGATACCATTAGCATTCATGTTCATATTAGTGGTGATAAGTTATTATCTATAATACTTTAAAAGATATTAATATAATAATTATAATACTTTAAAAGATATTAATATAACAATTATTTTCATTGTAAAAAGAGGAAGAATATATTGTGCTCCCTATTCAAGCGGGATGGAGAGAAATTTGAATGGAGGTCAGGGCGGGAAATAGAACGCTAGCCCTGCGATCCAGACTGCAGGTGGGAAGGAGGGATCTCGGTCTGTTGGATGTGTAGATAGGACAACAGAGGGACAGGGGAATGGAAATGACACAGATACTAGGGACCAATGGGGGGAAAACCTAAGGTTCCAGGTGGAGGTGAGATTCCAAAGACTTTCCAGGGCACTCTTGACCAATTGCGCCTATGGGCCTCCTTGTTTGGTGCTATGCCTAGCGGAAAGTCTTCCTTTTCTCAAGTTTGTAATATTTCTGATCTGATTCAAGGAAAGTTTGTGATCTCTGTTCCATACCCAGTTATTGATCACAATATTGCTCTCATGGCCCTTTCACTGGTTAGAAAATTCATGGACCCTAGGCCTAATATTGATGTTGTTAGGGCTTATGCTAAGAAGAAATGGATTCTAAAAGGGCAGGTTGAGATCATTGCTTTGCCGAAAGGCTTCTTCTCCTGCACTTTCTCTTGTGAGGAAGACATGGCTATCACCCTATGCAATAGACCTTGGATGGTAGGCAAATCTGCTCTTGCTTTGCAAAAACGGTCTCCTAAACTGGATCTTAATGATTCTTTCTTTGTTCAAGCGCCAGTTTGGGTGAGACTCTCGGGTCTACCAATGGAATATTGGTTTGAGGATGTGTTTAGTGGTCTGGCTTGCTCATTTGGGGAGCTATTATCTATTGACCCTATGACAACAGCCAAAAGAAGACTCATTTATGCAAGAATTTGTGTGGGGGTAGGACAAGATGTTGATATGCAATCCACTATTGAGATTGTATCCAAGCTTGGCAGTTGGGTCCAATAGGTGGAATATGAGAGCATCCCCTTTGCTTGCTACCATTGCAAAAAAGCGGGTCATTGGGCAAAGAAGTGCCCTTTGTGAGCTGAAAAGGAGTAGGCAAAAAAAACTCTAGCCAAGAGGAAGCTTTGGAGGGTCAAGGAATCAAAAAAAGAGGAGGGAGAGTGCAGATCAAGGGATTTTCGGGGACCTCACCTCTGGGGAAAAACTAGATTTGGTCATTCCGGATACCTTGGACCTTGATGCTATAGCCAATAATGCTGGCCCTCCACGTGATGCAGCGAAAGAAGAGTTAAAACTACCTTTGGTCTCTCAGATGGTAGAGGGATAGGAGAACATTGGAATGGAAGAAGTGGATCTTCCAAATGGCCAAGATCATGAGGTTGGGGAAATCCAGGAAGGTAATTTGAATAGTGGAGAGAACTCTAACTTGGTTAACAAAGTTGACAGTAGCGATGGAGTCCCATCAAGGATAGAGGATGCACAACCCTATAACATCTTGGGATACAGTCCTACCATGCAGTCTGCTACCCAGAAGTCTGTGGAGATTGTGAAATCCACCCTCCCGGAGGTTGAATCCCCCACGCTCTCAATATTGAAAATCAACACCAGGTGGGGAGATGTAGAGAGCAATGATAATGCCATTAGATCAAACCAGGCTAGACTGGGCGGCTCATCCTCAACCCAGGAGGAGGAGGTCCCATTCATGACGGTTACAGATAAGAAAAAGGGGAAGAAAGGAACAACTACTAAATCGACCCCGTTGTCTAAGTCTATTCCTGAACCGAAAGTCAATGCTTCGAATAGGGTGAAAGCTGATGTTGGATCACATATCTCTTCTCCTGGAAGAAGATCAACCAGTTGGATAAGGGAGCAGGAAGCGTGCAAGAATATTGTGGATGCTACTCAGAAGACCATCCATGAGGTATGCTCACTAAGTAAAAAATGAAAATCACATCTTGGAATATATGTGGGCTCAACGGGACCCACAAATAGGATGTTCTTAGAAACTTAGCTAGGGATCATAAACCTGATATTGTTCTGATCCAAGAGACGAAAATGCCTAAGGAGAAAGTTGAGAAAATCGAAGTTTTCAAACATTGTGGTGTTTTAGGGGGAAGCTCTGAGGGTGCCTCTGGAGGCACTGTGATTTTTTGGAATCTCAACTATATTAAAGAACTTGTTATCTTGGAAGATAACATAGCCACTGTCAGATTCCATTACATCAAGGATGGTACCTCCTGGGTCCTGTCTAACATATATGCCCCTAATACTAGATTGGGTAGAAGTAAGTTCTGGAGGAAGTTGGAGCTTATCAGAGCTCATTTCAATAGGGAAAGTTGGATTATCATGGGGGACTTCAATACTCCTTTGAAGGATCACGGGAAATTTTGGGAGGTCCCCACCTAGCTGGATAACAGACTTGATTTAATGGATTTCATTAACAATCAAGCTCTTGATGATATGGATCTTCAAGGAGCAAACTATACTTGGACAAATAGGAGAACTGAGACTGATCTTATCCAGGTTCGCCTAGATAGGGCTCTTATCTCTAATGAATGGTTTGGCCATTACCATTGTTCTTTGACTGCCCTGTCTTGAATTGGCCCTGATCACTTTCCTATCTCCTTTGTGGCAAGGCCAATCTTGGAAAGGCGCACTTTCCCTTTCAAATTTGAAAAAATGTGGACTGCACACCCGAAGTTAGAAGCCTGTATTAGAGAATGATGGAACATATCTATGGAAGGCACGACTATGTTTAAGGTAGCTAAAAAACTCAGATTTGTTAAAGATAAGGCTAAAAGGTGGAATAAAGAGGTTTTCGGTGACATATTTGCCTCCAAAGCTACCATTCAGATGGAACTCAAGGAAGTGCAGGAGAGGATTCAAATTGAGGGATACATCAATGTCTCTATAGCTACTGAAAATGAGATCCTTGCCAATACCATGATATTATTGCTAAAGAGGAGGAATTCTGGAAACAAAAATCTCGCTCCCTTTGGCTGACTACTGGTGATAAGAATACTAGATTTTTCCATATGACTGCCATGAAGCACAAAGCTGCCAAGAGGGTCTCCCGCACTGCTATCAATGGTAAGATGTCGGAGGTTGAGGAGGATATGAGGAAGGAAGTCAAGCACTTCTCTTCCCTTCTCACAGCTGAGGATAACTTACACATTAAAGGCCGAGATTTACTCTTGGATTCCATCCCGTCGGTGATCGGGGATGAGCAGAATAGCTTACTTTCAGCCATCCCTTCCAAGGATGAAGTGAGAGCTGCTATCTTCTACTTTGAAGGTAATAAAGCCCCTGGCCCTGATGGTTTCCCTATGTTTTGCTTTCATCTCTTTTGGAATATTGTGGAACCAGATGTTGTGAAAGGTGTCAGAATTCTTTGGTGCTAGAAATATTCTTAAGGAACTCAATGCTACCTTGTTCTTATTCCTAAGATTTCGGGAGCTGATTCTATGGATAGCTTTCGTCCTATTGGTATGTGTAACTCTTTCTATAAGATCATTTCTTAGGTCCTTACTTCAAGACTTCTTGTGCTCCTCCCCAAGCTCATTTCTCCCTAGCAGAATGACTTTGTCCCTGGGAGGCAGATTTTGGATTCAATAATTACTGTGCATGAGAACATCCATTCGTTGGAAATGTCCAAGAAGTAGGGTTTCTTGATGAAACTGGACCTCTCAAAGGCTTATGATAGGGTTGACTGGAATTTTTTACATAGAATTGTGCAGGCCTTTGGATTTAGCAACATGGTCATTCAGCGTATCAATCAACTGGTTTCCACTCCTCTCTCGGTTATTGTCAATGGCTCTCCTACTCCTTTCTTCAGACCTTCAAGAGGAGTCAGACAGGGGGATCCCATTTCCCCTATCCTCTTTATAATTATGGCGGAATGTTTAGCAAGATTTATTAATAAGCTGATGTGTGATGGGTAGATCAAAGGAGCCAATCCCTCCTCTGCTAATCGTTTCTGCTCTCATCAACAATTTGTTGATGATACTATCTTTATGGGCTCCTCTTCCATTAAAGAAGCAAGAAAACTTAAGCTTACCTTGAGCAACTAGTGTCAAGCCTTGGGTTAGTTGATTAATTGGTCAAAAAGCTCCATTTTTTTCATCAACACCTCGGAAGAGAGACAACCCCGCTTTGCGAATATTTTGGGCTGTCAGATAAGTCAGCTTCCCTCCACTTATCTTGGTGTCCCTTTTTGCCTAAAACCACCAGATTCCTTTTGGAACTCTTTGGTGGATAAATTTAACAAGAATCTGGCTGGTTGGAAAGGCACTTTGTTAAGCCAAGCAGGCGGAAGTTCAGCTCCTGAAGGCCTCTCTCCAGAGCCTCCCATTGTATGCTTTGAGTCTCTTCAGAATCCCTGCCAAGTTTGCTGAGGTTATCGAAAGAATCTAAATTTTTTTCTTATGGTCTGGAGTGGAGGAAAAGAAACAGATATCTCTTATTGCTTGGGATAAAGTTTGCAGACCCAAATGTTTGGGTGGTCTTGGATTAAGAAGCATCAAAACTCATAACAAAGCTATGCTTGCTAAACAGATCTGGAGGGCTTATAATCACAGTGGGGAATGGAGTACTATAAGGAAAAGCAAATACCTCCATCTTCATCCCTCCATGGATGGTTTCTTCAACTCTATTGATGTCCCCATCGGATCTCTGATTTGGCATCATGTCTTAAATGCTAAACAAATTGCTGCCCTTGGGTTGGCTTGGAAATAGCAGAACAAGTAGGTTCTAAGAAGACAAATGGTTGCTGGAGGCCCCTCTTAGTGAATTTGATTCTTTCGACCCCTTCATGCAGGAGTGCAAAGCCCAATTTGGTGTGATGGTTGCGGACTATTGGCAGAATGATCAGTGGGTTGACTTGAAAAGGGTTAGTGCCAATCTCCTCCCGGTGCAACTGGTTCTCTTTTCCATTATGTTTGTGCCTAATACTGATGACAAGGTGATCTGGAAGGGTACCTTGTTAGGAGTCTTCTCTGTGGCGTCTGTTGTCTAGATGCTATCCAATTCTTAAGAGCCTCCTCCTTGTTGGTCCAAGGCTTGGATTCGTGGCCTTATCCCCAAGGTGAATATGTTATTTTGGATTCTCCTTCAAAATAGAATTTTAACTACTGACAATCTTTGTCGCAGGGGATTTCAAATCCCAAATAGGTGCTATCTTTGCATGGAAAATGAAGAATATGTCAACCACATTTCTCTTCACTGACCCTTCTCCTATCATATTTGGACCAGATTTTTGCAGAGCCTCAATGTCTGCTGGATTTTCTCTAATACCATTCAGGATTTTTTTAAGGTTTGGTGCTGCCCCTCCTCTAACATTACCATCAGATCTCTGCGGGCTTTTATCTTGCCTCACATTCTTTGGAGTATCTGGAAGGAGAGGAATAACCGTATCTTCAGGGATGTTGCTACCCCTCTGGACATTGTTTATGAAAAGATTTTTAGAGCTGTCAAGGGGAATATTCAGGTTATGGGGGAAGCTTCTTCTTCTAATAACCAATGTGATCAAAATATTATGATGCATTGGAAGATTCCTTTTCAAACATCAATTGGCAACATCAGAAATAGGAGAGATGGAAGTACGTGGAACTATGCACCTGGGGGATGGGTTAAGATCAACTTTGATGGGGCGGCAAAGGGTAACCCTAGGCCGACTGGGTGTGGGGGAGTGGTCAGAGATGAAAATGGCTTGTGTTTAGCGGCGGTGGCACTCCCCTTGGGAATCCAGACCAACCACTTAGCCGAGGCGATGGTAGCTTATCAGACTTTGGTCCTGGCTAAAAATCTTAACTGCCGTAATGTCTAGATTGAGGGGTACTCTAATAATATGATTACTAATTAGGTGTCTTAAGGGCCTAAACCCTCCCTCATGGACCATTAGTAACATTATATCCTCTTCTAAGGAGATAATAAAAACCTTTGAGAAAGGCCACATTTCCCATGGTTATAGGGAAATCAATACAATGAAGATTGGCTTGCCAATGTAGCAGTTAAAGCCGAAGCTCCTATTACGTGGAATGGTGAGGTGTCTCTCTCCCAATTTGCCAAGGCCATATTAATTCATGGTCGTACCCTAAGTCTGAAAGAAAAATCAGAGAAGGACCATAGTTGCAGTGATAAAGAGTTCAGATAAAAATGGCAATTATACTTGTTGCAAGGTTCTAATTCTACATCTGAAACAACAACATATCGCTGTAAGTGACAGTGTCATACTTCTACTTTGCATACATTGAAGGTCTATATCAGAAATAGCAGTTTAATTGGTATAAGCGATTATAAATCAAGATATTCCATAGATCATTATATTGTACTTTTTGCAAATATATACAAGATCAATTCACTTAGCACATATCTAATTGTCCAATCAGAGATATCAGTGATATTGATAAGAACAACAATTCTATACATTGATCTAATCTATATATATTGTTCTTGAAAATATTATCATTATCTATACATTATCAATAACATAAGTTTATGAGTGGTATCATATATTGTTATTCATACTAAAAATAGAGGATTCAAGGTAATTGTCCCAGATTCCCAAGTTAGCCAAAAAGGGGACATTACAACATGGTTTCCAAAAATGACATTCGCGAAGGGAACATGAAAGTCTTCCTTAAACTCCTTGGAAGGACATGGTTTCCAAAAGTGACATTTACAAATGGAAAAAGAAAGCCTTCCTTATTCTGAGAATCTGATATGAACTGTTTAATTCATTTTATATAACTAAAAAATGAATTATATTTGGCTAATTGTCATGGACTATGGTTGCTTCTTGGTACTGTTTGGAATGAAGCAATGGTTAATAGTGTAAAAAACATTTTCTTTCTAGTTCACTGAATACTGGTTTGCACCCTTATCCAGTAAATATGCTAGTATCTTCTGAATATAATATGCTATTTATCTCCTTCAATATAATACAAATTTTACTTTCATGCAGTTGCGCTCTCTTTCGATTTGGAAACTGGCATTTACAGTAATTATATAGGCTTTTTCTCTGCATAAATTGACACGGAATCATCATTCATTGGCATAGTGTATATAAATCATCTTTAAGTTTCCTTCTGGTGTTGTTGATATTGTATTGGTTCCCTTTAATTTGGTTTTACATTGATGGATCTAGTTGTTTGATTTAAGTAGTAAACTGGAGGCACTTAATGTGTTAAAAATTTGATTCTTTGAAGTTTACTTCAATTAGGCTAGTGGAAATGATAAAGAAGAAGAGAAATAACATGCACTCTGATTTTTATATATGGGATGTCAGGTTGTTTGTATGAAGCTTGATATTGCTGTGAAATTTTGAGATAAGATTTACCCTTTGGACTGCGTTTATTAATTCTTATGACATGTCTTTAAGACTTGAGTTCTTTTTTTTACAGGAGAAAATATTGTCCTTTTTCATATATTGTACAACAGGAAGCTGAAGAGAATATTATCATGGATCATCTGTTTCTTAATTGAAATGTAACAATGTTTGATGCTGTATTTTCTTCTTAATAGCATTGTTATTAGGGACAACATATATTGGACAGTAGGCATCTGAAGAGAATAGTATTGTTGCTTGTATATTTCTTACTTGGAAGTGTTTGATGTTGTATTTTGTCGTTAATGGTATTGTTATTAGGCAGGCTCCTTTGTCCAGTGGTCTTGGAACCAGGGGTATCTTTTGCACCAGAACTCTGAACTTTAGGTCAATCTCAGCGATTGGTTATGACATGGACTACACCTTAATTCAGTATAACGTGAGGGTAAGGACTTGGCCCTTGTCCTGTTTAATCTGATATTTTAAGAATATATTCACTTGAGAATAATATCTCTTTTTATAATTCTGTCTGTATTTCCAATAATTCATTTACTCTAGGCATTTTAATTCCTGCAAAATAGTCCTTAGTTGCTTATTAAATAATGCCTTCCGATTATTTTTCAAAATGAAACCCTAAACAAATTTCTAAACACATGATTATAATGCAGGCTTGGGAAGGTCGAGCATATGAGTATGGAATGGACAATTTGAGGAGCATGGGATATCTGGTTGACGGCCTTGAATTTGATCCTGATTTGGTTAGTTTTTGATTTTCAAGATTGTTGTACACAAATGTGCTATATATCTTGTTTGCCATCCTATTTTCGTTCATGACTGCACAGCTGGTAGGACGTGACCTTCAGTTTCAATTTTCAAACAGATTCTAGAAGATTAGGGATAAACAAGCTTTATAAGTTGTTCAAGGTTGCATCTATGTAAAGATCTTGATATGATGCATGGTTTGTTGTCTAAATCAGCAGCCAGTCAAATGTACAAAATTGGCATTAACAAGTGATAATATTTAAAGTTTTTGCTTCTAATAAAATTTAAGTGGTGTCAAGGTGCCTCATTCCAGCTCTTTTTTGGGCACAGGTTATAAGGGGCCTTATTATGGATAAAGAGAAAGGCAATTTGATCAAGGCTGATCGTTTTGGCTATGTAAAAAGAGCTATGCATGGGACTAGGATGCTTTCAAACCGTGCTGTAAGGTTGAAAACAAGTCATGTCCTATTAACAGATAATTATTTTCCTGTTCCTTTACTAGCTAAAGCTTTGTTTGATAATGCAGTGAGATATATGGGCGAGAGCTAGTTGATTTGCGCAATGAAACTCGATGGGAATTTCTGAACACTCTTTTTTCTGTTTCTGAGGCAGTAATGTATATGCAGGTATTTCAAGATTGGAATCTTTTCTTATATAATGACACTGAAGAATATGTATTTGCATGTTTTCTCTTTAAGCCTTATGTTAACACTTCAATGTATGAATTTCAAAATATTTCTTAATATTTTTTTAATACATGTATCATAGTGAAACTGAAATCTTTGGACTGATATAAGATGCTCAGGAAGCAACTGTAATCAGTGGAAATTGCCATAACAAATGAGGAGTTGGGACTGCTGTATCAGTAGGGATGGATGAACATTTGAGTTTATCAAGCAACTATATATGTAGCTCACATTGACCTTGCTGTGGCTACTGAATCCTGTTTAATGCTGAAAACTTCCTAGCAGATAATACAGTTATTAATATGACAGTGACACATATACACAAACGAGGATTTGTTTGTCACACACACACACATAATAAAAAATATACGTATACATAAATATATATGTTTAGACATATATGCATATATCTATAGGTGCGTATGTTGTGTATGATACACACAGACATGCTGTCCCCAAAATCTAGGAAACTATTTGCTGTCTTTAAAGCCACTCCCTACTCCGTGCCTCCCAAAACTTGGAAAAGCACTTCTTTTTAGTTACATTCCTTTTTATTTTCCTACCAAATGAAATTGTTGCAAGAAACTTATCCATTTGTATTGCCTTGCTGCAATCTTGATTCTGCTTGAAAAATATTGAATTGGTTGGTCCACTATGTAGGCAGTGGGGTTTTTTTCCCCATTAGATATGCCTTTGATTTTTAAATCGCTCGTGCATGTGCATACTCTTCTTTGTCATGTGTGCAAACTTTCAAAATTTCCCAATGAAAATTTCTGAGTGATGATGGGCCGATTTACCTCACTGCAATAGAAAGAGATCTATAGCATAATCACTTGCATCCATCACCATCTTGAATGTTAACTTCTAGTTAGGTAGTGTTAAAATCGGCAAGTTGCTCATTTTATGCTTCAATAATTCAAATGCACATTGCTGATTCCTCCCTCAAAAAGACTAATTAGTAATCGCTTGTTATAGAATAGAAAAATGTTGTTATTATGGCAAATGATTGGATAAATTTTGTCATGTATTGGACAAGATTAACTTTTAAAATTTTCTTGTTAACTTTTTTTTATGTAGATGGTGGACAGACTGGACGAAGGAGCCCTACCTCCAGAAGTTGGACCTCTTGATTATCAAGGGCTTTACCAAGTATAAGAATTTCCATTATATAGCTTAAAATTTTCTCTCTTGCTCTATTCTTCTAGCCTATTCTAGGTTAGATTAAAAATTTGGTAAAGAAGCACATGTGAAGTTTACTGGTTTCCATTAAGATTCTGGGTGGTATATTGTGCACTGGTCAGTTCATTTCCTGCATCTAATAGTGCAAAAAATTATTGTAGGTTGTAGCTAGAGCTCTATTCAGAGCACATGTGGAAGGACAACTTAAGGTAAAGGTTTTATCTATGTTGGTCAAACATGTCAAGAGACTAAAATATGACTACGCATGTTCACAGGAGTTGAATATGAGACCCTACAATAACATGTTTGCAGAATGAGATAATAAATGAACCTGAGCGCTTTTTGGAGCAAGATCCAGAACTTCCACTAGCACTTTTAGATCAGAAGGAGGTTAGTTTTGTTTGTCTCTTTTCTTATAAATAATACTCCAGTATCCTTATGTTTTTACTTAACTTTTATTTTTGGTTGTATTTTGATTCCTCTCCAGGCTGGCAAACGTCTTCTTCTAATTACAAATTCAGATTACCACTACACGAACAAAATGATGCATCACGCTTTCAATAAATTTCTTCCCAATGATATGGACTGGCGTGATCTCTTTGAAATGGTTTGAAACTTGTTTCAGTTATTTACGTATATATAATACTAGACAACAAAAACAATTTAGTTGTATATCATTGTGAATTTTCTTTTCAGCTTATTCATTAATTTTATTATTTTCAGGATATTGATTATATCCAAAGTTAATATGTCCTGCATTTTATAAGCTGTGCATAGAGAATAGTCATTCTCATCAACACTAGCAAAGTCATATGACAATTCTTGTTTTAGTATTTGAAGACATGTGGACTACATATATTTCTTGTAGGAATCCATTTGCAATAATTTTAGAACCAATGAAAATCATTTTTGCAATTCTGAAGGAAGGTGTTTAGTGCTGCTGATTTTCTGTGTGCTCATTAATTTTTTATGCATATGCTTCTCAGGTCATTGTCTCTGCAAGGAAGCCTGAGTTTTTTCAAATATCACATCCCTTATATGAGGTTGTAACAGAAGATGGACTAATGCGTCCATGTTTTATAACACGATCAGGTAATTTGTGTTGAATTTGGCTAGAGAATAGATAATACAATACACAGGAATGAAGCACTCTAATTAAATTTATTCAACTAAAGCGAGTTGCATATAAAATTATAAGGTTCGTCTTAAATCTTGCTTTTTAGGATACTAACTTTATCATTCTTCTGCTCAACCCTTATTCTAGTCCATCTAATATTATTCTGCAAGTATTGTTATAGCCTTTCAACAACTCAATAACAATCTACTAACAAACCTAGTTATGATAGGTTTAATATATATTAAACCTATCTAGTATCTACAATGTTGAACCAAATTCTATTATTGTGTAAACTAAGGTTGCATGGAGATGGAGGTACTTGGAGACTTTGGAGACGAGTACCGGTACCAGTACGGCTATTTTTTCAAAATAGGAGACGGGGGTACTTGGAGACGTCAATTTTTTTTAATATAATTTAATAACAAAGTTGCATGGACACGGATACAGATACGGTATTGGGTACGGATACGGCCATTTTTTAAGACCCCCAATATGAATACGGCTGGATACAACAATAATAAAAAACACACACATATTTAACACAATTTTCTAAGTCATTAGAGGAGATTTTCATTACTTCAAAAGTAATATAGACCATAAATGCTACATAAATAATTAACACTTCACAATATGCAAAAAAAGTAGAGCTGCATTAGAAGATACCCAAAAAATGGATTGCTGAAATACAAAACATTTCATTTGTCTTTCTCATTTCGTGCAGATTTTGTTTTTACCAAACTAAAAAAAAAATTACATTAATGAAGTTTTTTAAATTAAATTTGCAAAGATTTACGTCAAATCTTATAAAAAATCAAATACCACAGTATTCGGCACGGTTGGAAAATCAAGTTTTTTTAGGCACACATGGGTACAATATTTGACATGTATCCAGGCCGTATCGGATACGTTTCCAAATTGGATACGGGGATACGCGTGCCCAAGGAGGGACAAAGGAGTTTCCGGCAACTCTGTTTAATAATTTATAGAAAATCTAAAAATACAATGATATTGAATTTTCAAAACAAGAACACTGATAAAGTTTACTACTAAACATTAATGTTGAAGATCACACAAATGTCATACAATCATTGTATCAAAGTTTCAAACTTGTTACATATTGAAATAAGCTTGATAAATAGTAAGCTGACACAAACAAATAACTGAAACAAAAATCGGAAATCTTAATCTATCATTTAGTCTTCCACTTCTTGATCATCAGCTATGATGCTCTCCAAATAGTCATCACTCTCAAACTCAGGTTCCTTTGTTGGTAGAATATAAGGGGGTAAATCAGTAAGGCCATCTGCTTCAACCACTTCATCCCCAATGGCTGCAACGTCTCCATCAGGTGAAATTTGATCCCATTTTGTTGGACCCTCATTGTATCCAGGATCTACACAAGAGAGAAGACGAAGTGAGCTATGAATGTACACTAAGTTATCTGCTTTCTTTGATGCTTATCAGTTCCTCTTTAGTGAATGAATGAACCTTTAAGTACTCCAATTTCTCTCACAAGATGAAGAGCTAACTGCTTGTGAGAGCAATCTTATTGCAAATGATTGCGATTCAGGGGTTTCACCTCCATGGTTCTACCACCACTCTATAGGGTCTTTGGTCACTTTCATATCATATAAAGCTTCTACGGAAGCAAAATCACCTTGCCCGTGTGAAAACTTATTCCATTGACTCGTCAAAATTGAAGCATCATCACGTCAGCCATAAATCTTTTTTATTGTAGCCTAAAATCCTTTCATTACCTCTCTATCCTGATGTGGAGCCCTCTTATTAGTCACCTGTGTATCGTACCATTTAGGATTAAGGGCATAGGTAGCACAATGAAGAGGTGTGTTAAGCTTGTTCCATCTCCCATGTAACTTTTCCTCTATCAAAGAATATACAAAAATCTTTTTCATCAGTTATTGTCTTGTCTCTTTCACACATGGAATCTATTGCTTCATAAACTTCTCCCAAAAATGCCTTGTCTGAATCTCCAAATCTGATCACCTCACATATGGGCTTAATAAAGTTCACAACAAATTTTATATCAATCCAAAAATGCTTATCAAGAACCATACCTCTCACCTCAACTATATTATCTAATGTAGATTGTCTCCAAGCTACCCATGCATCACTAACAACTGTGGAGCACAAAGCTCCTTTGACTTCACAAAGGTGGTCAAGAAGAATAAAGTAAGAAGCAAAATGTGTATCAGCAGGTTTGAGTAGTTCCACTTTGGCAAATTAACGATAGATGACTTGTGTGTAGTGATGGTTGCATATGAGCATTTGTATTTTCCTCCCCTTATCTATGAGATCTAAAATCTATTGGAACTTGCCAATGTCTTTGAGGGCATTATTCAACTAATGCACACAACATGGTGTTCAAAATATATGCTTGTACCTTTGTTGCACCAACATGCTTGCTACTTTACAAATAGGGGTAGCATCAGTAACAACTTGGACCATATGTGATGCTCTCACCTCCGCAATGCCCTCACACAACTGGTTATGTAGAAGTTCTGCATTCCTTTCTTGCCTTGAATAATCTATTGCCTTCAACAAATAAGGCCCTTTGCTGCATGTTACCATGATATTAAGCAGTAGATGATTTCTAGCCCACACTCTTTTCATTATTGGAGTTTGTTCATCTAATTGAGCTTTTTCTTTATTGATCAGAGTAGTATGAAGCTTTTCATACCCAGGTTGTTTACCCTGTTGGTGCATTATTGATAGCATGGACCATCTCAGTGGCGAGCAATATTAAACGATATTCCATTTGCATAAAAGAGTTGTGTAATCACTGCATCAACTACTTATCAACCTTGCACATCAAACAATCTTTCAATGGGGTTTAAGCTGCCAATGAGTGGTCTTTTATGAGCATATTCTACTGCTACATTTGTAGAAGAGACATCCACCTTTGACTCTTTGTTTTGATTTTGAGTTGCAGCAGTTGGCCCTGTCATTGAAGCACGAGAGCTTCGTTTAGTAACTTTCCCATCAGCCCTTTCTTGATCCCTTAGAGCATTTTGTCATTCCAGATTTGTAAAAGGATCAACACCCTTTCCAGGTTGGTGAAGGAAATGAGCCTTCACCCTTGTGTAAGTACTTTTCCATGCCAACAGACATAACTTACATTTGATTGTGGCTGTTCCACCTGAACCCTTCAACCCTGGGACACAATCAACATACTTCCACAGTGGATACAACCTTTTCTTTCCTCCACTCGACATTCTACTTGGAAAAATAAAAAAATATTAGCTTTGAGTTTGCAAACTATCTAGGTTCGAAGCTCTTCTGTCGTTGAACGGAATTGGACTACATACTCCTTTATCCACTTAGTGAAGCGCATTGGTTGGGTTAAAAAAAAGTTGAAGACTTAGTTTATATTCATTCCAACTTGGGTCTAATGTCACGTAAGGAGGAACGCTACAAGGATGGGGCAAAGAAGCTTTGGGATGTAGCCCCTGAATGTGCCAACTTTGATGCAACCATTGAGGATCTTACTAGACTCACTACAACTTATGATGATTATGATTACATCCATACACTTGGTGCATCTAGTGCGAGTAGAACTACTTTGGGTTCAAATGATCCTGCACTTGCAGCATCTTAAGATGAAAATCCAATAGATGATTTTTTGGATAATCCTTTTGATAATTGATGAATCATGAACTACATTTTGTAATTGTAATGATTTTCTGATTTTCATTGGAATCGTGAACATAGAGATATATGATATGGCTTATTTGAATATTTGTGAACTATCAATTGGCATTTAATATTTATCTTTGGCATTTGGCATTGATCAATGATGAAGTATCATACTATCAAATGATTTAATTCTGTATATTTCTTTAATTTTTTTGTATATACATAAATTTATAACACGCACACACTCAGACACATACAAGTACCCAAATGTATCCGAAACCCCCCAAATTTCTTTCACGTATTCACGTATTGGGTTCTTGTACCCACATCTTGATCCAGATTCGAACCGGTAACTTAGGTTCAAAAGAAAAATAAACTTCATAAGACCCTTGAGAATGATATTGGAATGCATAAAACATCTTGGTTACTGCTATTAATTTTATTTTTCTCATATCATTACACATATGCGAAGTATGGAAAACAATATTATTGGGGTCAATGGGCATACATGCAATAACAACCTTTTGACATGTTGAGTTTCTTTAAATGAAACTGTTGCCACTTGAGGTACACATTGATATATATACAAGTAGGGGGTTATTCCTGCAAAACTAGAAGTCACAAATGCAAGGACCTGACTCCTATGTAGATCATACTCTTGGTATAAACAATGTTGCCCAACAAGTATGACAAATGATGCATTTTCCTTTCTAGACAATGTTATGGTTCTCTCTGATGCTAAACTGATCTTAGATGACGAACAAGTATGATACTGGGAGAAAATTTAAATGTATGCCTTTTTCTTTCTTAAACACTTGGCTCAACAATCAGGTCAAGATCCAGTGGTAACTAAGTTTGAACAATTTTTACAAAGCAAGTGAGAAAGTTCCCTTGTTCTTCCAAGTAGGGTCTTGTACGCTAGGAGCTTTGCTAGTAAGGTTTTAACACAAAAAATGAACTTTACCATTACCTTTATAAGAAAAGACTAATATCTCCTAACAAGGTATGTTGTTGATGCAAGTATGTTTATTAACTTGCTACATGTATTATCCCCTTTTCATATATCAGAAAGTTGATGATATAACATTTTAGGGGCAAGATTATTTAAGTTTTGCTTTCATTAAGAGTTCAATTTTTGTTGCTCTTAATAGGTGTTGTCTTTTCTGTATAAGTCAAATTATTTATGCACCAACATCTGCTTTTTAGAAGACCGTTTCAATAGTCTTGATGTATCTTGTAGGTGGATTATATTCCGGTGGTAGTGCACAGATGGTTGAAAAGGCTTTGGGCATACACGGAGATGAAATTCTATATGTTGGAGATCATATCTATACAGATGTAAGCCAATCCAAGGTTCATTTTCGCTGGAGAACTGCCATGATTTGTCGCGAGTTGGAAGAAGAGGTATGCTTTCTCCCTTTAATTTTGCCATTAATCTTTGGTTGACACTCTTGGAGCTTACTATTTTCAAAAGAAAAAAAACTGAAGGATTTATCAAACGGAACGGGTGAAACCACTGAAATGTTGTTGTTTATGGTTTTTAGGAGGTCAGCAAGTTAAAAACTTGTCAAAATCCACTACTGCTTATGAAATCGTGATGGAAACACACTAGAATCTCCATGTCATCAATCACATGATATCGATGGAAAAATGCAAACCTTGTCTGAACCCACCAGCGCATCATTTTAAATTTTGATTTTTAGGATGTTTGTACCTAGAATTGGTCTAGTTTTTTCTTGATTCGGTAACCTAGGTTAATCCTAGTCTCCACTCACCAATACACCTTTAACAAACCCTAGCTCAACAACACTTTCACAAGCTAGTTAAGAAATTTGTCCTCCACTTTGCCTTTATGCTTGGGATCTCTACTCTTCCCTAAGCTCTTCTAGCTGCCCTTGTAATCCCCATATAAAGAAGAGAGTTTTTTTGATCATTTGTCTCCATCTATTGGCGTGTTTTAATTTGTTTATTTTTTGACAATTCAAACCTCAACAGTATGCGAGATAAAACCTATCTTCAACCTATAAGGGGAAGCTACCTTAGATTTAACTGCCTTAGACACTAAAGTATGGACCAAAAAAAAGTTATAACTACTATCTGCTTGTCTTTTTGCCTCAAGTATGAGCAAAAGACTAGTTACAGTTCTTGTCTCAAAAGTGATATTTTCAGGTATTGAGAAAGAAAGAAAACTATCTAAGAAGCATGACAACACCTTGCAGAAAGGAAAAACAAGAGGGACCAAATAGCTAAGTTGAATGTAGCTACTACATGGGTGAACACTTGACATCAACAAAGCTTGACAATATTATTCATTTTCAATTTCAATCAATGAGTTTACAAACACAGGTAATCCAACTTGAATAATAATTTTAGTAACGTAAGTGTATATATTACTTATTAGGCTACAGGATGCACAAATTATGGGACTTTAGAATAATCATATTTTAAACCCAAAATCACTGTTTTAAAAATGTAAAGGGAAAATACTAAAAGCTTCTGAAAAGAAGGAAAGAAAGATACTTGAAAAGATAAAATACTTTTAAACAAATAATAAAATAATAACCAACTAAAGTGTCTACTCTTTGTCCAGAAATAGGACATTGGAAACATCAATTGCTGAATGCTGATGGTAAACAATGTTAGTTTGCCACATGAATGCTCTCTGACATTCTGAAATGACTTTTTACTCTGAAACCATTTTATCATTTGAAACCCCAACAACCATGAATCTTCTCATGACTTCATGAACCCTAATTTTTGTTGATGATGACATTCCCCAAACCCTATGTGATCAGTCTGCAAACTGGAAAACCATTATGCCAGGGATTTCTCAGGACTGAAAATGATAAATGAGTCTTTTCAATGATATTTGACTAAACTTTACCCCACATTTGATGAAGACCATCGATCAAATATGCAGAGAAATTCAGCTGCAAAAAGTATATCCTTCTCCAAATAACATAAAATTATCATGAAAACCTACGGAAATTCTAACTTTTTTACCATAAATATGATCACAAGAGAGGAACCAACATGGAACAAAAACATGATGAAGTCCTCAAATGCTTTCTGAAAATCTGACCTTGAAACCCTATCCCCACAAAACTTGTGATACATACTTGAAAGAGGGATATCATGAAGATACATGAACTTCCATCATACACACAAGAAGTGTTCTGTCTTGTGCAATCTGATCATAATATTTTACTGCTAATGCAGGTTGGAAACCCTACTATTCATCCTCTAAGCGTCTATTCCTTCCTTCTTGACACTTAGATCTTCATCCACTGCACTGCACTCCTCTTTAAAATTCATCTCATCCAAACTCTGTCCAAACTGCTCTAGCCTCGTATCTATGCTGTCCCTGCCACTCACAACCTAATTAGATCCTCTACGCAAGCCAATTGACTGATCTCAAGGTTGCCTGGTGCACCATTATGTATCATTCAGATTCATTTCATCTCCTAGTCATCCAGATAGCTAGGACTGGTATGCTTTTGTCCATTGTTTCTTTTTTCTTTTATTTTTGTTTTTTCTTGACTTCAATTCTTTAGTTCTTTTCTTTTTGACACAAAATAATAACAAAAACCAATAATAGTTTGTAGCTCTGGCAAACCAATATATTTTAGAATTTGACACTGTATTTCAGATTCTTACTTCTAAAGTTTTGACTCTAAAATATAATGCTTTGATTTTAAAAAAATTGTTTTTGGGGATATTTTAAAGGGAAATGAAAATCCTGTTTAATATGGTGGAAAAGGGGGATGACAGAGATGGAGGGAAAAACATCAAAACATATATGAAAGAATCTGGTTCTATGGCACTTGTTTTCTCCTCTTTCTAAAACCTTTCACAACTGCATGAACGAGCTTTACACTGACATTTTTTGGTATTGTGTGATAAAGTAGGCTTCTTTAGTGTCCCCAAACCCTTATGAAAATTTCATGAATTGGTGTCCAAAAACTAATTTTCTACCTTTCAGACAGACTTGGATTTTTTTTTCTAAGGGTATGTGAGACATCACTATGACCTGACTAGATCTGGGGACACTAATGCGAGCTCCAATCTCTGGGCAGAGGTCTCATTGAAATGGCTGACATCAATATCTGTGCTACAGGTGCCCTCTTAGTTATTGGGCACCTTAACACTGTGTGGAGATTTTATCTTGGGATCTGTTGCATATGAGTGTACATGTACCAGGCATATCCCATTTGCCATTACAACATAATACTTTGGATGAGGCTGGAGAAACTTGACTCGGATTGAGCAGTATGGTTGACTACTGAGATCCACTGTAATGTGCTCAAGCAATAAATTGATGTTACTTTTGTAAAAAAACTTAGGTTACAATCCACTGATAACATGTAAATTTGTCACGAGTGCTATACCACATTAACATTGGGTGCAGTGTGCTTTAACAGATAAGGGTAGGTTTCAATCCACCGATAACATGTAAATTTGTCATGAGTACTAACCACGTTAACATTGGGTGCAGTGTGCTTCAAGGGATAAGGCAGGTGCATGTACGTATCCCTTGCTTATTGTATCTGTGCAGGGGGCAATCTCCTGTCACAGTTAAAAGGGGGAAAACCAAAACAAAAATGTGGACCCTGCTTACTTTAATCTTATTCCAGTTTTCTAAAGAGGGAGTCCTCTTTGCTTTTGATTTTTTTTTCAAAAAACAGTAGCCATAAAACCAGTTACTTGGTGGTCTGTTGTACGCTATTTTTTTACAGAAGTCTGGAGTTAAACATGTTGTAGTATTGATTGCTGCTTGTTTCAACTATGAGTTCTCTTGTAATGTGAACCTAGTTTCACTGCTCTGACAACTGCGCTATCTTATAAATTGTTAAAATGACAATTGTTTTGTCCATTACAATTCTTTATGCTCTGTAGGAGAAGTGTGGCAGCTGTATGTTTTTTTCAAATGGAATTACTTTTTGTTCTCTCTATCTGAAGTGTTCATTTTTCAGGGAGCCCAACTTATTTGGAAAGCTTATAACTTTGGTTATAAACTTCTCCAATTCATTAACAAAAACCCTAGTCACTGTATTTTCAGTGATAGAAATTTGCATCCTTTTATTATGCCTAGCTTTTTTAATTGTAAATGGCTTATCTCATTGAATGTGCTGTAGCTGTCTAAAATTTAAATAATGTGAAAGTAGCTTCTGTGAAAAAGCAACTTTTTATCAGGCTGAAAGTAGTTGTGATGTTATATTCGTCAAAAATAATTCAGGATTTCCTGTCAAAGATATCACTAAGTCTGGACTGCCTTCAATAGGATTGAGTAAAGATACAATTAATTTTGGTTGTGGCTGAATTTTCCAAGATATACATGGTTGGATATTTTGAGGCACAATTGTAACAGGGAAGAGATGATATTGGCATGAACAATGTCAAAGGAATTTGTTCTACAATAAAAAATCTAATTATGCCCTTCTTAAAATCATCCTTACCATTGTTTTTCAATTTTCCTTCTGACCTATTCTGGACATGTAAGTTTAATTATCTGTGTTTTTTGTCTGTCTAATGCTGAAGCTAGTTTATTCAAAACTGCAGTTTTTGGCACTGGTTTGCGGCAAAGATCATAGGGAAAAACTGATAGCACTTATGAATCAGAAGGAAGTAGTTGGTGACGTGTTTAATCAATTGCGTCTAGCTCTACAACGACGGACTAGAGGGCGTCCAGCACAGGTAATGCTCTTGGGAGTTTACTAAATTAACAGCATATACGATGAGGTGTCCTTATCCTTTTCCTCTTTTCCATATTTTCATTTTTTGTTTTAATTATTCCTAGAAACTAGTTGAGATTATAATGGTTGGTGATCTCAGTCATGTTTTCATGGGATATCAAACAACACTAACATTTCATATAATAAAGCTGGAGTATTTGTTAGTGCCAAATACCTAACAAACAGATCCATTAGGATAAGACAGATTTCAGAATGATGATTTGTGTATTGTGACTTGGACATGCAATGCAGTATCAAATATTTTGCCTTTTATTAACTTTATAGAAATATGCTTGTACTAAACAATGTTTGGAAGGGGCAGTAAATTAGGTGCATCCTGTCATGAAAACTGAACTATATAAGAACAGTAATTTGCAATCTAGCCTTCCATAGTAGCTTGATTGAAGATTTGATCGATACATAAAAATATTCCAGTTTTGGATTTTCTGATGTCTTCTGTCCATTTGTATCTTAGGTTCCTTTTTTTTGTTAAATTATTTTTATCAAATCAAGATTTGTACAGATCATGTTTTTAATGGTCTGAAAAAATATAATAAAGATTGATCTCTTCAAAGGCACTTGATTCATTTGCCTAATTGTTATGGTTTAATGAAGGCTGCTTTCTAGTTTTCAAATTTAATGAAGCTTTGTATGGCTCCAATATTTGATTTTGAGCCTTACTAATTGAAGGAAAAGATGTCATGAATGCAGACTCTAAATGCAACAGAGATGAATGATCGGGAACTTACAGAGAATATGCAGAAACTCCTTATTGTTATGGAAGAACTCGATAAAAAAATTGCTCCTATGCTAGAAGCTGATGGAGAGCATTTCAACAAAAGGTAAATCTATATCGCAGCTTGCTTTTTGTGACAAACACTCATGTATGCTTCTGTTCAATCATCAGTGCTCTCTCTCTGTCTCTGTCTCTGTCTATGTCCATCCCCTTATCTTTTCTTAATGTTTTTGATATACATGTATGCTCTTATTCTTTCCCCTCACAGAAAAGGAAAAATAGTAAGTAAACAGCTGGTATGGGAAAGTCATGGAACAGGGAAGATTTAATCATTTTGTATTTTTTCTTTTTACCATATGGTGAAAGTCATTTTGTATTTTTTCTTTTTACCATATGGTGAAAGTAGTTTTTGAAGTTCTATTTAGGAGATAGTCATGCAGATTTTGAGTTGTTCTATTTGATCGATAGTCAAGATTCTGTACTTATTATGACTACTCACATAACCAAAAGGATTATTGTTGAAACTTGAATTAGATGTGGCTAGATTACATGGGGACAACACACTCTCATAGTGATGTTATATTGCAGATTTTGCCTTGAAGATTTCAATTCACGTCAATTTGTTTATCACCTCAATAGTCAAGATTCTGTATTTATGACTACTCACATAACCAAAAGGATTATCATAACAATTACTCTAGCTAGAAAAGAGAGCAGTCTCTACTCGGACATTATCTGATATATTCCAAGATGTGTATATCATCATCCTGAAAGCAGATTATGAAGATAGTAAAATATGAAGGAGCATAGATGGTAAAGGATAGTGCTCACAAATGCTATTATTAATTTACTGTACAGTGAGTATTGCAACATTGATATAGAACTTTCAAGGAGGAACATTTTCTATATTCTAGAGGAGTTTCTGTAGTCTGGGTTTTGTTTTAATATTTTTTTCCCCATAAAGGGATATGTGTATTGATAATAAAGAAGGCAGCAATTAAAAAATAGCCAACCCCAGAATGAACATGGTGGGAGGCAAATTAAGCATGCCCAAATAAATCCTTGGAAGCAAAATGGAGGATGTTGTTTCGCTTTTACATGTAAGGATAGAAGTTTCATGACTTTCAATTTAAACTTTTGATGGTTAAATCTATGTGTATTTTATATTATAGCTTTCTCTTTTCTTGTGTATGGGTGTTTTACTTTGAGAAATCAGTGTTAGCGGTGTCTTCACAAGTACTTTGCAGTCATTGAATGAATTTGATTATGAAAACATTAATAAGTTTGTTCTTCCTTTCCTTTCTGTACAAATATGTAGTTGACGAGGAACTGAGATTGCTTTGGCTGTTAAATCTGTAACCTTTTCTGGAGAATCAATCATGTGCTAAACCTTGTCTATCATAAAGATATCATTGAAAAATAATTATATTGAGGAACTGATGCATTTCAATCTCAAGTAGAATTAGTGACGGTAATTATGTTGTTGCAAATCTATTGAAACATGCAATTTTCTATTCTTGTGATGCCTATAAGTCTTTAGAGCTTTTGGATTTCTGTCATTGCTCTATGAGTTTCAGTCACCTTGATTTCTTGACATTGCAGAATTGGATTCACACCTGTCTAATGTAGGTTGGTCATATAATATTCACTCTCTGCTTGATATATAGTCTCTTAGAGATTAGATCACTGCTTGTTGGATTGCCTATATGCAGTCTTTCTTATGGGTGCACTTGGATTAGATTGTTTTGGGTGCTGGAGGAATTACTTTGTTTATCTTTTAAAGTACATCTTTGTTTCTCTTCTTGTGTGAAGTCTATTAGTAAGTGAGTTTATGATTATCTGTGCAGTTAGTTTCATGGTTAAATAATATAGTGCTAATTGTACATTACATTCAATATGTTACTGTTTTCTTCCAACAGGTGGGGCTACCTCTCTCGTGCTGGTTTGTGGGATAAGAGCCATCTTACAAGGCAAATCGAGAAGTAAGTGACTTCTTGTCACTTATAAGTTTTGTTTCTTTTGTATGTGTGTGCAGTTCTTGAAATTTACTACCTCTCTATTTGTGGTATATGATAATGCAGTCTATTTATCTGTCTTTTTGTTAAACTTTGTAGATATGCAGATATATATACTTCTCGTGTTTCCAATTTTTTGCGATATACACCATTCATGTATTTCCGATCACAAGCTCAGGTATACATGCAAATATTTAGAGATTCCCTTGAAGATGTGTATTTTCATTAATATAATTTCAATTTAATTGATATAAATGGTGCAAGATTTCATGTTTGAGGGTTTCTATGATTCATTTTTTATGTTTCAGATTAATTGATGTTATAGATTATCTTCCTTCTGTTTGCCAAGGCATATGAAAGTATTTGTTCCAATGAGAGTTAGTGTGCCATCACATCCTAATAAGTGTTAGAAATAATGGTTAAGCTGTTGCTGTCACCCTAAAAGAAGGAATATTTATATTTTTATGCCAGTCATTCTAAAAAGTCACAAGCATTATGGTAGTGTGGCCTAATGCTCATCATTGTTTCCTGGTTCAAATCATGTTCTAATTTATTGTTCCATGCTTTACTCATAATATTCCCATGTTTCAAATCTAGTGCTATAATTTGGCTCCTTTCAATTGCTCACACTTATGAGACTGACAATAATGTAAAGACAACAGTAATCAATGGGCCAAAATTAGAATGGTTGTGCAGTTGATCATGGTAATGGTATCTTCCTGACTTCAATTTTATACATTCAAAGATACAAGTGAAGTTATCTAAAATGCCTTTTTTCTGTAATTATAAGGCAATCAGATAAAGATAAAAACATGAGATAAAGGAGGGAAGCTGATTTTGAACAAAAAATATACCTCGTGTTTTAAACTTTTTAAGTATAAATCCAATTCCACCAAATGAAAGAGAGATTTCTAACAAGAAAAAATACTTAAAGGAAATGAGATGCTTCGTGGATTCGTAATGCCCAATTTATTATTAGAAGATATATCAAGTGAGAAAACAAATTCTTGAATTTCGTCATATATATGGATTGGTTCTTCAAAATTCTATTGCAAGTCAACCTCCCTATATTATA
Source organism: Thuja plicata (assembly GCA_018584345.1). NCBI lineage: Eukaryota > Viridiplantae > Streptophyta > Pinopsida > Cupressales > Cupressaceae > Thuja > Thuja plicata. The sequence goes on along the minus strand of MU227873.1, from coordinate 2,666,808 downwards.
GCATTTTAATTGATTAGTTGTTGAATTGAACATTGTTGACGTAGAAAAAAACATTTGCAACAAAAGTATCCATATCGCAGTAACCTAGTAATACTCTAGTAGAGAGGACATTTATTTTTGGTACATTTAGGTCACTTGGACCTTCCATTCGACTTCACTTAGCCCCAGGCTAGCTTTTAATGATAAGCATTTTTTACAGCTTGTTGATTGGTTCATTGTTTGGCTTCAGCCCACCTATCTTCAACATCATTGGTCTCATGGTTTGATGATTGCCCTTGGACAGTTGTGGGTGTGTTTACATCAACTTCATGTTGAGATAGACCACCATATTTTATGGAGAGAAAGACTATGCCGCCTTTGTTCTCTTTAGTAGGTAATCTGAGGAGTATTTTATTTTTGGGTGTCCAGTCTGTATGAATCCATGGGAGGTACTATGATGGGAATTCTAATGAAATAATAATTCTAATGCGGGTAAAGAAATTGATGGTAATTCTAAGTTTACGTGCACTACTAAAAGGATAGGTAAGATAGCAAAAGACACATTGTTTAATATTAAGTTTAATGTAAATGATGTTAAAATTAATTCTTGTTTGATTCATGCCCTCGTGCTAAATTGGTTTCAAACAATTTGGTGGATAAATTAGGTCTTAAAATTGTTGAACATCCCAAAGCTTATAGGATGGGCTGGGTCAACGAAGGTTGTGGGTATGCTAATTAATAAGCAATGCAAACCAAGATTTTTATTTGGAACTAACTTTGTTGATGAAACAATGTCTGATGTGGCTCCTCTTGATGTGTCTAGTGTCATCTTGGCCAGTCAATACTTGTATGACTGCAAGACAGGTATCTATGGGAGGGTTAACAATTATCAAGTCATCAAGAATGGTAAATCCTTCATGTTCATGCTTACTGGGGTACAGAGCAGCAACTCCTCAAATCTTCATGGGAGAATAGTTCCTTTGGAAAGAACCAGTAGAGAGCAATTTCCTCCATGTTCAAGCAAGACACTTATCACATAGAAAGTTGGCAACAAATGTGTACCGAATTTTATGGTGCAAGGAAACTTGGCAGTTAAGCTATCAATTGAGGTGCTCTTCCACCCTGATTTGTTGAGTCTTCTGACTTTTGGTGATCGAAAGATCCCTAATTAGGGAGGTTTGATCCAAAAATGGATCAAAGTTCTATATTTTTTGGCATGATTTGGGATAGTGGATTACTTATTTCATGTTGGGGAATGTTTAGGTTGGTAGGGCACATCCATGTGCAAGCATCAATTGACAGGAAAATATGAAGAAACAGATTATTTTGCCTATTTTGGCAAAACCTTTGGTTTTAGTTGGCGAGGAAACTGTATTCATGTTGGAGAATGTTTCGGGTGGTAGCAGACATCCATGTGGAGACATTAACTGATAGGAAAACATGAAGAAACATAGAATTTTGCCTATTTTGGCAAAATCTCATGTTTTAGTAGGCACTGGAACTGTATTCATGTGGCTGAATGTTTAGGGTGGTAGGGGACACCCATGTGCAGGCATCAATTGATAGAAAAACATGAAAGAATAGGGAATTTTTCCTATTTCACACTGTTCCAAGGGGTCATTTCCGAGACTTGGGGCTTTGGGGGAAACATCTTCCCCACAACACCACCACCTCTCCCACCTCAGCCAAAGATGCCACAAGGTCAGTTGCGATATGGCACATGCCATTACCTACTGATTGCAATCTTTAACTTTGTGAAAACTAGTTTGCCTTTCATGGGGCACTCGGTAATGTTCCCTTTTTACGATAACTAGGAAAATTGGGATAATTACTTCAGTTCCTTAAACTTACACTATCTGATTTTGCAATTAAACTATGTAATGGATACTATGAAGATAAAAGTGTAATAAAATAACAATGGACAATATCACTTGCTATCTCTGATATATGCAATTATAGGTATGCTAAAGTATATTGCTATTTTCTTGCACCTAGTGCAATGATCCTTGCTATGTCAAATATGGCAATATAACTATGCAAATGAGATGAATAGTATTGCTTATAGCAATACGAATTGCTGTCTCTGTTATAGCTCTTATCATATGCAATTTCTGATTCTCAATTATCACTTATAGCAACGTAGTTGCTGTTTCTAATGCAATCCTTCAATCCGTGCAGTCAATACTTCTTATTGCTTGAAGCAATAATTGCTGTCTCTAATTTGCTGATATGCTTATGCAATTATGGAAATGCTGCTATATCTGATATGGTCGAATAATTCTCGCAACATGGGTGCTGTCTCTGGTCTGATCTTTAAATGTATGCAACTAACAATGCCAAAGGCCATCACTCAATATAGAGCAGATCCACAAGGGATAGAAAAGAGATACATTCCAAATCGATGATTGAATGAGAGGGATTGATTGCCCTCTTATATCTTGTAAATTGACAGGACACCTACAATACATTGTCTCTACCTAACAGTCGATTGTTATCCAATAAACACTGATTACTCTATAACTGCTGGCTAACTAGACTTATGTCTAATCGCTTCCATCCATTAATCTTTGTTATAGTAGTCAGTTTTAACCACTATGCTCTATGTTAATATTGATCAGGCCTTTTTAGGACTAATCAATAATATATATCAATATCTAGCAATTTGTTAAACCGCTGGTATTCATCATCGTATCCGATCCTTTGGACATTAATCACACCATCTCATACATAATCGGTTAGTTGTCTTCATGCCTTTTCACAATCCAATTATGTTTGCCGACGATAATATAGTGATTAGATAATATAGTCAAAGGATGCTAAGTCGTAAACATTTTGTTTACTCCCGACGGAATAACTAGTTTCATGGACAAAGTAAACATAACAGTTCATACAGAGATCTACAAAATTTAATAATCCAGAATAAATACCATACACAACATTTGGCAGAAAGATAAGCTTTTATTCCATGTAATGTCATAACAACAACAATCCATTCTCGGTGCTATCCAACTACATATAAAGCGCTCGACTGTTGGTTGAGTAGACCAATTGTTGCCAACCTCCTACAACTACCCAAGAACCAACTATCATTACATTGCCTTTATTAATCAAAGCATAAAACATAAGTATTATTCCTGCTAACTAAACTACGACTAACATCAGCCCTCCCAAAAAGAAGTCGTCTTCTAGACGACTACAAACAAAATGGCTGATGTGTACACAAAGAAAATCTATTATAAAGAAGGATGAGGGGACGTCCTTGGAGTGGTGGAGGACGTTGTACACGGGCGCTGTTGGCGGAGAAGCCTGAGTTCTTGATTTGCTATCATTTGTTTCTCCCGTGTTGCCTTCAGCAATCTAAGTGCGTCTATCAAATCCTTCTGAGTGCTCTCCAGTGTCATCGAGGCGGCTACTAGCTGCTCCTCTTTCCTTGCATGGGCTATCATTTCCTGAGCTAACTCATTCTCCAACTCCCCCACTTTCACCTGTAAAGCTGCCTCTCACTCTAGTGCCAAAGCGTGCTCCTCTGCCTTCCGTGCTGCCCATGTTTCCCGCTGCAGCTGAAGGAATGTATCCCGGAAGGCCCGCTCTATGCGGTAGAGGATACCCATCATACCTCCCTGTCCTACCAGAATGTGTGGCCTACCCCATGCCTCTAACATCTCTGCAGTCTCAGTGTGGGGCCATCCATGGGCTATGAGATGCTCTATGAAATCCCGCTCACACCCCTCCTGCATGAATCTAAGAAGCCTCTCTGCCTCCATGGTGATAGGGCGTATGTCCAACTACCTCGAGAGGTTTGCCACCCCTCCTGCAACCACTGCCATCGCTTCCAACTCGACCAAGAATCGCTATATGGATGCTCCACATCCAGGAATGAAAGCCTCTCCCTGAGGGGTCTTTGGCACACGACCTATGTCAATGGATTTTGTCATTCCTTCCACTTAGAGGGAGGTGTTCCCCAACTCAGTGGTTCCAACTTCTACCTCAATACCCTCTCCATGTGGCGCCAATGACGCCTCCTCTCTCTGCTCATCACTTTTTCGTCCCATCAGTAGTGTAGGTGAGGGTGGTGGAATATCACCATCTTCCATCTGGAACTTCTGGAGGAGGCTGCCTGTCTCATTCTCTACATCACCGTCGGTATATCTATGTTCGCTACGTCTCCCCCGCCTGCTCTCATACATGGTGAACTCCATCTATGTCTAGACCTTCAGCCTCTGCCAGCCTAGGGGTTGGAACTGCCTTATGCGCTATAGGCGCCGCATCCTGTACTAAAGCTGTAACTGTGGTAGCCGGGGTGACAACTCAACAGGAGGTGCAGGTGTGACCACCAATGCAATAGGAGTAGCTCGCTCAATGCCTCATGAAGTCGAGAGGCAAACAGTAGTAGGCCCGACTCTGTGTGCCCTTAAGTCTACCAACTTTGTCTATTTGCCTGACTTGCCCCCTCCAATGGGACCAAGTGGGCCATGGGTGGAAGCTGTGCAGGACCACATACGATTTTGGGCACTATAGATCGCTTGACACCCCAGTCGGTCACTAGTGGTACATGTCTCTCTGTCTGTGGTATTGGTATGGATGTCGGTACAACCCCCTCACACACTGCCAATGGTCCCTTTGGTACAACCCCCTCCCATACGGAGTCCACCTCTGGTCGAATCCTGGTACGAACCCCTCTCGCACTGGTACATACTCTACTAGTCTGCTGCTCTCTGATCCACCTACTTCCATCTCCCTTACTTCACCATCTTCTCCACCCATGGTTTCTTTTTCTCGCATGGCTTCCTCTGCCTCAGTATGGTCCCCATGATATGGTTCCATGCGGAACCCCTCGTCAGCCAAACTCTCACTCTCTGAAGGGGAGATTCCATGTACCCCCTCACCTACTGTCTCGTCCTCTTCCTTATCATTGCCTTCATCCCCTTCATTTGTACTCGCTGTCACTTCCTGCCTTACCTTCGAAGGGGTTTCCTACCACTGCCTCCTCTTGCGAGAGTGTCTAGGTGCATCCAATAGTACATTTCGGGTTTGTACGGTTCCACCCTATGTGCTGCTACAAACTTCCTCGGTTTTTCTGGCGTATTTGCGTTCTTATCACATCCAAAAAGAGCGCAATGTGTGGTGTGGCATATAAAATGACTTGTGCTTGAGGCAAAGGAATTCTCTGATCCATTCTGATAAAACCTGTCCTTAATTATATACCTTGCCCCTCCTTATGTCGTTCATGAGTTTCAACATCCAAATGACAATGTCAGATGCCCTAGTGGCCCCTGTGAGTTTGCTTTTTACTAGGTCAAGGATACACTGCCACTCAGGGGAGGTGATGAATGGCTTTTTCAACCCTTGACTATTATTGCTAGTCCACGAGCTATCCCATTCTGCTAAGGAGAGGTCAGGTTTGCACACCAGTTTAAGCAAAAATACTTTATCTTTAGCAGACATTTTTGTGGTTTGTTTCATGGTGGAGAAACTCTTTGATGGTACCCCAAAAACCTTCATAAACTCCTTCGGCAAAAAATAAATGACCATGTATGATCAAAATACTTGATAATAGATACGTGAGAGTGACAATCATACCCAATCACCATAGACTGCAACACTGGCTCGAAATCTCCGAGGTTGAAAATAGGCATGAAAATGATCCTATCCACTTCTGCCTTCTTCCGTGAATCTTTTAGTTGGTGATTATCAGGGGTGCTCTCCCACCATGTTTTGAATTCACTTTTGGTTACGCTCTCAAAAATTGCAGGTTCTCTATAGTGACTGGTCCATCCTTCTGTGCTTTCCCTTTACTTTTCTTCTTGTTGGAAGTCCCCATATCTGTTTGTAACGACTTTTACTTGATTGTCCCAGCTTTATATTTAATTTGATAACTACCCTTATTAGGGTTCCCATAACCACCTTTCACCATTGAATTCTCTGCTGTGCAACTCTCCTTCAATGCTCCTACCGTACAACACCCTTCCTGGGTGCTTGCTTGTCCCAAACCATACAAAATGTGCTCTGTGCTAGTACTCAAGGGATTGTACGGAGTGTGTTTTTCTTGTACTGCCATACGACTTAGTCCCCACACACGATAAAATTTGCTTGTGTCCGTACGATGCTCCTCCCTGCACAATCCATTCTTCCACCCATACAATTTGTCTCTTCTACCCGTACGATTTATATCTCCTGTATGGCTCGTACGGAGTATGCCACTCGTACAAGATGCAACCCTCGCTTCTTCGCCCGTACAGTGCCACTTGATTTCCACCGTACGAAGTACGACTTGAAAACTTCATTCCTTCCTGTGTTCGATGTGTCGTACGACCTATGGCTTATGTCGTATGGGATGCAACTCTTGTTCCTCTTCGTACGGTCTTCCTAGCTTATGCCGTACAGACTGCAACTCCTTCCCCTCTTCGTACGGTCCACCCTTCTTTCTTTCAGGTTCTTGCAATAACTCCCTTCTCCCCACTGGTTCACACCCTGGCCTTCCTGCTCGCTTTTCCACAATAACTTGGTCTCTCAACACTTAATGAGAACTTTTTAGGGTTAGGCTTTTAATATAACACCTTCTTTTCATCATTTAGACAAATATTTTTATTTTTGTTAGGATATCCATATTTATTTTCCCCATTCTCTAATTTTTTTTTCTTATGTCTTTTACAATTCCTTCTAACATAAGTCTTTTAACGATAGCCTTTTCCCTTTTTATTTTTCCATCACTTTTTTGAAATTTTCCTTCATTTTGACTCCCTTAACTTTAGTTTTTTTTAATTTTTAATTTTTTCCAAGACGACGTACCTTTTGGTTTTCCTTGTTTTTGTGGTCTTTCGCCTCCTTGTTCCACCTTTGTACGCTTTCGTTTAAATTTTTGAAAGTGTTTTTTCTTTATTTTTCTTGCCTTTTTGCTTTTTACATCTGGTGGTCCCACTTTCTACTTCTTCCATATTTCCCCTTTTCCTTCACTTGATCTCCTTTTTGTCCCCTTTTCTTCACTGTTGCGGACCTTGATCTATGATGTGTAGAATTACATGCACGTCCCTGCAGGTGTTTTATAACACTTGTTATCGCAGCAGGTCCCTAGATGTTCGAGGTCAAATATTTTGTCTACTAATGGTGCCGGTCCCACCCCTTTGTAACTTCCATCCACATATCTGCCTCCGTGCTTTTGGTACCATACCACTTCGTCTCCCTTCACCGTCGAGGGCTTTGCCGGATTGGGTATTACTTTCAATAGTGCATTTAAGGTGGGCCGGTATGGGGGCTTCTTTTCCTTTGACAACACACTTTTGGATGAGGTGGTCAACATACCCATCTCCTTCCGCAATGAATACGTCATATGTTTTTATCACCATTTTTAAGCATGGTCCAAGAGTGGCACCATACTCTTCTAGATCAATTTCTTCTTCCAGGTCTTCTTTGCAAACTTCTTCCTTGGCTGCTTGTTCCATCTTGCGTTCCTCTTCCGCCTCTTCATCGATGTCGTAAGCCACGAAGCCTTCTCTTCTTCCTTCATAGGGTGCCTTCCACCTCTAGTATTCGTTTATCCTCACCCATAGTGCTGGTGGCTTGAACAATGCATTTGTGAGGTGCTTATGCACTCGGGGCACTGCAATTCCTTCCACATGTTTCCTAGCGAGTTGTTCCTCGGGGACCATCATAGGTTTGGCCTAGTCCATGTTTGGCCTATATGGATCTTTTGTAATTACTGGGTCTTCATCAATCTCCTTACTACGATCCACCGTCCAGTCTCCCTTGGTGGCGTATCCCAGCATGTTGATTTCTGCAGTGTGCGATTTCCTCTCCTGATAAATTTTAAACTTGGATCCGTTTACTGGTTCTTTGATAGGCTTGTAGTCTAGGGTGGTAAGTTTTATAGCTCCATTGTTTCCCACCTCCCTTACTTTATAAGGTCCAACCCAACGAATTTTGAACTTCCCTGGCTTATTTTCGTTGTGATCATTATATTTTAGAACTAGTTGTCCTGATCGGAAGTTCATTCGTCGGATGTGTTTGTCATGCCAGAATTTCCTCTGTTGTCAGGCCACCTTCGTCGCCCATTTTCTTGTCGTCTGTCGTTCATCCAACTTCAGAAGAGTAAACAGTCGTTCCCTCAAGCTTTCGGTATCTCTAAGCCGATTCTCTACTGCCACTCTCAGGCTTGGTACAATGTACTTTTTCATGGACCACAACCTCCTGTCTGTAAGAGCTGAAAGGGTGTGTGCCTTGTTGTCACTTGGTACGTGGTACGATACGCCCATAGTACCATAGAGAGTCTTTCTTCCTAGTCCCCTTGTTCCACTCTGCACATCATACAAGATGGATACTAACACTTTATTTGTCGATTCAGTTTGCCTGGTACCCCGAGGGTAGTATGGGCTTGACAAGTTGTGAAATATTTTGAACTCTGATGTCATTGTCCGAGTGACCTGGTTCACGAAGTGTACTCCTCGATCACTTGTGATGGAAATCGGTATACCGAATCGTGTTACGTTTTGCTCGTACAGGAATTAGGCTGTGCTGAGTGCAGTGTTATCTTGAAGTTCCCTTACATCTGCCCAATTCTTCATGTACTTCGTGGCCACCACTATGTATCTGCATCAACGTGCGACACTCAACTTCAGGGGTTCAACTAAGTCGACGCCCCACCATTTGAACAACTCCTGCAGTTGTGAGGGAAATTGTGATGTCCCCGATTTAGTAGGTGTCTGGGGTACATGTTTATTAGCCCATCATTGCGACCCTCGTTGGCTAATGGTGATTTTGAGGGTCTTTTGGTAAGAACTTACTATTTATAGTAAGTCTTGTCTTGTTAGTTCCTATTTGTGGCAGAGTGTTTGAGCAGTTGTCTCGTCAGAGCTGAGCAGTTGAGTTGATCATGCAATTGTTAGAGTGGGTTTGGTGTGAGTTGAATCAATTAATTAAGTTATCTTAATTAATTATCTTGTGAGTTTATGATATATTAAATCATTGATCATTTAATGATATTAAAGTCTTAAGTTGGTTTATTAAAATGATTGGAAAAGAGACATTATAAAAAGATATCTTTTAATCCATGCTTAAGAAAGGAAGTGGTTTTAAGTTATGCGAAGCTTCATCTTGAAGCTGAGATTTCGAGCCTTCATGGACAAGCTCTTTCCTTTATAGTGGGCTTTCGAAAGTCTTCTTGAATCATCAATCATCTTTTATAAAAAACTTGTGAATGGGCTGTGAAATGGAGACAAGGGTTTGTGATTGGATTATGCTGAAGAATTGATAATTCTTCAAGTCATTGGCACTTAGAGCTGGAAGTATTGATACCAGCAATTTGTGTTCTTGTTGGGAGTAAATCGGCATTGAAGGGAAATCAGATTCCTCATTAAAATTGCAGGGCTGGTTTGAATCTAAACCGTGGTTATTGGGAGCCGATACAAAGAGAACATGTTGTAATTCTTCCTATGGGATTTCATATAGCTGCCACATTGAACCTCCTGTCTACTGCGGCTAGTATTGCATGGTGAACGCCAAACAGGTCCACACACAATTTACGATATTAATTGTGTTTATTGTTATTTGCTTAAGTTTGTTAGTGGATGTTATGTTTAAAAGATATTTCAGAATTTAGAGTAATTCGAATTTGATGAAGTGTTAGAATAATTAAAATTCTATATTGTGCATCTCATATTTCAAAAAAATACAAAAAAAATAATATTTGCATGCAAAAGCAATTCAGAACATATTTTCAGAGGGAAAAGAATAGTTATTGCTGTTGATTTTAGTGAAAGAGTATTCAGGCTCTTTACAGAAATAACGGCATGAAGTCTCTCATCAAGGGCTTGCCCACCCTTTGGTAGGTGTCACATCCAAGCACCCACTCCCGGGCATGAGTGTGCAGGGTTGGCCACCAGAGCCTTGCTAGTAGCACTTTCCGTGTAGTGGTATTTGGCCCCATGTGGCCTCTTGCAAGTCCTTCGTGGGACTCCTTTAGTACTCCCGAAATTTCTTCTTCCATCACACATCTCTGGAGAACTTGGTCAGGCCCCATTTTGTACAACAGTCCGTTGATAAGCTGGAACATTTTACTTTTTAGGGCCAACTTCCTTCTTTCACTTTGCGGCATGTCATGAGGGAAGGCGGAAATTGACAAGTATTGTCCAGTGTTTTCGTATCGTGGAGGTAGGGCTGCAATTTGGAATAGGTGAGCATCTGGGAAGTCCTCATTTACTCCCTCTGGCGGCTCTCTTGACTTTATCCTCGATAGTTGGTCCGCGATAACATGAATTTTAACGTTTCGTACAATAATATTGAATGTAAATTCCTGCAGCAGAAGCAACCACCGACTCACCCTTCCTTGTATGATCGACTTGTTCACCAGGTACATCAATGCTTGGTGGTCCACATAAAATGTGAAGGGCGTGGTGAGGAGGTAGTGCCAAATTTTTTTTACGACATACACCATGCTAAGGGCTTCCCTTTCTGTGGTATTGTAATTCCTCTTGGCCCTTGACAAAAATCGGCTAGCAAAGTATATAGGATCAAGATCAGCCTCTACCATTTTCTTCCACACTTAAATCTTTATCCGGGATTTTCAACTGCTGATTGAAAGATATAGACATCTCATGCAATTGAGTGACTATTCTTTTGGCATGATTTAGCACTCGGAATGCATCTGTGATGACGAGAACACCTTGCGATTCCAATTGGCTGCCACAATCATTTATGACTTTAACCCTTCTTTCAAGTTGTGCTATGTACCTTTTTGTCTCTTTTGGAAATGAATCGACTTGCTGTGAAGAAGAGTTCTTCTGTTCAAGAGCTTCCCGGAGGCGTGCATTCTCTTCTTTGAGCTGATTCTTCTTTTCCCAAAGCCTATCTCTCCTCTTGGTAAGTTGTATCACTGCATCCTGGGCATCTTGTTGACATCCCAAGCGTGTTTGTTTACCAAGTTCAACCCTGGTAATCTTATAATCTGTTGTTTGGAGTTCTTCAACTGGTTTATCAATAAGTGGCTCAGCTACTTCAGCATACTTGACCTCTTGTGCATCAACCACTACTTTAGAGATTACTTTTTCTTTCTTGTTCTTTAAGGTCCTAGTTTTATTTCGCTGAGTGAAGTCAAATTACTCAAGAGGAGCCTCTCATTTCTTCCTCTTTTGAGTAACAATACCTAACCATGGAGGTAGGACAAAAAAAGAAGAAGAACCCATAGTTGTAACCATGGTAGTCACTGGCTCTGCCTGTGAGGTAGTTGCGACTATAACAGGCGCTTCATTATGTATTGTTGTTGAAATTGAGCTCCCTTGTGCAACCTCAGCCATGAATAACTCAAATTGCAAAGATGTTACATCGGTCTATGTCATGAGTGCATTAGGCTTAGGTGGAATTGCAGGATATGCATCAAAGACATGCTTTAGATTATCCTTCATATTAAGTGTCGGAGCAGTAGAAGAAATAGGCATGGCAGTTATTATTGAAGAAGATCTATTGGTGGAACATGCATCGTAAAAGAGTCAACATCCATGTCAAGTGGTGACATAGGAGCCTCCTCTGACTCAGGTGCTGACTCATGTGCTGCCTATATTTCTTCTATTTTCTAAGATTGAGGTGCCTTAGGGGTAATTGCATATTGCAATTCATCTTCGCTATCAGAAAGTTGGATCATTTCAGGTTCCTTTGCTTTAGATGTTACTGCAACTCGTGTAAAAGTTTTAATCGTAAGCTTTCGTCCTTTGATGGCTAGCTTTTTGATGCTTTTGATCTTGGATGTAGAAGAATCATCCTTTCCTTTCCCTCTGATTTCAGATTTCAATCCGATTGGGCCAGTGGGATCAAAATCTTTACCTGGTTTAATCTTAATGCATTTGAGACCTCTCCTTTTTTACCAAATATTGCTATTGGCCAAGATGCTCAGGAATCTATCCCATATAGACAAACTTTCTTTTGTCGACCAACAAGGAGGTAAAATGGGCAAGCCCTCAATATGATGTTTTCGATAGTCTGGATCTAGAATATCATTATCATCTTCTATACCATCAGGAATCTGAGCAAGATTGAAATCTATTATCTATTTAACAGTGAGCCGACAATAGTCTATCCTTATAATATCCACCTCGGTACGAAGGTCAATCTAGATATCTTCCAGACGATGAATGTGCACAAATTGTCTCCTTATTTTATCATTCATGCCCCTCCAGTCGAAAGAGTTCCTAGCTATGAACTTCTTCAAATTAATCTCCTGAAGCTCATACCCCATGCATTTGGCTTTAGGCACACTATCTAATGAATAGCCCCCAATCCTTAACGGATTGCATGAAGAAATTCCGACTTCGAGCCTGTGTAGTGTGGACTGATAGGCTTGGACAGCCATAAGTTACCGTGCTAACTCCATCAAGATGATCTTATCCGTAGGGTATCGTGGCAAAGTATATGGTTCTCCTTTGAAGTACCCAACCCTCAGGTAATGAAGTTAGGATACTGAAAGAAAAGGCAACCATACTCATTCACTTTATTCCAGGCTTCATCTGAAACTCTTTTCTTTGGGAGCTCTTTATCAAATAAGCACATGTAATGGCCAAAGAAAGCATCTTGAACCCTCCGATAATGGATCCGACTAGGTCTCAAAGGTAGTTGATCAAAATAATTCCATACAGGCACCAGTTACCGATCTCCTTTAGTAGAAAGTCCTGAGAAAGACCCTAAGGCAGCAGCAATGTATAGCAAATAGGAATTCATGTAAAAAGTACCAGTGCTTGTGACTTGTACTAATTGCTCACAAAGTACATCACTTATGAGTTCTCCCCAAAAGATCCTTTGTCTTGACTTGATTATTAGAGAGAAATATTTGTACATCCAGGGCTCAAAAAGATTAGATTCCTTCAGGCCTCCGATTTTGCTTAACAATGTAATGAGATCATGAATCTCTTCTTTGAACTCAGAGCGATGCATGGCTTTTGGCCGTCATACCAAATTCGGTCTCTTAGTAATCAACCAATTATCATTGATGTACTTCATACAAGCTGATCCATTCTCCCAACTCTTAAGTGCTTTTTCTATTGTCAAATTCATTACAACGAGAGTTGGAGGAACCTTGAAAACCCGGTCAATAGTATCTGGATCCAAACTGATTATTACTTTGCCATCTTGATCCTTGATGGTTTTAGATGCATGATCAAAATTCTTAGCACAAGCCATCACAAATTCCGGTTCCAGGGCTGCTATAGGAAAAGTAGAGACAATGAATGTAACTTTCCCTTATGTTGATCATGTCTTCCTTCGTTGATGTATCAACTCTCTTTAGGAACTCATCCATGTTTAGATGTCCAATCTCAGTATCTCGGATCTCATCCACATGAAGTGATTTGAGATGGAGAGATAGTGTTTTGGTACTTATCATATTGATATTTCATTTTCTTCTTGCCTTTCCCTTTTGGAGATATGGACCCTTCTGACATGACAAGATTGTATGCAACTGCAACTGTTACATGGAAATCCCAAAGTATGAGTACATCATCATAAGAAACGGTGGGATCCATCAGACACTACTTCCTTCAACCTGTGCAGTGTGATGGGCTTAAGAAATGCTGTCCATATGAAATAGCAACAAATTTGGGAAGAATCAAGCCCCTTCGTAGGAAGAAAAACACTAAGGTGGGTTTTTTGGAACACAACGCACATAGTGGACAGCAAGCTTGGAGTTTGGTAGAATGTATACATGAACGTATATATGCATGGGCAAATGTTCAATATGCAAGGTGGGATTTTTGGAAACACTTGCATCTCATAAAAAGTCATGAAAAAGTATGAAGGTGGGCTTTTTTGTCTGTTTTGCATATTTAGGAAAGACTTAGCATTTTTGGAAAATTTTACCATTAAGAACGAGTTTTTTAATCCCGACTGCATATGCAAGATAAATGACATCTTTGCATATGCAACTTAGAGAAATGTGAGAGGAAGAAGATGGAAATGAAAAACTAAAAACTATGCAAAACTGAAAACAACATATATGATGAGATTAACAATTTATATATTAAACCATAAATCTGAAACAAAAACAACAAAGAAAATTACCTCTTCTTTGATGATGAAGATTTTTGGGGACAAATCTTACAATGTAGTTCTTGAATCCAATGAATTTCGAATTCAAGGAGAAGTCTCCGATTTACAACTATATAGGCAAAGAGTCCAATTAGTTTTTCTTGCTGATTAAATGCATTTTACTTAGTCAAGATAGAGTTCTTAACAAATGTCCCTCGTGTAGAAATAAAAATGCATAAAAATAGCAACAAACTTTGAATGATTCTAACCGAAAATCATGCTCTTAGTTGCAGCTCGAAATACATATGCAAGGGAGTTAAAAAAAACGGCGCCTATATGTTTTGTATTTGATGCCATTCCTAGAAATGCAAGAAAACTCTTCCTCTTTATGGCTTTGATGCCCAATCTCGAGTTGTTTGCATCCAAGAAACACCTCAAATATCCTCTGGAATGTTATTTTTAAGCAAGGCGTGCCCTAGACAGGCTGTTTGAAATGAAATGCATATGCAAATGAAATTAAAATCGCCGTCCAGCAGTTGAAGACAAAAAAGCAGGCTTAAAAATTTAGTTTGCATATGTTTTATGGCTTTAAAACTTATGCAAACTTGTCTAAAATCGCCTTCTAGAGCCTTTAATGAAACCGCGGCCTCTAGTGGAGGAAAACGGGGTTTGGAAACATCTATTGTATATAAAACTTTTGCATATGTTTTCAAAGAACTTTTGAATCATATGCAATCTCCCTAAAAATCGCCGTCCACACTCGTAAAGAGTTAAAATGAGTTTTCCAAGGCATATTGCATATGCTTCAACATATATGCATTCTCTAAAAAAAATCGCTACTATGAATTGGTAACGAACTTTTTTGGAGGTAAAACATACATATGTCTTGCATGTTTCAAAATATGCAAAAGACTTAAAGAACGCCACCATGCCTTCATGGGTTGTATAAATTCAAAGTGGAGATTTTTCAAAACAATCTACATGCTTCTATGTTGTTAGTAAATAGATTGTCTTTATATCATATCACTAATTTCTTACTCCATAGCCCTTTTAAAAACAATGAACCTATACTAACAGTTGGATCAAATGCATGTAATTCTTGATCCTCTGAATTACTGTACAACTCCTGATTAGATTTTCAATGAATACTTCAAACAATCAAACTGCATTTGCAGAGACATACTTTTGACTAGAAAGTAAATAAGGCATTAACAATAACTCACACATAAACATGTCGTGATTACCAATCTGAAAGAAACCATATATAATTTCAACGAAGCTCACAGACTTCGATTTCTCCACGCATTGCAAACATAAAACTGAATATAATTGAAAAACTAAAACCTAAGAAAAGATTTACTTCCAAAAAATATTCTAATCAACCAAAGATATCCTAACAGAGATCAATTCACCACTATAAACACACAGATTCGTAGGAGTGGAAATTTTTCATTCATTGATTCAAAAACATCTTTAGAAGTATTTCCCAAATATCTTAACCACTAAAAACTAAAACAAACATCCATCTAATTCTCTTCTACTCCAAAAATTGTTATGAGCCTTTTCCAAGTTTTTCTAGGCTATACATAGCCACCAATTTTAAAACATAACAATTAAAACCCCG
Source organism: Thuja plicata (assembly GCA_018584345.1). Taxonomy (NCBI): domain Eukaryota; kingdom Viridiplantae; phylum Streptophyta; class Pinopsida; order Cupressales; family Cupressaceae; genus Thuja; species Thuja plicata. The sequence goes on along the minus strand of MU227873.1, from coordinate 2,651,204 downwards.
AAACTCTCCAAGAGTTTCGACACGAGACAATTTTTTAAGCTAAAAGCATCATAAAAACAAAAAAAAGGCAAGACAATAGAAGGCACTCCGAGATCGGCGGAGCACAATCACGGAGTGGCAGAAGAGCTGGAGTCCATAGACTGGTCCTGAGGAACATTGGTGGCCTGAGCATTTCTCCACTCCTTGTGCGCGCTTGAAATACTAATGATAGTGGAGTGATGCGACAGAGTGATATATATGATCCTCTGCTTCAACACTTTCTTGTCTTTGCGCACTTGGATGATTTTCTACTTATGGGACTCTAGGTGATCGATGCAGACTACTAAAATGGCCTCAATGTTAGCCATTAATGTGAAATCCTCAGTGGTCAGATCTTTATTATCTCTTATCGCTGTGATTTCTCGTTCAAACTCCTGGGTCATTTCCTCTGCCCCTTTAATGGTTTGGCCGTCTTCCCCCATCAGAGTGATGTTCAAACACTTCAAATCTTTCTGCATGGTATTTGTTAGTCCTTTCAATTCATTCAACAGGTGAGTAGATCCTTCATGCCCTGACTTGATAACTGAGTTCCGCCACTCAATGCTTTTAATTGACACATAAAGAACGTCATCATCCAGACCTGCGACGAGCTTTTTGACGAGGAATTTAGCTACTCCATACTGTTCAATTTCATACATTTGGTTCATCACATTAGCCCATTTCTTTTTCTCTTTTTCCCATTCAACTAACTCTGTTTGCATCTCAGAAATTAATGATGTAACGGTTCCATGAGTTTGGATTAGCTGAGTAATGTAACTACCCCCTACGTTGGATCATACCCTATATCCATTTGCCGAACACATCGACAATGAGCTTATTCCTCTGGATTTGATCCAGGGTTTTTCTGATCTCGGGTGAACGAGGATCAAATGATTGGGGCATTTGGGCTAATGGCATGGGACTAGGGTCCCGAACCTCTTGTATGACTTCTGTCAGTTTCTTGATTGTGGCTTTCAGCTCTTTTTTGCCCCTTTTATCTTTAAAGGTTTTGTGAAGTATCTTTTTAATAGAAGTTTCCACATGTTTTGCATCCGTCGCCCTAGTTGTAGCTCCAAGATCTATCTTTTCGACAATGAAGTCATCGACTGTGGCCTCGGTGCGATCTTTATAATCTTTAGGAACCGCACGTTCAACAATCCAGTGCCCTGTTTTTTCATCAATGTCGATTCTGGACTCAATTCTAATCCTTTTTGGTTTCATTGCAGTTCTCAAACAGCTACTGACCATATCTTCTATTGGCAGAGTGATAGGTAGAACATTCCGCTTCCGACTAATTGATGTTTCTAGCTACTTAAGTGTAGGGGGCGACGTTTGCAGGGGGGTGGTTATTACGTGTGTGGAACCAATAGTCACAACAGCTACGGAATCCCCTGTGTCAAGTTGGTTATCTTTTTGGGCTTCAACATCTTTAGAGGGTGTATTCTGAGCGTTCTTCTTTGACAGTGGGCTGTCCATTTCGTCCAAGTTGATTACTTCTTTCTGCCTAGCCACTTCAATGTCTTCTTTCTTGGACCTTGTTCTTGTTATTCGTGCAGACGTGGTGAAACAGGGGATACTTTGCTTTTAGGACTTGGACTTAGAAATTTTCTTATTTTTAGTTTTGGAAGGACCTGCAACAGAAACATCAATGTTAGAAGATGAAACAAGATTTTTTGCAGGGGAGGTAATGGCAGATCTTCGTGTATTATGTCTCCTCTGAATAGGAGGCTTTTTCCTGGCAATCCACTCCTCCGTTCTTTTGATCACACTAAGTGTTTTGATATGAATGCTGTCTCTTTCTTCAATACTCCAGTCTATTTTAGGCAATGACAATCCTCTAACGCTGGTTTCATAAAGATCATCAATTACCTCTTCACCTTCTTCTTCTTCTACTCCTGTGATATCAACATCTATTTGCAGGGTAACAACTTTTCTAGGAGTGAACCTCGACCAAGAACACCTTACTTCAAAGTCATCTGAACAATTCTCCCAATAATCTTCCATTTAAGGGAGGTGCTGAAACTCAGTTGGTAAATTATATTGCCGGGCCGCATATCCTCTGCTGTCAAAGTCTTTCCTTGCTTCGAAGGTTTTTAGCTTCAACCTTTTGAGTTCCAACTCTAGATTGAGGGCATCAGAGGAAGTCTTGCATGTGTAGAATCCCAGCTCAATGAGAAAGCTTGATTTGGCTCTGCCCTTTTTCTCTTTTACTCCTTTACGAACATGAGCTAATTGGTGGCCCACTTCAGTAATGATGTGGCTATCTAGGGCATATCTTGGGAGCTTAAATGGTTCTCCATCAAACCCTCCGATCCTTATATAGGTGAACCTCCTGAACTGGTTGAAGAAGCTTCCATAGGTGTTGATGAAACTTTTAGCTTCTTCCGACATTCTTTGTTCAACATTCCCCTGCAGTTCATAAACCAACTTTCCGGAAAAGATACCGTTCACTTTCATGAAGCTGTTTGTGTAAAACTCTTTCTGCAGGTGGGGGTAATAGTCATACATCTTCATATTGGGAACATGCGGTTCGTGGAAGAGGCCCTTCCATTCTCTAATGCATGCCAGAACATAGAATAAATAAGAGGTCATATAGAAACCAGACCTTCTTGAGAAATTCGCCAATTGATGATGAAACTCATCTGAAATACTATCGGCCCAGTCAATAAATTTCCGCCCGTCTAGGGTTATCTAAATGTAGAAATACATCCAGTCTTGCCAGTAACACACATCCTGATTCCCCTTGATTCTGTTCAACAATATCACTAATTCCCCAACCTCTGGCTTGAAATGATCGATAGTAAGGGGCTTGGGTAATCTAGACCCTCCCTTTTGTGGCTTCAACAACCAATTTTGGGCAATTTCATTCCTATACACTTGCCTTTTTCCAGAAAATACAGACTGGGAGGAGGCAGTAGTCCAACCCTCATAGGGATCCTTTTCTGGAATGCCCATTGCAGTCAAAATGACATCTCTGTTTATAAAAATCAATGGGCTTCCATCTATCTTTTTGATACACTTCTCCTCTCTACTATGGCGCTTTGCACATTCCACTACCAATTTTGGGCACAGAGTCACCATTGGAAATGCGGTAGCTTCTGCTAACCCACTCTGGATTATCTTTTCTATTGTAGAACTGGGGACATGATTTTTGATCTTGTTCTTAATTTCTTCTAGTGCCCTTGACTTGATAGTTGTATCGTCGCACTTAGGCAACGAACTAATTAAACAAGAGGTACGCTCGAAATTTGGGAGCGGAGGTTTCATGATGTACTCAGGAAATAGTATAAAGAAAACAAAATAGAGAATTGCAGAAGTTCTACCAACTTTAAATCTCAAATTCACAAATAGCTTCAACTTTGAACAAGAGCGCTAGGAGAAGGAAACTAACTTTTAGATTCACACAACTTCCCTAAGCTTTGAGAAGGAAAATGATACCTCAACTACTCCGTTACCTTTGTCTGCAACAAAAGAATTTTACAGTAATAGAGGGAAGAACTAAGCACCACTATTTATTAACCAATTCTTCAAAAGATTGCGGAAAGATTTGCAATCAATGATAATGTGCCAGGCAAAAGATTTAATAAATGATGACAAGAGGTCTGCTTGATCTTGACATTTATTGCTGTGCTTCCCCATGAGTGAGATGACGTTTAAATGTCACTTCTTATGATGATTATATTGGCGCCATGCACGGATGTCATATCCTCTTGCCAACTGTCACTTCCATCACATCACCACCGCCTTTTCCTCCTCTAAGCTTGAGAGAACCCATTGAACTTTGAACTTCGAACTAAGAAAGTTCAATATTTAAGTTCAATTGAAAACAAGACACGACTGCCCTTTAGCGTATTTATAAAAAGACAATGCGAGCGACAAAAGAAGAAAAGCTAATGATACCTCAAATATGGTGCAAGATGAGGACCGTGGTTGAACCTTGAACTTTGAAATAAGAAAGTTCACATTTCAAAGTTCAACGGAAAGACCAACTATGCAACACATGCCGCTTGTTTCACGTAAAACGAAAAAAGCATAAACACGCTGCGGGGTGACAACGAACCTTGAACCTTGAACTAAGAAAGTTCAAGATTCAAGTTCAACCGACAGGAAGGCAAAGAAAAAGACAGGAAGGACTATGATGACCTAAAGACCTTGATGCCAGAGAAGAAAAAGATTAAGGGGGATTCTTGCGAATGACATGTCAATGAAAAATAAGTAAAAATCAGTGGTAACATATGTAAAACATATATTTATGAAATTTCAATCAAAAACTCCACTAATGCATACGACTTTACATGTAACTTATAGTGTTAATGAGAAATATGTAAAGAGACTTAAAAAGTCCACCTGCATATTTAAAATTCATTAAAAACTATATGTAAAACTTATCGCAATGATGTAAAATTTTAAAATAGGGTTTTAAATCTATTTTACATGTAAATGACATTTTTATTTCGTGCAATTGTCAATAAAAAATCCACTTTTGAGAGATTTTAACAAAGACATGTAATCAGACTGAAAAACCCCACCTGCAACATGCTTAATTCCCTAATAACTTGAGCTAGACAACTCTGTTTGACGCCTAAGATAGCTCAAAGTGAGCGGAATTTCAAGGGCTATAAACCTAAGGCAAAAACAAGATTAAAAACTCAATACAAAACTAAGAAAAATGAAGAAAAGACTTGAAGATTGCCAAAAATCAAGTGCCTGTTGGCAGAGAAGAAAGACTCGTTTTAACAAGCAATATAGTGATTAACTTGACGAAAACCTTCAAAAATTAATGTTCTTAAGACAGAAAATCAAATTCATATCAAGGGATGACTGATCACCTTAGGCAAATGTCATTAAGGACACCAAACCTTAGAGGAAACACCTACCAATCTATAAGAAAATTGTGTAGGGTTGTCCAATTTTGTGAAGGCAAAATTGAGGACAACAGCTGGCTTTGACTGGGGAACGTACCTCATTTGTTCTTAGAAACAATGAGGAATGTAGAATCCAGACCTCTAAGTACCTTCATCTACTCCATTGGGCTATAGAGTCAGGCAATCGAAAAGGACTCAAAAACCTAAAAACTATAAAAAGAAGAAAAAAAAACTTGGACATTATGTACAATGGTACTTATTTGGCAATTACTCGAAGTAATGCTTCAAATGCTGTGCACTGTATGGAAGTGGAAAAGGAGTTCCATCACAGTAGGCTAACAGGAAACTATTTTCGCCCACTACCTAATGAATTGTGAATGGACCTAGCCAGAGGGAATCAAACTTGCCATGCATTCCTTTTGGTTCTCGCCTTTTATCCCAGAGTAGGATACAATCACCAACGTGAAATTCTCTCTGTTTGGCTTTCTTATCAAAGAGCATTTTTACCTGTTGTTGATGTATTGCAAGTCGGTCTACCACCTTAGTTCTCTGTTCTTCCAGCTGATGAAGAAACATTATCCTTTTATCCAAGGAATTCTTGAACGTGTTATCTTCAATTGCTTTTGCCAAGCTCAAAGCAAGAAGCTCTAGAGTGATAGGAATTTCCGCATGTACACCATAAAGAAGCTGGAATGGCGACATGCCAATAGTTGTTTTTGGTGTGATCCTGTCTGCCCATAAAGCATCAAACAAAGCTTTGTGCCAGGATCTCTGTTTTTCATCCGCTAACTTGCAAATGATAGTAACCAAATTTTTGTTACTTGATTTAGCCTAACCATTACCTTGAGGATAATAATCAGATGAATGAGAAAGAGTAATACCATGTCCAAAACAAAATTGTGAGCTCTGCAGAAGAGAAAGTCGCGACATTGTTTGTCACAATTTTTTTAGGTTCACCGAAGCGAGAAATTATAGTCTCTTCAAGAACGCGCATACCACTGATGACGTTGCATGCTTTACGGGAATTGCTTCACCCACTTGGTGAAATAATCCGTTGCAGTTAGGACATATGTATGCCCAACATTGGAAGACGAATTGATTGTACCGATGAAATTAAGACCCCGCTGCTGAAAGGGTTCTTCAATCACTACTGACTTTAGAGGTAATGCTGCAAGCTTATGCTTTCCAACAAACTGCTGACATCGTTCACATTTATGCACCCAACTGTACGCATCTTGGAAAGGAGTCGGCCAATAGTACTTTGTGCGCAAGATTTTATGAGTTGTAACTGGCGCAAAGAAATGCCCGCCACATGCCAAATCATGAAATGATTTTAGCAGTCAGATTTGTTGAGCCTTATCAAGACAATGCAGGAAGGTACGATCAATAGCACGTTTATACAAACCACAGTCCCAAAGAACAAAGTGAACAGTTCTGAGTTTCAGATTTCTCTTCTCCTTATAGGTCAAATGTGTTGGACACTCACCATAAGTAAAAAAATAGGCAATATTAGAATACCATTCATCAGTTGTACTGACGAACAAGACTTTTGGCAGAGCCTCAGGAAGATCTTCATTTGGTGTATTTTCAGCCATGAGCTGACATAAACCTTTACCACGGACCAACTTGGTGGGACGAATCTCAATGTCATACTACTGAATTTTAGCAATCCAATTGCCTCCCTTTGTTCCAAACTCTTGCTGTGTCAAAATGGACTTCACAGTAGTGTCGGGGACAAGAACAATAACATGTGAATTCAGGATGTAGAATCTGAAGTACTTTACAACCTTAACCACCACATTAGCGTTCTTTTCCATCAATGAGTACTTTAATTCATGTGACTTAAGTGGACAACTCATGAATGCAATAGGAGATTCAATATTTTCTGCATTCTTCTATACGAGAATAGCAGACATTGTATGCTCAGAAGCATAACTGTACATGATGAAGTCTTTTGTATAGTCTGGGAAGACTAATACTAGCGCATGTGGAATTGCTTCTTTAATCTCCTTAAAAGAAGCTTCCCCCTCTGTGCTCCATCGGAAAACTGCTGCCGATATGACGAGTCTTTTCAGCAAAATAAAAAACGAATCTCCTTAAAAAGTTTACTTTCCCAGAGAATGAATGAACCGCCGTCTTACTAGTGGGCAGCGAGAGACTTTGAATGGATCAATTTTGATACCTTCCTTAGACACAATGTGTCCAAGAAGCTTACCTTCTATGACTCCAAAAATGGACTTCTTAGGATTAAGAGAAATCCCATGTCGACAACACTTTTCCAACACTTGCTGAAGATGTTAGAAATGACCTTGACGCTGTTTAGAAAAAAAACAGTAAGATAATCAAGAGAAACCACAATGAACTTATCCTTGATGTCATGAAATGCTAAGTCCATGACACACTGGAATGTAGCACCGACATTTATCAATCCAAAAGGCATTCTGTTATAAGCAAAAGTACCCCATGGAGTTGTGAACGCTGTTTTATATTGATCTTCTTCCCTGACTTCAATCTGGTTATAACCAGAAAAACCATCAAGCTTAGACAACATCTGAGAATCAGTCACAGTCTGTAGAACATGATCCATTATTGGTAGTGAGTAATTATTCTTCAATGATGCTTGATTCAAATTACGAACATCCACACAAATGCGAATCTCGCCATTCTTCTTACGAACTGGGACAATGTTAGCCATCCATGTTGAATGTTGAATAGGAAAAATGATCCTGGCATTAAGCATCTTCTCGATCTCTGACATGATAGTGCTAGAAAACTTTGGATTATATTGTCGCTTCCTTTGTTTGAAAGGAGCAACACCTGTTTTGAGAGGAATATTATGTTGCACCACCTTTGGCCGAAAAGACTTCAGATCATCATATGAATAGATGAGGACATCAATGTATTGGTGCAAAAGATGAATACACCGATCCCTTTCCTTTGGCGTACAACATTTTCCAATATTACAAACTTAGGATTAACATCTGAACCACGATTATACTTTTCATATTCCATAACGAAACTTAACCCTAGCCCCTGTTGATGTTTAACATAACGATCATGCTTGTTAAACAATCGTTCTAAAGAGACCAAACCTTTAGGATTTTTATTACCCTTGAGATGAATAACTTCCTCGCCTGTCTCAGGATCTCTTCCTGATGTATCCTCCCGAGGGGAAGAATTACTTCCATGGAAGAACAATTCATCAAAATTATCCTTTGTCTCCGGGAAATTGACAATTTGTCGATCATCATTAAAGACTTGCCAATGATCTGAATTATCCAGAACACTGGGACAATATACCAATTGAATAGTATACCTATCTTGATCAAAATCTTTATGAGGAACCAAAAGTGTTGCTGAAATTGCAAGAGAATCAACCTTATCATTGAACTCGCTAGGAACCATAGAGATATTAACGACATCAAACAACTCAATATAATCCCATACTAGGTTCCTATAATGCTTTAGTCATTCATTCTTTGTTTGATACTGATTTCTAGCCTGACATTCCACAAGCTCAATATCACCTAGAGCATGCAAGTTCATGATTCCTTTATTTTGTGCAACATCAATACCCAATAACAGTGCTTCATATTCAGCAGTGTTATTGGTATTGTTGAATTGCAACTTGTAAGAATAATAAAATCTTTGTCTTTGCGGGGAAATCAAAACAACTCTAGATCCTGAACCAATTGCCGCGCAACTACCATCAAACTCTAGTATCCATACATCATTTGTAGTACTTGTTGCATCAGATGACTGAGAAGAAGTTTCAATAATTGCAACTGAATCCGAAGATACAACCTTTTCAACCATTGTAGCGGATACCATTGGATCCTTTTCAGGTGTTTGTTCCTCTTTTACATCTGGAAATTTATCTTCTTCAGACAAGGATAATGATGCATCAGAAGGGTAATCCTCAACAAATTCTGAGATTTCATTGATATGGAGATAATAATTTCCCATGCCAGCTGATTCAAATTAAATTTGGGCACGAGGATCTTCAGATTTCACTACTGTATATTTGGTTTCTCGTTCTGGGACAGCTTTTGCATAACACCTTTGGCAGGGATTCAAGCTTCTGACATATCCATATTCAATTCTCCACCTACATCCTTACAGAAGTTGCGGCCCAGTAACATTCCATAAGAAGCAGGAACATCTGCAACCAAACCGATCATCTTGATCTTCTTTTCTGGGAAAGAAGAGAATGAAAACTCAACATCCTTGATTTGTCCTTTAAGAGGTACTTGCTTATTTTCCATGGAATAACAATTACCAAAAGTCTTTGTCAAGGTAAGACCTAAAGCATTAGCCACTTTAGCTGGCATGACATTATCTGAGGCTCCAGAATCAATAACACAATTACTCAGCTTAAAACCATTGATCAACAAGGAAATGTAGAAAGGTTCTATTTTTCCTGGAACAGATGGTGGTATAGTCACTAAATTATTGCGAACATTCTTTGGATCCAGGACAACGATGAAAGCTTGTGTAGGCTGAGATTCCTTGACAAAGTTATTAAGCCTTTCCATTTGATCTGGATACGCTTGAAGGTATTCTACTTCAGACATTTGAATTTCGGTCTTCTTAACATGATCTATAATATCAAATGCTTGGAAAGAACTTGCCAAAGAAGAAAAGATTTCTGTCTGAGACTTAGGATTAAACGTACTGGGTGTTGGCACATCGGTAGAAACTGGATGAGGAGTACTTGGTTATTTTGAGGAAGAGTAGGTAGAGGTGTTCTCTTTGCAATAGCGACAGGCGTTTGCGTATCATTATTTGTTTTGTCATCTTCTTCCTTCTGACGCACTAACTTTGTTTGGGATCGCGTCATAACCGCATATGCTTGGGCAAAATCCTCCTCTAGATCCATGTCTTCATATTGTACATACCCTATGCTAGAGTCGCCAGTTGCTTCATGATTTTCATTGTAAGGAAAAACAGTGTCCTCCATTTGATAATCATCTGACAAAATGCCAATTTGATCATTCTCATAGTAACCCGTGGCAGACCTGCCTGGCAGGGCTTCAAGAGCAAGCCTCTCTGGAGGAGGAAGCTTTGCTTGATTCTTTGTTGTATAACTGCTGGCAACATTAGGAAATATTCTCTGTGGAATATCTTTGTACGGGTTAGCAAATGATCCTTGAGATATCTGTTTTTTGAGTGCAGTCAATTCATTTGCCAGCTTTTGAACCATAGGATCCATACTATCCGAAGTGGAAACGTCATTGAAAGAATTCCCATTGAAGGAATTACCTTTTGATTGGTCCTTGTGAATTTTGCCAACCATGATGAGATCATCCTCAATCTTTGTTGCCAGAGTTTGAGCATTAGCTAGACTTGTAGGAACCGCTCTTCTCAGCAAGAAACTGACTTCAGGAAGTTGAGTATTGATAAAGAAGCACTTCAAATTTTTGGTAGTAGGTTGTGAAGCAGTGGGAATCCGGTTTGCTAGTTTGTTATGTTGATATTATGGCCTTTACAACAAATATCTAATGCCTTGGACGATAATAAATATATATTCTAAAAATATTTATTGTTTGATATGTATAAATAATAATATTAAATATAAGGATATATTTAATATATATTGTGTATTAAGGAAATCAATGGAAGGGCCCAAGTCGTCCACTTGGGATAAATGAAATTTGTTATTTCATATGTCCAAGTCGGCCTCTTGATGAGGCACTCCATTCTCATATAAATAAGAATCAATTTTTGGAGAAGACATATCAAAAACATAACATATTGTCTTCTCTCCAAGTATCGATCTCCCTTGTGTAATTTGGAGCAGCAATTTTGAGCATCCAAAAGAGCAAATTTCTACATGGTTGATATTGTCGGAATTGTCCATGTGCTGGATAATTACTGCAATCCATCCCTTAAGCGAATTAGCATTGTGCTGAAGCGAAATGCTTCTAGGTGCTGATGCAAATTTATCCATGTTTATCATACTTGGAGGTGACCATTGAAAGGCAATATATATCTGCGATAATTCCAGCATTAGAGCTTGATATATACTAGACATATATATATAGCGATATATTTCGGACTTTGAAGGATTTATTTGGCACGAATTATTAGAGCGCCTGGATTAGTGTCAACAAGATCAGAGTTAGATAATTAATGTAGGCTCAGATCTAGAAAGAGCAAATTCACAAAAGCGATATACATTTGATAACGATACAGCAACATACAAACAGAGATATGTATGGTTGAACCAGCAAATTGATAAATCCTTCTCTAGGAAATATCGATAGTGGAATAAGAGCAGTGTGGTTGAAGTGCTGTTAAAGTTGCAGATGTTGAGATCAAATTGAAGAAGTCAGATTTGAAGATCTCAGGCCATAATTCATTCCGGGTACAACTCTTTTCATTTATGTGTTTTGTTTGTTTCCTGTGCTTAGTATTTGATAGATCTCTATAGATTAAACATTCCTTGTATTAATCTGAAAAATATTAACATGTTAAACTTATCAATGAATTCACGCATACCCTCCTGTGCATCCTTCTTCATTTGTGTAAAGTAAAGCATGCTCATCCTCTGTAGGTTTGAAACGTTCCTCAAACTTGGCCTACAATGTGTCCCAATATGTAATGGCTCGAGTAGCGAGGTTGAAAAACCAATCTGAAGCAATACCTTGCAAAGTCTCTATGAAAAGCCTTACAAATACATCCTCAAGTTCTACTCATAGCACACCATAGGCAATATAAAATGCTTTAATGTGTTCACTTGCTACAAGCTTCCTCTGCTTTGATGATGGATACCTAGTAGTTCGCGCAAGTGGAGATGCAAGAGCTAGGAGAGCAAGCTTGGTTTGCTGGGCCCAACTTGGTGTATACTTTGATGCTTCACCCTTCCTCCGTCGGGAATATTGTTTGATTCCTTCCAGTGTGAATAATTAGATCAACCTGAAAGTAACCCTTGTAAACTAAATCTATACTAACTTGGAAGGTACTTCGTTTAGGTCTCTCTTGTAGAACAAACGTTTAATCTTTTCCTCTTTTTTCAAAAAAAGATTGCAGCTGAGAGAGTGAAAAAGATTTGAGAAAATTAAAAAAGACGCAAAGTGTCCATAAAGGCACAAAGTCCTCCGTTGCTTCTCTGCGACAAGAAAAGAAACTAGAAGCTCAAAGTCTTCTCATTCAATCTTCTTATCAACCTTTTGGATACAAGTAATAGTAACTATGTATTCTTTACAGTTGCTCAAAGTCAGTTTGTAAGATACACTTCCTAATGCGTTCGATGTCCCCATTGGAGTCGCCAAAAACTATTGGCTAAAATTTTTGCAAGTAACTAAGACTACAACTTAGGAAAATTGGAACTTTAGACAACGGTGTGTGAAATTGCTTTCTCCTCTCAGCAATAGTCAAAATAGTTTTTGAATTAGTCAAGGATAAGTATTGAATAAGTTAAGGTGGTTAAAGGTTTCCCCTTTCCTCTCCACCTTTCTCTCTCCTCTTTTCCTATATAAAGGAGTGAGACCTATTGTATTTTGCATCTTTTGGTGTGCAAGAAAGCTATACTTAATTTTTTTATATTTCGAAATCTTTGAGTTTCATTGCGAAAAGTTATTGAATTGAATAAAAGGAACAAGGATTCACAAACTTTGTGTTGTCAATCTGGAAATCATTAAATGTATTCTTAAGTTACATTTGTTGATCCTTTATCAAAACAACTGATAGTTATCTTGTGTGTATCATTTGAGTGCTTTAATACAATTTTTTGAAGACTTTGTGTTTCAAGAATAAAGATTAATATAGATAGAAGTGGCTGCAATAACTTAAAGTTGAAGACTTTGGGCTTCAGTGATAAGTGTTTTTATTAAGATAGAGGTTATTCAGTGAAAGACTTTGTGGTTTCCTGACTATTCTAGTTTTCAGAATCATCTTTCGAATTAAGTACATGAGACTTCGTGTTTCTGTATTTGTTTCACTTTATTATAAGTAAACTGCTCTCTTAAGTGTTGTTCTTACGTCAACCCTTAATCCACCGGTATTACCATAGCAATAGGAATTGTTAATATTTCAGTTCAGTTTCTGTTAAAGCCACCTACGGTAAGAAGGGAGCCTCCCCTCTTGCTGAGATGAGAAAGCAATTTCACACACTGCTGTCTAAAGTTCCAATTTTGCTAAGTTGTAGTCTTAGTTACTTGCAAAATTTTTAGCCAACAGTCTCTACCTAACAATCGATTATTATCCAATCAACACTGATTATTCTGTAACCGCTGGCTAACTAGACTTATTTCTAATCACTGCCATCCATTAATCTTTGTTATAGTCGTTGTTAACCACTATGCTCTATGTTAATATTGATTGGACTTTTTCAAGACTAATTGATAATTTGATAGTATATATTGATATCCTGCAATTTGTTAAACAGTTGCTATTCATCATCGGTATCTAATCCTTTGGGCATGAATCGCGCAATCTCATACATAATCAGTTAGTTGTCTTCATGCCTTTTCACAATCCAATTATGATTTGTGACCATAATATATTGATTAGATGATATTGTCAAAGGATGTTGAGCAGTAAACATCTGATGGTAATTGATAGTAATATTTCCTTAGTTGTTGTTGTGTACCACCGTTTGTAATCATAGAGTAATACATATATTGTTTCATGAACATTAGTCATCTTGAAATTAATCTTTGTTTGTTCATCTCTATACTCTGATGATTATGCATCGATAGTATTGATCGATCAATCCGATCAAACCATCCTATATTATCTTTATCGGGTGAGATTGCTGATTGATAGTTTCTCTGCTCTAGCAGTTTCGCAAATAGAAGATACTAGATTGACTTGTTGATTGCTGTTCGGGAGTCTATTCTTGGTGACACCATAATCGCTGATCACAGACTTTGTACTTCCTTTGACACCAGAGTTGTCTAGAGAATATCGATGACGATTACTATGAAGTATTGATAGTTCTTTTTGATTGGTTCCCTTATCACTTTCTGTAAATATAATGTCTGTCTTCAGAAGATATTCTCCTCACCATGTTAATCAATATCAATTTATAATATGTACGATCTTCCTTGAAGCATAGTTGCCATGATAGAATATATTGATGCAGTTGCCAAACCTTACAGAATAAGTTATCGTCAATACATCAATTTCCAGGTTCCTGTCGTGAATTATCTTAACCATGATTACTTATATAAATGTGGCTAGATTACATGGGCTCGTCACACACACATAGTGATGTTATATTGTAGATTTTGCCTTGAAGATTTCAATTCACCTCAATTTGTATATCAGCACTGCCACTCCACCACCACCCCCCTGTTGTCCCCTCATTGTTCCCACATTTAGGCACTTTGCCCCCCCATCTCTGAAATGCGTCCCTACATACCCCCATCAATAAACTTATATGGAACTATGTTGTTTCAGCAAGACCTTAAGTTTTTGTAGATAGTGGAATTGTATCCTTGTATGTAAGCTCCGTACTTAGCCTAGAGGTTGCAAAATCATCGTTGTAGCCAAAGTAGTAAATCTAAGTGGACTGTTGGTTACATTTTAGTTGGAGTTCTAACCAACAAGGGGTTTTTCCAAGGTATCTTTGATGTTTATGGTGTCTTTACATTGCCTTGTTTTCCTTGTTCATTTGAATAATATGAAATCTATGAGTTGGTGACTAATTGAAGGAGTATGCTTAGTATTACATAGATCAATTAGGTACAAGCTATTGGACCTTGTGGTGGTTTGTGTACGTCAAATAAGCAAATCCATTCTATTTGTAGAAGAGGCAGCATCATCATCTTGCACAACTTCTTGTCTCTAGTCATATTGGCTCTCCCATTGCTACAAGCTTTTGCTTCATGATCAACTTGATTGACCCATGCAAGATTCATTATAAATTTGGGGTTCTCGTCTTCAACAATCTACTCAAATGTGAGATCATATTCGGAAATTTTCTTGCTACAAGCTTTTGCTTCATGATCAACTTGATTGACCCATGCAAGATTCATTATAAATTTGGGGTTCTCGTCTTCAAGAATCTACTCAAATGTGAGATCATATTCGGAAATTTTCTTGTGGAGGCATAAGTTGTAATGCACAAATACAAGGTCAATAACCTTTGTATTAACTTGTGCTTTTTCAATTGCATGTGCTCAAACATACTTGAATTGCACTCACAACCTTAAGTGTTTAATGGCTGTTAAACACTTAAATGGAAATCTTGTAAACATTGGGCACCTTAATGCTAAAATTTCCCCACCATGATGCTCTAGCAATAAAATTAGAACTTTTAAGGTTTACAAAAATTTAAAACTAAACATTTAATAATAAAAAGGAAATATTCAAATCAATGTTTAAAGAATGTAAATTTCATTTGGCCTTGAAATTATCCTCGTTGACTTTGTCTAGGAAAGAAATCTCCTATTGCTTGTTTGTAGATCTCAATCTAGGACATGATCTTCACATTCAATTATGGACTTGGTTCCATAGCCTCTATAACAATGTAGAGGCCTTCTGAAACCTCCTCATTAGTCTTGAAGTTCTACTTGACGTCTAGGTTGAAGAAATATGCACAAGCATGAAGTGGCATGTGAAGTAGTCTTATCTAGCACTACTTTATGGTATCTTAAATGGGCTCACATTTGTCCACCACACCTTGTGGAAATGTGTTAATATGCTTCTTGACTTGGTCTATTCCTTTGTAGATATGGTCCATTGCTAGCTTCTCTTCATTGACTTTAAGGAGGGAAAGAAATGGCTCAATTGCTTATTAATAATCATATAGTTAAAATAACTCTAGTTACTCTACAAAGAAGCCTTAATTTGTAAGAAATAGACACTAAATAAAATGGAAAAACTCAAAAGACATACACATACAATATACTTTGCAGGTGTCCACACATGAGTCTCATCAAATACCCAATCTACCACACCAATACCAACAATGATGTTTGAGTAGGAAAACTCATTCCATTGCTTGCTAACATCAAATACCCAATCCACCACACCAATACCAACAATGATGTTTGAGTAGGAAAACTCATTCCATTGCTTGCTAACAAATATTAATTTTAAAGAAGATAGACTACAAGCTGATGAATGAGGTTACAAAACAAGTGATGGTAGGTCGGACTGGCACCTTGTTATTAACTTATTTGTGAACTTTGAGTAAATAGAGTGTCCAAGCATGGTTATAATTATATTTGCTAATGTTTTGCCTATGCTTACAATTGGCTTGATCCATCCTAGTAAGCTAATGGCCTCCAAGATTTGATTAATCCAATGTGTGGAGCAAGAAGTCCAAAAAATATTGGGGCGCCTCTCCATTAGTAATATACTAATATATAACAACAACAATTTTTGGTGTTATTAATGACTTCGTATTACATTTTCCTCTTCTAGTCTTATCAAACTTCTTCGAAAATACCATACACACAAGCTATACATCTACATTTTGTATCTTCTCTAAAACATTGATAGACTTCAAAAATATTGTGTCGCCCCAATATGATACTGAAAAATTCAGCAGTGCCATTTTTTTTCTATTAGCCCACACCTTAGACATTGTAGTACAACCAAAGTTCCATGACTTGGACCCGCCCATGACTCGGCAAGGTCGACTCGACCCGCGACTCGCCTATGACTCGACAACTACTCGGCAAAATGAAAAACAAAGATTTTTTAGGATTTAAAACTTGTTTCAGGCACCCATTATTGAGTAAAGCTTAAAAACACTATAACATTGTCAAATAGAAGCTAATATGATCACATACATAAACATACATCCATCGCATAAGTACAGACGTAAATTGTAGCTGAAGGAAATAGAAAACATAGATATGCAGAATTATAAATAGTGTCAAATGTATATAAAATCCATGAAATCCATAACGTCAAATGTTCCCAAACATATGTGTAATAAAAAACAAGTCTATGGCTCAGGCTCTAGCTCAGCCTCATCCTCAAAGTAGTTTGTCTCCCTCCTAGAAATGCGTCTGAGGTAGGTCCTGGATGACTGAC
>MU227873.1:2601535-2631701 GCA_018584345.1 Thuja plicata | reverse complement strand
TTTCTTTGTCTACCAGGAAAATCTTCAGTATATTTCCAAGATTCACACTTAGGAGGCATTGAGAAGAGTTAATGTTTTCTAAACTTGATGGTTGCTAACTTGCTAGCAGCTGCAATAAGACAAAATAACAGACAAAATTACAAATTTGTGCATTGTATTTAAAAAAATAAAAAAACAACAAACCCTACGTTTTTGCTAAAAAAATTTGTAAAAGCATGTTTGCATTTTTTCCTTGAAAAAATAATTCTCTCATTGCGAACAATCTACTTCTCTCATTGCGAACAATCTACTTCTCTCAACTCATTTGGAAAGTTAAACTTCAAATTAAAAAAAAAAAAAAATGGAAAATCCATAAACATACAACAAAAAACCAACAAAATCTTCAAAATTTAACACTTACCTCTTTCAAATGAGTTGAGAAGTTTTGGAACAGCTGCTATGGACTCCTTGATACTCTCAATGCAAACGTATGTCTCCCCGAAGTGATCTTGTGCACTCCTTGATGCTCTTCTTCCTTGCTGGTTTCAAACCCTTGGCCTCTTATGTTTCTTCCTCTCTCTCACTTTTCCTTTCTTTTCTCTCAACAAGCAAAATGAAATGCCTTTTAGGGCAAATTAGAAGACACTTGTTCAAAAAAAATACGAAAAAACATGTGCTTTTTTTTTTTTAAGTCATCCAAGATGACTGCTGCGGCCGGGTCATAGACCACGGACTCGGTGAGTCATGGCATGACTCGCATGACTCACGAGTCATGTAAACGGGTCATGAAAACCGGCTAGGGATGACTTGACCCGTGAGTCATCATACCTCGCATGACTCGCGGTGAGTCATGGAACACTGAGTACAATCCTTCTTCCTTCAAATAAATTGCTGCTCATCAATAATTGATTTTACATGAGCTACCCAAAGGCGATACTAAAAAATTCTGTTGTCATTTTTTCTATTAGTCTACCCATAGTTGGCAGGTTCAAACTTTGCAGGCCCAAATATTTTGACTCAGCAACTTTAAAAATTGCTTAAATTTCTTTAGAAAAGCATTGTCTTTTGCAAAAAACAGTGACAAGATGAACAAATTTGATTAACTTGAATACAAATTGAGTACAAATTTGCATCATCATGCAGAATCATGATAGGTAATACAATAGATAGCTAACAAATTTTATGAATATATGATGATTGCCTTTTAAAATCTTCATCATAATTCATAAATTACATATTACAAAATATAACATAATAGATAACGAACAAATATTATGAATATATGATGATTGCCTTTGAAAATCATCATCATAATTTATAAATTACATTTACAAAATACAATATTTTACATCTTCCTCTTTTCCAATCTAGTGAAAACTTGGGGAGAGGTTGAGATTCTAATCCTTGGAGTCTGTTGTGGCTCCTCACTTGGCTTAGAAGGCTATGCTTGTGGCTTTGGGTTAACCTCCATCTTGCTAGTAGATGGCATTGACTCCTCAACCTCATCAATGTCATCCAAACTATATCTGTTGCTACCCCCACATCCTCCAATGCTTGCCTCTCAAAATCAAGGATCTCATCTTCAGGTAAACAATGGAGGCTGAACATCCTACCCTCGCCAAATGCTCTTAGGATCAATCTCATCCAAATCAGTGAGCTTCCTTGATTTCTCCTCTATCCTTTGTGTGAAGTTGAAGGTTGTATTGCACAAAGACAAGGTCATTGAGGCATTTTTGAGCTAATTTCTTCTTCTTATTTGTGTGGATGACCTCAAACAAACTCCAATTGCATTCATAGTTGGATGCACTACAAGGTTGGCACAAAATGTAGAGGGCTAGTCTTTGGAGATTTGGGGTATTTGCACCCCAATCTATCCACCAAGGATATGCAAAATAAAATATTGAAGAGTTGGAAAACAAAGTCAAACTATATTTTATCAAATTATCAATGGTTGTAAATTTGAAATTTGTAACTTGTAAGAAACACGTGATATAAAAACTCCAAATTTCATTACATGGTGTCAAAGTGGTTCTTCCTCGGGTAGCTAGCTCCAAAGAAAAGAGCCTACTCTTTCTTATGTTGTAACTATGCATTTCTTGAATAGTGAGGTCTCTCACCTCAAACTGGGATGCCATTCTTTGAATGCATGTCGTGAGACCCTCCTAACTTCTCCATTGGGATTTGAGAAGCTATAAGAATGGAAAAAAGGGGGTTGAGGAAGTAGTAAGTACCCATTGCATGAATCAGTTAGTGGAGTTGATTGTTCCGCCTCCAATTAGTGATCTCCCAAATAGGGTCAAATTTGTGGTTGTCCCCCTTATAATAATTTTGGATGGACTCTTTGGTCCTATGCACATCATTAATATACCCTGTTGGATGTTGCTCCCCATCTACCAAATGGAGAACTCTAATTAAGGGCTCTGATACCTAAAATATACAACTACAAAAAGATTAAAGTTACAAATTTATAATGAAAGACTAAAATCAAAAAATAAATTTTCAATTTGAGTTTAAAATCAAAATTTTGAGGGTACCTTGATGATCTTTGTAGCTATTTGCGCAAAAATTTTTGAGGGTACCTCTTTCCTTTAGGCTTCTTTGAATATGATAAGTTGAGCCATGTTTGACTATTTGTGGATTATTTGTAATTGTATCTTTTAGGTTGTGGGTATCTTACTTTAAGCCCAAATAAAATCTCCATCTGAGTAATATTGTGAATAGTGAGATTTTGGTTAACATAATGATAAGTGTAAAATTGAGTCTCAGAAGTTTATTAAGAAATACCGTGAACATCAGATCTTGTGTTCAATAACAAGGTGGCACTATGTTGTTGTATCTAAAGTTGCATTGACCACCTTATATTATGTACTAGGAATAGGACTTAATACAAGCTTCAACTTACTATTGCATAATACCTTGGCAGAATGACTTCAGTATGTGGTACTAAAACAACCTATTATTAAATATTATCTTAGTTGTACAAATTGATACCCTTAATAATCTGGCTTAAACTAACGGTTAAGAGCTTTATTTGACTAGATGATACTTAGCGACCTCTTAAGTACAATAACCTTGATAGTGGAACTATCATGGGAATTATAGAAAGGGTACTACAATGTTTTGGATGATGATATGTTTGTTTAGGAATCATGGCCAAGGCAAGGATAAAAATATGATGTAGGACCTATGACATTTTATATACTTGTGATATTGAAGATATTTATATAGCACTATATTGAGAAAATAACATGATGCATGTAATAATGGTCCATTTAGAAATTTATCGAAATGGCAATAGGTGTAATAAGTTCTTCTAATGTCATTATTACCCTCAATGTAATTATTACCTTGTTCACCTAATGTAATAATAAGACATGCCATATAATTATAGAATGGTATTTGAGCATTGGGGTAAAGAATTCTACATGACTACAAGATATTTGTTGACCCCTCGAGTATAAGAATGTCCATATTGAATCTATTATGTGAATTTTGAAAGGAAGTGTTTTCCTATGTGCTTATGTGAAGTGAGGCAATGTCATGTTGAGTAATAATCTTAGCCCCTATGTTTATAAGCAAATTCTGGGACGTTCAAGTTGGTTTATGAATATTAATAGGGTGAGTTGGATCCATGACCTCAATAATTTTGGAGGGGAAGTGTTATACAAGGGGTTTCTAGGTTGTGAAATTAGTCTTTTGAATTGAGGGAAATATTAATGAACCTTAGGTTTCTGGGTATTGTTGTGAGGTTTTCACACCATTGCCCCATTGCAAATGGGGACCCCCTCTTTTGGCTTGTAGTTGTTAGGTTTTGGTAGTTAAGGTTGCAGTGCAAAGCTCAAACGGTTATAGAGTGGTTGAGTAATCAAGTTGTCAAGTTGCAAGTGCAGAAAAGAATGTCAAGATTAAGGTTCCACTGGGACAAGTTGCAATGGGTTGAGATAAAATTCCTTAGTGCAATTATATTTTGGCTAGTCAAATAGTCCAAAATATATTATAAAGACATTTTATGCATAAGGGCTTTAAAATACTTATAAAAATTTAATTTCCATACTTAATGCGAAAAATCCTTATGAAAATCAAATTTTCCTTATAAAAATGCATAAAACCCGGATGGAAATAGAATTTCCCCTCCAAAAATGGTCAAAATTCCGATGGATGAAGAGTTTTGCCTTGAAAATCATGAAAATCCGGATGGAAATAGAATTTCCCCTCTTGAAGAGATATTTGTGATGAATAATTCAATAAACTAAGCGTTGGACCAATTTGTCCTGATGAGGGTTGAATTTCCCCTTCTGGATATCAAGAACAAGGAACAAAGTCATGAGTCCAAATGCAGATCGATTTTCCCCTTGGGCTCTATACTTTGAAAATTTTAAGAGATTTACCAAGGTTGCGCGGGGATGGGGGTACTTGGGTACTTCGGGTATGGGTACGGGTACGGGTACACGTACGACTATTTTTCAAAATAGGGGACGGGGGTACTTGGGTACGTAATTTTTTTTAATATAATTTAATATTTTATAGAAAATGTGAAAATATGAGTCGTGACAATGAGTTTTCAAAACAAGAATCGTGATAAAGTTTGCAGATGTAATGTATTGTTTTCCGTTTCAGATTTGCAATATGTTTGTAATAATAATATATGGTAAATGTTTAGATGCATAACAGAGAAGGCAAAGTTTAAACATGAACAAGAAGATCATAAATCATATATCAATGACATATTGCAAATGATAAACTTTTGACTTAAACAGTGACAAAGTTTACTGTTAATCAGTATTGTATCAAGGTTCAAACTGATTACATGTTGAACTAAGCTTGATGACGGGGGTACTTGGGTACGCCAATTTTTTTTTATATAATTTAATATTTTATAGAAAATGTGAAAATATGAGTCATGACAATAAGTTTTCAAAACAAGAATAGTGATAAAGTTTGCAGATGTAATGTATTGTTTTCAGTTTCAGATTTGCAATATATTTGTAATAATAATATATGGTAAATGTTTAGATGCATAACAGAGAAGGCAAACTTTAAACATGAACAAGAAGATCATAAATCATATATCAATGACATATTGCAAATGATAAACTTTTGACTTGAACAGTGATAAAGTTTACTGTTAATCAGTATTTTATCAAGGTTCAAACTGATTACATATTGAACTAAGCTTGATAAACAGCAAGCTGATACACAAACAAAAAACTGAAACAAAAAACAGAAATCTTAATCAAGATCCTTAGCTATGATGCTCTCCTTTGAGTACCCTCTGAGTACTTGGTACTTTGGTACATGTACCAGTACCCGGTATGCGTCCCAGGGGTATGGGTACGAGTACCCAAGCAACATAGGGATTTACCTTGTGCTGATGGATATGAATTTTCCCCTTTGTCCTGATGAAGATGATTTCTCTGCTATCCAACACTTAATTTTTTTCTGAACTCCGAAGTCAGAAAAATCCCAATGAAAGAAGAATTCCCCTTTGTCCAGATGGGCATAGAATCTCCCCAAGTCCCTATGAGGGCCATTTTTGTTAAGTGAAAATGTCAAGTATTGGGATTATATTAGTCCCTATGAGGGTCGATTCTCCCCTCTATGGACAAGGAAGATTATTTAAATGGGAACGAGGCAAATTTGAAGGATTATGGAGTCCCTAAGCTGGTCGATTTTCCTTTGGTGAAATAAAATAAAAATAAAAATAATTATAAAGGGAAATTAATTAAAATACATCATACACAAACTTCAAGGTGATGTTTTTTAAATCCCACATTGGCTGTGTGTGGGAGAGTTCGACCCAAAACTCCTTTAAAAGAACTCCAACAGCAACAAATATAGTGTGGAAATCAACTTAAGATTGGGAGTCAAGGCAAGAATCTAAGAGGAAAAGAAAGTGGCCAAGTCTGAAGTAAGCTACAACCATCTTGAAGTCAGTTGGCAAGAGGAAAGGAGGTTTGAAACTTCAAAAGTTATCCATGAAAATTGCTGTCAACAAGAGAGGCAATCCAAAGACAATCAAAGGAGCATGAGAATTGATGCAAAAGGGGGCTTGATGACTTAAAATCTGAAAAATACCAAGGGCTGCGATTTTATTAGAAAAATCAGAAAAGACAAATGGTGACAACAATAGTATAAGGGACCAACTCCAACCTAAATCGCTGCATGCTAGAAGCAATACAAGCATATCCAAGGGGTGGTAGGTACGATGTCTGCAGATTGAAGTCTGAAACTCCTATAGAAGCTCCTATAGAAGTTGATTTTGGCAAAAATCAGTTGACAATTTTCATTCACCAAACCAAATGAAAACTTGTTGCAGGTTGTTTGAGGGATAAAAATCGGAGTTTTAGGATCACGTTGGGGCAACAAAGAGGGTTGTAAGTGTTATGTCTTCAGACCTAAGTCTGAAACACTCCATGGAGGTTCGATTTTTTGGAAAATCATGTAAAATTCCCAAGTCATTAATCTTCGCTGACTCTAATTGCAGATCCATTTGGGGATTAAATTCAAGTTCCAAGACCACAAGAGCGCTGAAAATGCATTAGTCTTCAAACTAAGTCTGGAAATTTCCTAGAAGGGGCGATTTTTTTCTAAACAAATCATAATAAATTTACAACTTGCCTAACCAATTCAGAGTTTATTGCTGAGTGTTACGGGGCTGCCCTTGCACGAAAACCATCAAGTTTAGAGGACAATCTCATCCAAAAGAGGCATGTTTCAGAAATTTGAAATTGTCCTCACAAATTAGAATTTCTCATGGTTGTTAAATGTGGTTTATTTCTCATGTTTGGCCTATAATCAGATTTACAACTCATGTTGGAACCTTTTCTAATGAATTGAAATGCATTCAACATGGTATTAGGACTGATCTAGGGATGCTTTCAGACTTTGTCTTCAGAATTTTGTTAAACTTTATGGCTG
The DNA here is from genome assembly GCA_018584345.1 of Thuja plicata. NCBI lineage: Eukaryota > Viridiplantae > Streptophyta > Pinopsida > Cupressales > Cupressaceae > Thuja > Thuja plicata. The sequence continues at coordinate 2,624,804 of MU227873.1, read as the reverse complement.
CAAAGATTCTGATTTTCTTTATAAGATTAAGGTAATTGGGGATTAATTCGTTCATTATTGCATTGTCCTCAATTCTAAGTTTCATTTGCAGGCAATAGCTATAAATTTCTAAGTCTTGGAATCAAGTTTAAGGATAAAATAAAAGGTTAGAAACGTCTGAAATCAGTCCCTTTATTTAATACATTGAAAGATGCTAACTTCGAGCTTTGTACTAGGAATCATGTCTGGATGAAAGGCGGGGATAGTTGCAAGGAAGTGAATAAAGGAAGATAGAAGACAAGTTCAAGCTCAAGGCCAAGGATAGCAATGAAGGAGGACTAACCTAAATCGATCAAGTTCAAACAACACTTCAAGATAATGCAGGGAAACAACTGAGGAGAGAAGGATTCAATGATGCAATTACATGGATAATTCCCCAACAAGTCAAAAGTAGCTTGATACATTCAAGAAGGAGACTTAGAGGATTCAAGATCAAGCCTTCATCAAGCAGGGACATGGATAAGTCCGGATTTGAAAAACAAGGGGGAGTCCATGGACAAGTTCAAGTTCAAATTCAAGGACATTCATGTGTCCCTATGCAATTAAGCTTTCCATTGGATTAAATGCTTGAATAAGGACTATCTAATTGGAAAGTCAACTTGTCCCCATTCACATCAATTTTCCATAAGGATCAAGCATGATTCAATTCAAGGACAAGTTGTTAGGGAACTCCAATTTGTCCCTATGAGGGATCAAGGATAAAGGATTTCGAGCCAAGGAGGTAACAAAGGTATCAAGGATGTCCCAAACAATGGGAGAGGAAGACTTCACCACACAAGGATGATCAAATTATGCAAGGAGGAAAGGTTGACAAACAAGGAAGATTGTCATCATCAAACATCTCAAGACATGAAATTTTACAAGTCTATGATCAACATGGAGAAAATGAAGCCAAGATATTAGGACTAAGTTTAGGGACGACTTCAATGGGAAGGATCCCCATGAGAATGAAAATGACTAGGAATCCTAAGCAATGAAGGAGGAGTAACCTAAAGAGATCAAGTTTGAAGGAGGTTTAACCACTGTAAGAGGATTGAGAACAAGATTCACAAGCAAGGAAAATTAATAAATTCTACAATTCAGGAGGATCAAGTTCAAAGATGAAGAAGACAAATAATTCCAAACAATGAAGGTGGAAAAACAAAGGATTCAAGTATTAAACAAAGTCTAGACATGTAAGAGAAGGAATTATAAGAACAATGAAGAATTCCTAAGGATAAGGAAACGGGGTTAAAATTAAGTTTGCAAGAGAAAGAGGCATGCATGTTCATAAGGATGAGTTGTTGGATGACTAAGCGCCTTCCTTTTGGCTCTCCTACTTTTGAATTTTCTCATTGGCCCACAAGGTGGTGCCTCATTGTTATTGGCTATGCATTTAATGTTTGTTGCAACCGTAATTAGGGTTTTCTACGAATTAATCTTGGCCATTGATTTCAAATTGATCTTGGCCGTTCATTGTATTTGGGGCTCCTATATAAACCCCACTCCTATCATTTGCAGAGGGAGACGTGTTGAAATTGTTGCCATAATGCTACCGAAGTAATTGCCAATTCATTGTTGGTCTTCATGGTGGATTACTTGTTTTGCTTTGGAGTATTGCACGGTTTCTACAATTCCTCACTTAGGTTAGAATTTTATTTCATGTTGAGTAGAAGTAGAAGTAGATGAATGGAAGATATTGTTGAATGGTGATTAATGGTGGAGATAGTGTCCATACCTTTTGGTACTTGCTGATTGTAAGTAACAGTGCAAGGTTAGTTTGGGCCTAAATTGCAAGTGTTTAACTTCTATTGGAAATGTTCATTTAGATTGTGCCTTCATAGGGTATTTGAATGAGTATTGACAATGTGAAAATCATTCTTGCATCCTTAGAAGATAGCACCCTCCTATGCCTAGTTGACATGGCGAAGCAAGGACTGGTTAGAGGCTCACCCCATCATTAACATTGTCTTACATTCTTAGAGTTAGGTAGAGTTTCTAAACCCTTATCCCTTTGCAGTTTGTTTGGTTGAAGTTGAAGTAGTTGATATCCATGAAATGAACAATGTAAGTGCCTTTGTGATACCCAACATATCAAATCATTATAACTGAGTTAAGTCCACGATTAGAAGGAACCTTGGGGTTGTCTCGTTTGATCACATAATCCATATACATTGTTTAGCATATGAGCTTCCTTGTTCAAGAGAGGGTGTGATATTTAGTGTTTCGTCCTGGAATACTAAGTATTTGATTCTGCATGTTGTAGTGGCATAAAATTCACATCGATAGGTACTTGTGTGTAGGTCCTTTGAGAGACTTTAAAAGGAGAACTGCGTGTAACTTTGACCCATTTGAAAGTGGTAATATAGGCTTCACTTGGGTGAAGGATACCCTTGTGACCTCAAGTCTGCAGGGGAGGGTCTAGGGGGGATAACTCTAGGAATTGGAGTTATTCCTTGTTTAACGTTTCCTCTTTAGTAGGCTTTAGATGAGGTCAAAATGGGTAATAAATGGTTATGAAAGAGTTAAGAAAACCTACTAAGTTCGATTTAATGCATAATTGTGTTTTGAATAGAAAGATAAGGGAAATGAATTGGGTTGGCTACCTTACAGTTGGTATTTACTTAAGGTTACATGTTGAGACAAGCCCATATTTCGTTGGTTCTATGTAATTGTTATGTGTTTGAGAAATTTAATCCCAGACTTTTAAGAATGTGTATGTACTCCTAAATCGTCCAATTGTGATCTACTTGATCTGAATTAGGAACCTCTCTTCCATTTATAATGCTAAGCCAAGTACAAGCATTGACTTTTATGACAATGGATAGAGTTAGGACCCTATGAGGGCATAGGTAGAGGTTTGTATTCCTCTAGCACGTAGACTAGTCCTCTCTATCCGAGGTGATCATTGAAGGATAAATCCTATGACCTGCTTAAGATAAGCTTATCCGCTCGAGATTGACCGTAGTCAAGGAGCGTATTATGTTAGTAGACTGTTAGCTGTACCACCTAAGTTGTATGTAGGCAAGGGATACCCGCGTTGATCTAGGGAATTGGGCTGATTCCGCTAGGAGCATGTGGGTCTAGGGGCCAACTAAATGCCGGTGATGGATGTCACGATTGCTTAGTTGTCCGATGGATTGTAGGGAAGATAATTTCCAATGAAGAATAGGTATGTGATAATTTGACAAATCTCATAGTATGATTTTGGGCATAGCTTGATGTGGAAAAGGTATACTTCACCCTGTTAGGATGAAGACGAACACTCATTGTAGTATGGGATGTACTGAATCCTCTTCCCAATTATCCCCTGATGCAAATGACTAGGGAAAGGAATGAGACCCACATTGTAGTGTGCAATGCACCAACATTCCTTCTCTTTGGGATGCGCTATGGACAGGGGATGGTGAGCCATTGTATATGAGCTAGTAGCTATTGTCTTTGTGATTCATTTATGATTCAACCACTATTGTCTTGTGATGTATGTTGGAGCTACTCACTTTGTATGTGATGTATGGCAAAGCTACTCAACTTGTATACCTATGATGTGTATGAGCTAGTCCTTTGTATATGTGATGTATGCTTGAGATAATCACTGTGTGTGATTTGTGATATGACCCTCATGTGTATATATGTAATGTGGTAAACTAATGATTGATAATGATGGGTATGAAACCAACACCTAATGGCAATCAATATCTTTTATTGTGACGGGACCAAGTTCATAGAGTTCCTTAATTAATAGTCAAGATTAAAGAGAGATCAGGGATCTCATCAAGAGGAGAGAGTAAATCCTTTTGAGTGCGAACTACTTTTGAGTAAACTCCTTTTGAGTAAACCACTTCTAAATTAAATGGAAGATGATTGGCTGATTAAGTTATAATGATTGACGTTAAGTAAAAAGAATAGTAGCAACTAAGGGCAGTTGTTACAAGCGATAGCTACTATGTACTTGAGTGATTTGATCTTATTTGTTTAGTGGTAGGGTACTGGTTCTCTATATCTCACTCCTCATAGGCTGCTTTGTCCACATGAATATAAAATTAAACAACATATACTCATCCTCATGAGCCAGCTATGACTTGTCACACAATTTGGATCTGACAAGGGGGATTTCATATTCTAATAGCCAACACCATCTAGTTGAACACCTAATCATAGTTACTAGCTTTGAACTTGGCATAGACTTATCACACAGGATTTGGAACCAAACTCAACACAAACTCGACAAATTGAAGAATATTTTTAAAGGAATTAAAGGTTTTTTATGCACTCTTCTCTAAACCAATTTTAAAGATTGAAAATTAACCATTTACAAGTCGTTTTGATCACATAGACAAGTATAAATAAAACACGAATGTAAAAGCTGATTTGAGCTAAGGGAAACAAGATTTCCACTCACACACGTGCACTTTGGGTTACAAAAGTCATGGATTTTTTGGTGTACAAAACTCATTGATTATGATATCCATGGCATCAAAAACAAAAATCACATGCAGTCTGAAGTTTGAACTATGATGGAGAGGAAGATCCACCACTCAACCCAAGAGCACTTGCTCTATGGTGGGTCCTATGCTCATTTCAGACATTTCTTATATAGATTCTCAAATATGGACTAGCCATAGTAGCATTACTCTTTGGAAAACCAAAAGAGTAATTACTTAGGATCTGATTGGGAAAAAAAGGGCAAATTTGGAAAATAAAAAAAATGTTGTAAATTTTCTATAAGTAAAGAAAATATACTGCTTTGTATCTAGCATAGTGCAAAATGATTTTTAATTTTTGTTTTCTGAAGCTAGAGTGACGGTTTGGGGATACTAGGCTCCAACAGGTTGGAGGGTCAATGTCCCTTTCAAATGCAACGTGAATTGAAGGGGTGGATTCTCTGCCACCAAGCCTAAATTGAGGCCTTCAAGGCGAAAAGGACCTTCATGGTGTATGCCATTTTTTCACATTTTTATTGCTTTTAACCAAGCTTGTAGACGTATTGAATGACCAAGTCTATTTGGCGAGTCCATGGAGAACTAGTTGAGACTTGTTGGCAATAAGTATATGAAAGTACACACAAATACAATAGAAACTGGGGACACTTTTCTCCAAGCATGGATGCAATGTTGAGACATATTCACATGGGCTATATTGCTCGCAAGTTGTATAGTGTATTTTACTTGTATATTTTTGTTATTTGCACTCTCGAGTCTCTATGTATCTATGGCTACCTTTCTCTAGAAGCTTCCTTTCTTTTTTCTTCTATTTGGAGCCTCTTTTTGTCTAGAAGCTTCTTTGTATATCATTACACTCGTAATTATCAGTACAATCTAGTGAATGTGTACAGTTACAGTTAGTCCAAAGCGCTTTTTTTTGGCTTGCAATTGGGAGCTATCATTTAGAAAGGAGCAGTAGTATTCTCCTTTATCACTTATTGAAAACTAGATCAGGAGGCCTGTTGGATCTGTGTACTCTCTAGTTATCATTTATGATTCAACAATAGTGACAATTAGCTGTGCTATCCAAACTTATAATGGTCCATCTTTAACTATTATATAGCTTTCTTAGAAGTTAGATTCTGTTAGAACATCTATAAAAGCAATTTGAAATAGAAAATATCTCTTTCTATATATATATATAGACACACACACACACACACAAAGCTCCACTAGATTCCATGTTGGACTCAGTTTTTTCAATTGCCTAATTTTGGACTATAGAGATCAATTTTTGGTTTTTTGCAATCCCTAGTGCAGAGCTTACCAGTTTACATGCAAGGGTATTTATTTCTGGAAACATAGTATTTCCAAATCAATATGGTATATTACAGTCAATATTTCGATCATCAAACATAAACTAAAAGAGGGGTAAAAATTTATTGATAACAAAAGAGAGCAGAACAAAACAAGACACAAAGAGAATTACAGAGCCTTGTCCTGGTCAACAAGTTGACCCAGCCTCTGTGATAAATCAAAGGGAAGCATCGAATGGTCAGAAATGTTCCAAGGCGGCCTATGCTCAGAGGCCCATTTGGCCAAACAATCAGCCACACCATTCCAATTATGAATTATTTTCAGCAGTTTTGTCTTGTCCAATTCCTTTCCGTAGTTTCGTTAGCAACCAGGAAGCAATCTGAAATCTCTGGAGTGCCAGGCTTATTTATCATCCTTCATTTGTTTATTTATGATAAAGGTGTACCGTACTACTTTCACAAGTAGCTTTTGAATTCTAAATGAGACAACCAATTCGTATAGTTTTTTAAGGGGGAGTGGTGGTGGTGTGGAACGTGGACATGGGAGTGTGATGGCGGGAGGGAATGTTTTGTCCAAATAACTGAGTTTGAGCATTCAGATTTTACAAATTTTCTCGGCTTATATTAATTTTAATTTAACAGTGTATTTTGTCAATGGCACTGTAAACACATCACATGCTTTAGTTTTCTGACACGTTACTCTTGTTTATTTTGTGATGTAGACACTTGCTCATGATCTACACCCCTATGCTGGAAGAGACTAAAAATGCTGGCAAGTTTTGTTGCAAGATTTCAAGTTTGTAATTCAAGCTATCGAGGAATTTTCGTTTCTGGCGTGAATACTAACCCCACAAATTTCTGGTGCAATACTTTATGTGATACCTAACAAGTTAAAAGTAGTTTCAACAGGCTTCACTTTTGTAATTCTAATTTATAGTATTATGTAGTGATATCAAACTTCACTACAACTGGTAGGATAAAATTCCATCAGTTTTTACTTTTTACACATAATCAGGGCACTAGCCTGGGGTGCATAGGAAGGATAGTTATCACCAATATGTATCGATTTGGGGGACAACTTTGTAATATTTATGTCAATTGTACATTAATACATATGATTTAAGTGCACACCTGAATATTTCACGATGCACTTACGATTGTTAATTATAAATCCCACAATGTAGATTGATAACTAGAAAACGAAAACACATAAAAGTGGAAAGTAGAGATTTCATCTCCCATCCAACTAGTAGTTTAAAATGGCACCCAAATGTCCCAGCACGGAAAGGATCCAAGCCTAAAAACTATTTGAAGAAGGAAGAGCTATGCTAGAAAGGATATATTAAGACATCAGAAATACTAAATACAAAATGACTGGCTATATTAAACATGGATACATGCATTTACACAGGTTAATTTGCTTGTAAAGGTTCTTATAATATTTTAATTTATTGTATGCTCTCTGAAGCAGGAGTTTTAAGCTTGCTCAGCCAAGAACAATCCACTATTGGATTTGAAAATGGACCAATCCACTCGTAAATGTAAAACTAGAAAAGAAAAACAGGTTGTCTGATGAGACACCAACAATTTTTTTGATTTACACTGAAATTAGACGTTTCAAGCTTGCTTAGCATATAACATGCCACTATAGGAATTCACTTGTAAATGCATATTCCCAACAAAAAAATTAAAAACGCCTAATTTACCCCAGCTTCAATCTCCAAATATTACATCAGGTTTCTTAAGAAACACAGAAGATTTATCACGTTCATATTAAATAGATAGATGCTGAAAAAAGTGATTTATTATATCATATATGATAAGTTTTGGTAACTTATGAGCTATTCTGTAATTTAAACTATATTTATTTGAAAGCCTAAAACAATGTTTCATTTCAAAGCTAAAATATCTTTGAATTTGTGAATCGTGACGTTCAAATAATTTTCTTCACAGAATTCGTGGAATAAAAGAACACTTTGAATTCTTAGCTTGTGCTTTATTATTTAATATTTGTAATGTCCCATTTTTGGCAGCTTAAATTTATATTACTAAAATTTAAATAATTAATTTAATTATTATTTTGCCTTAAAATATTTTAAAGCAATGAATTTTTAATTACTTCATATTTTACTATTTATTATAAAATGAGTTTTAGAATAAATAATTAAAATATTAATAAAGTCACTTTTGTAACTTAAATATCAATTTATTTTTAATTTAATATTTATTATTGGAAGTTTCCACTAAAACGGTTCCATATTTCCAAAATATTATAAAAGGTGGTGAAGGGGGATAATGAGACATTCATTCAATCTTGTGGAAAATAATTTATTGAGAGTATTCTCAGAGCACGGGCTGGAGTTTTGATGGGTTAGATGAAAACTCAATATCATTGAGAGGTGGATTCATATCAGGATTTGCATTGGTTAAATGGTTATCGAAATTTGAGAAGCCTTCTCCGAAGACAAACTTCGGGGATTATTGTTCAGCACTATTTCAAAATAAAATATTTAATGGATGCAGAATAAGTCATTTGGAGAATAATATTTTATTATTGATGAACAAATCTCATTCTTGGATATAATCAAATACTATTTTGTGGATTTTCGAATCTTCTCTGGAGTAGTTCATATTTTATTGGCTGTCACCTAGACTGACGACATCTATAATTATATTCTGAAGACTTCCTTTGAAGCCGTATAGATTGACCATTGCGAGGGGCGATTACTTATTAATCTCTGGGAGTTGGACTTTATATGTGTTGGTTGATAGGATTGGTTATCCTCCATACAAAATGTAGTTTTAGGATTGGTTATTCTCCATACAAAATGTAGTTACAATTTTTAATGCAAATTTCAACGTTTGTTCTTTATCCTCTATGTTGTAAATCCACAGAAAATCTACTAAAAATATATATTTAAGTACATTTTGTATAGAGATTAACAACACATTTCACTGGATGGATTTATGGGTTTGTGTGAAGATTATTATTTGGTCGTGAAGTTACAGCCGACAAGTTTATTAAGTTAAATATTTTTATTAAATAAGACATTAATTTAATATCTTCGTATTCTTTGTACGGCGCTATGAGTTGTTCTCTTCTTGGTCGCCTATGTGAAAGCATGCTTAGCGCTGAAGACAAGGATTTTATCACTGAAGACAAGGATTTTATCACTGAAGACTGATTAAATACATATATCTGCCGCTAATCTTATCTAATCTTAACATTGTGGGGGCGATAAAGAGAAATATTACAGCAACATGAGCTTGAGGCATGCATACTTTATTTGATTCATTTTGTATTTAGGCTTATCTAGCTAGGCACAATGGAATGAAAAATTTAAATTGCAACTTAAATAGTTGAGGAGTAATGCAGAGCATAGAGGATGCGTGGAAGATAAAAAGATGTAGAGTTGCAGTTTATAGAGTTAAAAAAAAAATGCCAACTTGGAAGGGGCGCAAGTGCGCTAAAATAAGGCAAGCAAACCGAGTTTCTCCTATTGTGGGTTGTAAAGAAGGATCAGATGTCGTTCTGAAGCTTTCATAGTCGATTTAATACAAAAACCAAGCATGGAATTGTATATTATTGTTGGGCGGTTACTTTTATACTAGACGAATTCTGACTTCATTTGTGGGCACAGACACCGTTATTAGTGGCGACTATCGCTGTACAGATTGGAGTAACCTAGGAGGAGCTTCAGAGAGGTATTCTGTGCTTTGGTTTATGATTGCAACAATTAATATTATCATTTGATCGAGTTACAACATACTCAGGTATGCAAAGTGCAATGAAGAACAAAGATAGTTGGGTATTGGATTGATCAGCAATCCTATTAGATTTAATCAGTTTGATTACTATAGATGATAGGGTCGACATGTGTGATGACACCTATTCTTGTGCTCGAGGTTAGGAACATATTTTGAAGTTGTTGACACTTCACATGTTAAATATTTTGTTTATAAGGTCGACAGTGAGTTATTATATCTGATGATGGATATATAAGATCAATTTTCGGAGATGACTATGATGATACGATGGTTTGGATATGTTATTGTTATGCTATGTATGAATGATCCAGATCATTGGTCATAGATTCGACTAGCAAATAAGCATATTTATTTGGCACTTACATAGAATTGTTCAAGCATTGTTGATGCCATTTCTATGTTCACTTTTGTAGATGAACTCTTTTGTATGGCAGTGAGCCTCAATGTGTGTTTTGTATTTGAGAAGTGAGCTCTAGGTAGTGTGCCTAAATGCATGTGCATTACCCTTATGTACTAAATCCCTAACATGATAACTTGTTTTTGGAGAAGTAATACTTGTGGGTTCCATGCCCACTGTGGTTTTTCCCTTAACCAGGTTTCCAAGATAAAAATCATCATGTTATGATGTTGTGGATGTTTTGTTTATGTTTCAATTGTTTACTTTTCATTACTTTCATATTATGGTTAAAGAATCAATTTGGTAGAGCTAAAAAGTTTGGAACACTGATTCACAATATTAATTGTCCTTTACTAGAATCATGAATTTGGAAGAAGTATATGTTGTGCATAATAACAATCATTAACATCAGTCTTCTGTCGATGCTCACTTCTAGGTATTAAGAATAGTTGACTTTTGAAATGATAATGCTTACTATTCTGTATTGTAGCATTTCCTTTGAGCAATAAAAAGAAGTTATATATGAGACACATTTATAGTTATGCTTCTGTTACTTAACAAAAGTTCAATATTCATAAACTTACCTTGTGTTAGGTCCAATTATTTACGCTATCTTCTATGCAAAGTTGGTCTAATATGTGGAATGCAAACATTAGAATGTTGAACTAAGTAAATCAAATCCATTAAATATAAAAATATTAGCAGGACAAACATTAGACAATTAAGGTCTGCAAACTGTTTGTTAAATTCCTAACTGTTGGGTATGGTAAGAAGTAAGATTTTTCTGTATAAGATTTGAAGATTTTGTTGTATCAAGATTTGGACAAACTATTACAATGGTACGAAAGCCTAAATCCTGCTAACCTAGAGGGTTATGTATGCTAGTGACAGAGCAAGACAATATTAAGAAATAGAACAAAGATGAAAGCATGCATTTTGTGTTTGCAAGTCCATATCTTGAAGAGGATACCCTTTTAGAAGTATTAGCAACAAGGCAACCACTTAGAGTTGTCTTATAGCCAGAGCGGATGTCGTATGCTGGGCACTCCATGATAAAATGTCGCTCTGTCTCTACCACTTCCATGTTGTAAAATAGACATGTTCTATCTTCCCATTCTTCCTTAGGTATCATCCATCTACCTGTTTCACACCTCAAATGTTGAGAACTTGTCCTAAGCTGCGCTATAAATATTTTTGCTCTCCATTTAATATTTGCTCCTATGCATGCTTTCTCCTCATAATCTCCCTTGGGGTTAAATTCTTTGATATAGTAGTCTTTTTTACGCCCATTTTGTTTTGACCATATGATACTCTTGAATTTTTCCCTCAAACTTTTTTATTCCTTGATTGTTATCTGTACATTCACGCATATTAACTTTCCATTTTTTCATCCATTTGATGAAGTCTGGAAAAAAATTTGCCTTTAAATTCGCTTTATATACTTATTTTTAAAAAAAGTATAAATAATTTATATAATATTATCAAAATAGTTTAATAATGTTAAAAAATAAATTCTTAATGTCATTTCATATAATATAAATATATCTTATAATATTATATTTATGTGTTATTTTTAAAATTTATTCATATATTTTTATTAATAAATAAAATTATAATTTATATATAAAAGTAAAAATGATATATTATATATAAAAATATTTTATAACAAATATCATATATATTAAAGTATATAAATATAATATATTTTCTAATTTCTAGAATATAAATATGTAATTTTATTTAGATGTGTTTACATTAACAAAATAATGACTAATATATTAAAAATAAAATAAAATGAAAACATAATATAAATAAATAATATTAAAATTATATAACAACAAAATAAAATAAATGATATTTAAAAATAATATATTAGAGAGTGGAAGTGGAAGATGAGTGACAAACCATGTGTGAAGCGGAAGATGAAGTGACTTGTAGAAACTCCAAACATGTTAAACTTGTTGCAAATTGAAACTCGTGAAAACCTAGGGCAACTTAGATCCATATGGTACAGGTTTTTTATATTGTTTTGAGGCTCGCCACATTTTGAACTTCATGGGTGAAATTTGGGCAAAACTTGTGACATATATCACAATCACAAACCTCAGAGGGAAAGTACCAGTGTTTCAGATAGACCCTTCCATCCTTGTCTCACACCTAGGGATGCAAAACTGGCACCACAACTTGAAGAGGAACAACCATTGACAGATGAGCTCACCACAACTTGAATAGGAACAACCATTGACAAATGAGCTTATGGGAGCTTATGATGACTACCATACACTTCCTGATGCAGTTAGACATGAGGTAAACTTGAATCAGTATATGAACCAACAAAAAGATAAGAAAAGGACACAACAAGAACATTCCCAAACTCAGCATAAGGAGTACAAACAAGCATTGAGTAAACTCTCTTCCAAAATTTAATGGTAGTGGGAGAAGCACATGTTTTTGGATACACAAACTGGATACATTCTTAACACTCAAACCCATGCCAAAAGAGGAGGCAATTAAGTTTTTGACATTAAATTTGGAGGGTGCAACATACGATTGGTGACACAAACCCATGCATTGATTTGGTCTTACGACGAGTTCAACTTCAAATTCATTGCAATGTTTGACAGGAAGGATGTAGAAATGTACTTCCATGAATTGACATTGATTAAGCAAATTGGTGATGTTGACAACTATTTTAGTAAGTTTTAGAAGGTTACTGATATGGTCTTTGACATGTTAAAGAGGAGGATGATACTCGTATTTGTAGAGGGGTTGGATGCTTCTTTGGGAGGTGATGGAATACAAATATTCTTGCCTATAAATTTCAAAATGAAACACAAAACCAAAAGAAAGAACACATGAGAAACTTTTTTGCCATAATAGTATTATTCATCAAATTAGATCTTAAAGCTTACATTATTAGCCTCACAATGGTTTTTCACCACATATGACATTTCATACATTCCTAAACAAAATCACTTAGTCTCTCTAACACACTCCACATGTAACTCAGACATGTTATGTCTTTATGTTAGATGCAGTTTTTTTTCTTCTCAAAATTAACTGCCACTATTACCTTCCTTTGCAATCCTTCTTGCACACGCCACAGTCCTATTTTCTTCCTCTCTGCAAACTCTTTGTAGCCTCTCCTAATCTTATTTTTTTCACTCCCCCTTTCTCCTCTGCTGCCCTACCTTATTGGCTACTATTTTCTCTAAGCAGACCCCCACATCTCCCTTCCATCGGTGCACATTCTTCCCTCCTTTAATTTCTCTGGCCCCCTTTCCCAAAATATCTCTCTCTATTCTACGTAGCCTTATTCCAAATAAATTTCCTCTTTGTCAATGTGCAACCCACTCACTTCTATTTTGGGTGAAAACCTCTGTCTTGAATCAACAATTTTCCCTACTTTCTACACAACCATTGAATCCACTCTCCATGTGCATTATTACTCCACCTTGTCTTTATTTGTGTATAATTGTCTCTCATGAATTCCTCTACAGTTTTGTTTTCATGCATCCATTTCATTTTCCCATTTTGTCACAGATAGGATGCTCCTACATCAACTGCACCCGGTAGAAAGTTTGTGAGCGTAGATTCACAAAAGCAGAGTTGAGTAATAGAATCACCCTTTAAGATTGCGAACAATCTACAACGACTCCATCGCTATGATAATTGTACATGAAATTATTTTTTTCCTCTTCTTCCAACATCTTGCTAGAACAACTATTATCTTTGTCTTATAATTCTGCTGCCCACTTTTCATTCCTCTCATGGATTAGCATCCACCATGTGTTGTCTTTCCTTGCCAATAGTTCTCTCCTCTCTTTTCCTCTTCCATGGGATTCAACCCATCATCAGCCAACTTCCTGCACCAAATATCCTCTCTAGTCTTCCCCTCTTTTGTGGATTTCAATCCACCACAAACTAACCACCTCTACCAGGTTTCACCTACACAATCTTTCATAACTTCCACAAAAAAATATGCAACATCTGTATTCAACCTTGTCACTATACCATCCTCTTTCTTAGTCACTTCAGCACACAAATCCATCTCAAACTCTTTATTACCAAATTCATAAAAAATTACCTTTTTTGCTGCAACATCTTCTTCATCACCTCTCACTACGACTGCAACTTCCTCAGGAAAGTCGTCTTCTTTTTCATTCTCTTCACTTGAAGCAATCTTTTCTCCCAATAATGAATCTCCTTCATCAGGTGCTTGGTCAACCTTTGCTACAACTTCAACTTTGTTTTCTTCTCTCATGCATTCAACAAGATATATAATTGCATCACTTCTTTGACCTGCAATATCTTCCTTCTCCTCAAGTTCACCTTCCAAGAAGCTATTGATTTGTCTAATCTCCTCTTTCAAGATGACATCCTCATCTTCATTAATTTTCTCATCAAATAAAGGACCCTCAAAGTGCATCATCTTAGCTTCCACATGTTGAGTATCTTCATGGCTTGTCACAAAAACTCCCATACCTTTTGTGCATTTACCTTCTTTAGGAATTTCTTCAATCACATCTTCATATTCAAACTTATGACCAAATAAAGTGTCATTATCACTTGCTACTGTACTCCTCAAATCAGCAACACTCGATGTCGTTACCTCTTCAAGATAACTCTCACTTTCCTCTTCAAATTCCTCTAAACCAAACTCTGAAATTCTATTCTTATTTATGATCAACTCGGTCAATATGGCCACTCTGATCATGAGATCATTCATCCCATTCTGCACCATCTCTTTCATATCTAAAATATTATTCTTTTCCCTATTCTTCTTTTCCTTTTTTCCAACATTCTATGTCTCTTAATCACAATTCTAAAATTCCCTTCCATTGTTTCTTCTATTAGGAATTAAGATCTTTAATAGAGAGAATCTAATATGCTATTTGATCACAATATATATTTATGAATATTCACTGAATTATAAATACAAATGCATGTTCTTTGTATATGCTGTAGTAGTAATATGAACTTTATAATTAATATGTTTCCACAACATATACAAAGAAATATAAATATAAAACATAACAGTCATGTCTATGTAGAGACATGACTGTACGTGGCTTATGCCACGTACGGTCATGTTTTTACATAGACATGTCATTTTGCATGATGCTGTTTATTCACAAAGTAAAGCGTTGTTTGTATAACACTCATGAGTTACGATAACTATCGTATGATAGTTATCGTAACACATATATTAATATATGTATTACAATAACTATCATACGCTAGTTATCGTAACCCATATGTAATCTATGTAATGCATCAACCACGGTCGATATAACAACCTTGTTGAATATGAAGAATCTGATTCACTTTATGTTAATGTATTTAAGCATATCGAATATGATTATATATATATATATACACACACACACACGCACAGATATATATATATATATATATATATATATAAAGTCAATCATATCAAAGCTATTATTTAACACTCCCTCTTAGCAAGAGTAGATTGATCAGAATCAATATCTCAAGATGTAAGTGTTATATGATCCCCGACTCAATTTGGAACTGGATATAACACTTCATCTCTTTATATCAGGATAATCAGCAAGATCTGGAACGTAATCAACCTGATAGAAAAATCATCACAATCCCCGACTCAATTCGGAACTGGATTTGTGATAAGTAATGGTGTCAAGATATTCGACGCAATTCAAATCAAAACTTGAGGCACATGTTATCATAATCCCCGACTAAATTCAGAACTAGATTTAAATGATAACATAAATAGGTCACATCATTGTAGGTTGTCTCCTTACAATAGTGACCTCACACATGAAAGATCGTTACCTTTCAAAAAACACAATATTGCAATATTTATTTTATTCATGAATACATTAATTTACACAATAGTGAGATTTAATCTCAAAATTAATCACAACTTAATCATACCAAGTTTCTTTCTGATGTACTCAATTTTCAACTTCGCAAGAGGCTTGGTAAAGATATCAACACTTTGTTCTTCAGTACAAATGTAGACCAATTCGATAATATCTCTGTCTATTATATCTTTGATGTAGTGGTAAGGAATTTCTGTGTTTGGAGCGATTGTGAAAAACAAGATTTACGGAAAGTTTAATGCAACTTTGATTGTCACAATGAATTACTGTAGGTTTGAGAGGCTTGCCAAACAATCCAAATAATAACTTCCTTAATCATATTGCTTCTCGAGCTCCCATTGAAGCGACCATATATTCTGCTTCAGTAGAACTTTGAGCAACTGCTGATTGTTTTCTATTGAACCAAGAAATTATTGCTGATCCAAGAATGAAACAACATCTTGTAGTGCTTTTACGGTCGATTGAATTTCCAGCCCAATCAGAATCAGTGAACCCTTGAAGTTGTATCTCAACATTCTCATATTTTAGGCCCATATAATTGTCCCACATAAGTATCTTAGAATATGTTTAGCAGCTGTTAAGTGGATCTTCTTTGGTTCACACATGAAATGCCTTAATACATTTGTAGCATAACAGATATCGGGACGAGTGTTTACCAAGTACATAAGTGATCCAATTAGCTATCTATAATATGTAGGATCTGAATCTGTTGCTTCATCTTTGAGCTTATGAAGATTTGTTTCCATTGGTGTGGTTAATGGTTTGCACTCCATCATTCCAAATCTAGTTAAGATGTCCATGGTGTATTTTCTTTGATTTAGAAAAATATAGTTTTCTTTCTGTGATACTTCTAAACCTAAGAAGTAGTGTAACAACCCTAGGTCCTTCATGTCGAATTCATTTGTGAGATCTTGTTTGCATTTAGCAATATGATGATATTCTCATGTTATTAGTAAATCATCAACATAGAGGACTAGAATTACCATTTCACCCTTGGATGTTTTGAAGTATATATTAGGGTCAGCTTCATTTTTAGAGTACCCTAACATTGAGAGATAACTGTCTATGCATTCATACCTAGCCCTGGGAGCTTGTTTAAGGCCGTAGAGTGCTTTCTTCAATTTGCAAACATAACTATTTCTGTCATGGGTGGTGAAGCCTTCTAGTTGTTCTATGTATGCCTCTTCTTCAATAACACCATTTAAAAATGTTGTTTTTACATCCATCTGATGTATCTTCCACCCTTTAGATGCTGCAATGGCGATAATGGTTCTTACAGAAGTATATCGAGCAACCGGAGCAAAGGTTTCTTCGTAGTCAATTCCAACCTTTTGAGAGAAACCTCTGGCTACAAATCTGGCTTTATGTTTTTCGATACTACCATCTGAAGCATATTTGATTTTGAATAACCATCTTGAAGAGATGACTGATTTCCCTTTAGGTCTTGGTACTACTTCCCAAACATCATTTTTTACTATAGATTGATATTCTTTGATCATTGCATCTTTCCAGGCTTGACATGTTAAAGCTTCTTTAACATCAGGTGGTTCAGATTTTGTAAGTTCAACCATAAGTGCAAGATAGCTTTTCTGATTTCTTGTTCTCTTATTTTATCTAAATATTTCATCTAGTTCAACATTATTTTCTTCAAACATTTTTCTTTCCCATAGTGGTCTTTTCTTGTTGTTATAAATTTCAACATCTTCAAGATTGGATGAGGAAAGATCATTATTTTCTATTGTGTTCTCTCTTTGATTCTCGATAAAGTAGCTCCCATAATCTTGGAGTGTATTCTCCCTCTGATTCCCAGTGTCGTGATTTTCATTATTTTCTGTAATATTCTCCCTCTGATTCCCATTTGATCCTTCTTATGTAAGTGTGGAGAGTTTGAGAGAAATGTCCTCTTCAAATTTGATATCTCTACTAATGTCAATAGATTTTTGTCTTGGTATGTAGACCCTGTATGCTTTAGTAGTTTCACTGTAGCCAACAAATATTCATTTCTTCCCAGAGGGTTCTAGTTTGGTTCTTTTCTCTTTAGGAATGTGAATGTATATAGGACATCCAAAGATTCTTAGATGACTTAGATCTGGTTTCTTCCCTGTGAAGGCTTCTTCAGGTGTAAAATTTTCTAGAATTGAGTGAGGACACCTGTTTTGAATGTATACGACAATATTACATGCTTCGGCCCAAAATGAGGTATGAAGATTTTGATCATGCATCATAGCCTTGGCAGCTTCAATAATAGTTCTATTTTTCCTTTCTGCTATTCCATTTTGTTGAGGATTATATGACACAGTATACTCACTCTTAATCCCAACAGAACTGCAAAATTCTTTGAAGCTCTCGTGGATGTATTCACCTCCGTTGTCTGATCTTAGAGTTTTTCTTTTCTTCCCAGTTTGATTTTCCACTAATGCTTCAAATTCTTTGAATTTTAACAATACTTCATTTGATTCTTTGAGTTTAAGAAATTGGATCCAAGTTTTTCTAGAGTTATTGTCAACAAAAATCACCTAATACGAAAATCCTCCTAGTGAGAGAGTTGACATAGGTCCACATAAATCCGTGTGAATGAGTTCTAATACAATTTTGGTTTTATGTTCACTGGAGGGAAATGATCTTTTGATATTTTTTCCTAGAGCACACCCTTTACAAGTTCCAATATGATCAGATTTTAGGTTAGGTATGCCTGTAGTGATTTTCTTTATGGAAGGAAGAGTGCCAAATCCAAGGTGTCCTAACCTTTTGTGCCAGAGTTGATTAGAATTTGATACTTCATGACATAGAGCTAATTTGTGACTATTACATAATTTGTATAGGCTTCCATCCCTATACCCTATAGAAATAGTATTTTTAAGATTAGTGTTTTTAGGCCATATCAATACCTTATCTTCTTGGAATGTAAGACGATTGCCTTGATCAACTAGGCCTGAAATAGAAACCAAGTTTCTTTTTATACCTGGTACAAAGAGAACATCTTTTAATTGTAGGGTAACCCCTGTTTTCAATTTGATTGAGCAGGTCCCTTTTCCTTTTGCTGGATATGTGGAGTTGTCTCCAATTACAAATACAATATGCAATTGAATCCTGAATTTTTTTTTTTTGGGGTAGATGGTGGAAAACTTCTAGGATTCATTATCTCAAATAGGGGAATCGAAGTTGATACAAATAAAATTAATGTTATTGTTAACATGTTGCCTCTCCAAACTATTTCAAAGCTTCAAAGTTTACAAGGACAAATTCAAGTTATCTGTAGGTTTGTGTCACACCTTGCGGATTGGACAATTCCTCTCACCTCGTTTCTCGAGAAAGATAAACAATTTTTAATGGAATGATAAATGCCAAAAATATTTCAAGGAATTAAAAAAATATCTCGCTAATCCTTCTATTTTTAAACCTTCTATACATAATCAACCATTTATTCTTTATACTTTTGCTTCATCTCATGCCCTGGTAGCTTTATTGGCTCAATATGATCAAGATGGAAAAGAGTGACACGTGTATTACATAAGTCATACATTTCTTGATTATGAAACTTGATATACTCCAATTGAAAAATAATGTCTTTCTTTATTCTTTTCTACTCAAAAATTAAGACATCATCTTCGTAATGATGAAACACATTTCCTCATAAAATTTGATCCCTTAAAGCATCTATTTTTCCAAAACTGGTCTTTCAGGCCGTACTGCAAAATGGGTTATGATGCTAAGTGAATTTAACATTAAATTTGTTTCTCAAAAATTAATCTTGAAGGATAAGCCTTAACTAATCATTTGGTTGAAGCTCCTTCACCTAATACTATTCCTAATTCAACTTTTTTTCCTAATGAATTTGTCCTTCCTATAGATTTGAATAATACATGGGAATTATTCTTTGATGGATCACAATGTTGTACTTCCTCTAGTGCTAGTGTCATATTAGTACCTCTTTTAGGAAAGCCTCTTCCTCTATCTTATCCTCTTAATTTCCTTTTTTACCAGCAACATAGAAAAATATGAAGCCCTTAATGCTGGATTAAAAGCATCTTCATCTCTTAATGTGCAACATTTATGTATCTATGGTGATTCACAATTAATTGTGAAATATGTTACAAAAACTTATCAAACTAAACTTTCTAAACTATCCTAGTATCATGATCTTTTCTATCATTGTTAAACAAATTTATTTCTTACATTCTTTACATCGAAAAGATAATAGGCATGCAAATGTGATGGAAAGTGCTACCTCCCTTATCACAATTGAGGACCCTTTTGTGGATTTTCAATTTACTGTGCACAACCTCTTGAATCCTTGTCATTTCAAATAGCTCTAGTAAAGTTAATTATTTCTTTAATATTGACTCAGATGAATGGTGCTCACATATTTTCATTACCTACGAGATGTCACTTTCCCTGAATCTGCTAGAATAAATACTAGAGCTCGAGTATGAAAACTCTCTACTAGATATATCATTCTTTCCAATTTACTTTATAGGCAAGGTTATAATGGACTTTCCCTTCAATGTCTTAACAAAACTGAGATCCATGTGGCTCTTGAAGAAGCTCATTCGAGCTCTTACAGGGGATATTTTGGTGGAAAATTCTTAGTTAATAGGTTACTTCGAATGGGATATTATTAGCAAGCTATGGAACAATATAATTTCACATTCGTAAAATGATGTCATCAATGTCAAGAACACAATAATTTAATCCATGCTCCTGCCCATGAACCATGATCCCATGTTACTTCATGGCCCTTTAACTTATGGGGTTTGGATCTTATCAAAAAAATATCTCCATCCTCACAAGGACATGTATTCATAATTAATGCTACTAACTACTTCTCTAAATGGGCTGAAGCTATTTCTCTTCATTCTACTACTGTCGATGTTATTTGTAAATTCATCCAAAAATAACATTATTTCTCAATTTGGTATACCCTTGATATTGATTTTTGATAATAGTACTTCATTTAAGAGCAAAGATATGAAGAAATTTCTTGATAAATATCACATTAACCATCGGATCTCTACTCCTTATTACCCTGAATCTAACATACAAGTTGAAGATTATAATAAGATAAATGAGAAAATTCTTCGTAAAATTGTTAATAAGCATGGTAAAGATTGGAACACCCAATTAACCTATGTTTTATAGGCCTATAGAAAAAGCATTTGTATTGCTTCATGAATAACTCCTTATAACTTGGTTTATGGTGTTGATACAAATATGCCTTTAGAGTTAGAAATTTCTTCACTACAGATTTCTCTTAAAGGTCTTATTGATAACAAGGCTTATAGAGAACACCGTATTCAACAACTTGAGATGCTCAATGACCAACATATTAATTCTCTAGAGCTTATTTAAGCTTATAAAAAATCCTTACGAAGTATTGAAAAACCCTTTTCGGTAGATGGTTTGTTGTTGTATGAAAATCAAAGAAATGTTAATGTCCTACCTTAGAAAAAAGAAAAATTCCGCCCTAATTAGCTTGTTCCTTTCATTTTCACTAAGGTTTATGGATCAGGTACCTATAAAATATAAAATATGGATGAGACACCTCTTAAGACCCCATAAATGCTATGCACTTGCGTCGATATTATGCCTAATCTTTTGTGCTTCTTTTTATTTTCCTATCTATTTTCTTTGCTTTCCTTTCTTATTAGGTGTATGTTGAATTTTTTTCTTCATTAAAGCATACATGTTAGATAGTTAAGTATTTCTCTTTTCTATTTAGTATGTATTGCTTCGTTCATGACAAAAAGATGTGTTTTTCTTTGTCTTGGATTCATCATGTAATGTCTTTTTCATTCATTAAGATATTACCTTAAAATATTAGCATTCTACTTAATACTCCATGTATCGTGTTTTGATAAATTATGTTGTGTTTAGTTAGTATTTCAACTAGATCACATTTAGATTTGTCTACATTGGTGCATTACATCATGTCAATAATAGTATTTAATTAAGCATTGCATATGTTTAATTAGATCACATGTATATAATTTTAATTATTATAGCATTGGTTGTTACATTAATCATATTGAAATTAAAATAGACATATGCATTCATGACCATGTTTGCATTATTTTAATTATATGCAATATGAAACATTGATCATAGCATTAAAGTAACTCAAGCATGTAAAACATATATGTATATATATTTGTATCTCTCTCTCTATATATATATGTATGTATATACATATATGTATATATATGCATGTATATATATACATACATACACACACACACATATGTATATAGATACATATATATACATATGTAATTACACACACACACACATATATACATGTATATATCTGTGTGTGTGTGTGTGTGTGTAAGTGTGTGTAACGATAAACACGATAGGTACCACTAAACAAAATGTAGTCCATCTATCATAATAAACATATACAATCAGCTCTCATCCATAGGATGATAACTTCTAGAGCCCTCTAGCCCTCGACGTGAAGGTGGAATGGAGGAATGCCTATGAGATGTCATGGATCGTGAATGGCTAATAGACGAGCTCCTTGTATGAAGTCCCCACATAAATTCTCTTAGCTCTAGTGATTCCTGTCTAGCCTCATCTAATTCACACTATAGTCTATCAATCTCACATTGGAGTCATTCTTGATCCTCCTTGGCTATCTCTAGCTCTACTTTCACTAGATAGAAGATGTCCCCGTGCTTCCCTACATCTCACTATGGTACATGAGAAACATGTGATGATGATGGGATGTGTACAAATGTGGCTATATCTCTCACTATGCATGACCTACAATGAAATTGCATATATCGCTCCTAGTTGCAAGCTATCAAAAGTAATAACATCAATATTATCATCATGTGTATCATGAAGCATGCATAAACCAAATTCAAACTTATTTCACAATTTCTATACCTGGATCTCCCTCCTACCATCTTGGATCGATAGTAGCTAGATTCGATGGTGCTACACTATGAGGTGTGGTTGGCAGCATAGGCGTGTTTCTCTCTCCTCACTCACATATGCGTATTCTCTTGGTGGTTGGATGTTCTAAGGCTGATATTCATGACTGCCTCCTCAAAGGGGTACTATTTGTTTAATGTCGAATGTGACCTCTCAATTCAACAAGAAACCCAACATAGTCCTTATTCAATCAATGGATTTGCAGAGACAAACATGAATTGTTTGTTCTACAAGGTGATTGAGACGACCTGTTGCCTCCTAATTAGGAGTGATTGCTGCAATTTACCCTCAAAACGAGAGCCAACAACCTGACCTTCTCTAATACGAAGGATTTTAAAGTGCAAGTGTGTGAAGAACAACCATCGATTGTGAGAAAATATGCATCTATGTGAGCAAAAGTGCTGCTATTCTGTGAATTGAGACATGATTAAGATGTAAAAGAAATGCTTTTAAGCTAGAATTGAACTTGCAAATGAATCTAGAAAGCTTTGAAAGTACAAGATTGAATTGTTAGCCTTATAAGTAGAGCATAAGTGAAAG
>MU227873.1:2584266-2601053 GCA_018584345.1 Thuja plicata | reverse complement strand
GCATTTGAAACTCAGTCGATTAAAGTCAATTAGGAGAAGAATTTGCCTAGTAAAATAGGACTTCGAGGATAAGAAAATGCACCAAAATTGATTGATTATTAGGTGCCAATTTTGGGGTGTTACACTATTTTCCTACTCCTCCTCATGCTCCTCATCATCTCCCTGGCCTCCTCCGATGGGTCCCTCTTGACCCTTTGATATGTGCTACTTACCCTCGTACTCCTCATCCTGCTCCTCATGCTCCTCGTGCTCCTCATCTCTCCCCTCTACTCATAATATTGGTCTCACCAAATTCCTAAGATCTCTTGTGGGGTAGTCTTACGTAAAAGTGAGGCACATTCCATGATAGTTAAGGTAATTTAGGTACTCCCTATGTGTGCCTGCATCCTCAACATGCCATTGTACCTCTACATATCATTTTATCCTCATCTCCTTAATCTGTATCCTCTATGTCATTTTTTGTGGGTATAAGTTGGGCCGTATGTCTAGCTCTATATCGGTGCCCATGGGTATAGATCAATACATCTCTCAGAGCACCCTGTAGATGACCGAACTATCTCTTGAATCTATCAAAATAAAATAGAACCATGTTTAGGCGTTTCAACCCTCTAATAAATGGTCCCATTGCATGCATATCACATGTCTCACTATATTTGGTCATTTGTTCATGTGTCTGTATCGCCTTCATATGATATCGATTTCTTGTAGTTGATTGATGGTGCCTCTCCAATATAGAAAATATCCTCATTTCTATGTACCACTACATGGATATTCGAATGCATGTACATCTGTTGGTGTAATCTCTATGGGGTACCATATTGGTCGTGTGTAGGAAATATGCCCAAACATCCACACTTGTAGCAGTGTGCATGTATCAAAATATTCTTCTCATAACAAACATATTTCCCAAGATCATAATATAGGTGGTCGATCATGTTCCTCCCCAAGGAGAAGATAGTACATCGCTCCTCCGTACTCTAAATTGAATGAGTGAGGCACGATGAAAATGTGGAGGCCCAAAAATTTGGAGTCACTACCACTTCAACTGTACATATCAACATCTTTTTGACCAATGAAACCTCCTCGGGGGCATACATAAGTAGGTCCAAAGCTATATGGTCTGAACACTCATGAGGAATTACCCTCGTGAGATAGTATGTCTGATCAAAACAAATCTTGACATATGTTTATTGTGTCATAAATCTCACTTCCCTCCCTTGGTAAGGAAATCTCAGGATTGGGTCACTAGTACATTTGAGGCCAAATTACGACGGCTATCTATCGAAATTGCAACGCCTATTTGTCAACCGTTCGACAGATGCATCCGTCAGGGTTATTCTGTTGGAAATTGTGACGAAAGTGGTAACCGTCGATATTCCAACCAACAAATCCATCAGAAATAACCACACTAATAGCAACTTCCTATATCATTTCTTACGGTTCATCTATCAAAATGCCGACGAAAAGTGTGGACTGTCCGACGGACATATTGTCAGAAAATAGAGTCTCTCTGACATTATATCTATTGAAATACTGATGGATATGCAGTGGCTGGTTGACAGGAAAACCCATCAGACGTATAGCAGTCCCATTGAACATGTCTGTCGAAACGGAGTTTGTCCAATGTTATACTTGTCGGAAGGGCGATGGACATGCTGTGACTTTCCGACAGGACAACCCGTCAAACGTATAACACTGTTGTCGAAGATAGTTGTCAAAACTGAATCTATCCGACGTTTAACCTGCCAGATTGCCGAGGAGAATGCAATGAATTTATGACAGGAAGGCCCGTCGTACGTTTAGCACTATTGTCAAAGATGATGTCAGAAGAATCAAAATAGCGACGACGCAACACACTAAAGATAACAAAGCTCAAGAGACCATCATAGAGAGTCTCCATCTTTGGTCCATATTACTGACAAAATGTTTTATATTTCATTAGCTCATTAAATACGAGGAATATTTTCGTGATAACATATTATTTAAGTTAGCATTGCACAAATTTATTTACTTCGCGCACTTGTGGACTACAAGGACAGTGATAAAGAAGCATCTCCTCCCATGATCGAACTATATTACTCAGGCCATGGGAGGGGATGCTTATTTATCACTATCCTTATAGTCCACAAGTGTGGGAAATAGATAAATTCGTGCAGCGTCAAACTAAAATAACGTACATTATACATGAAAATAACATCTATTAAATTCTTTCAGATCCCCGCATTTGATGAAATAACAAAATATTAAATGTTTCTTCAATCGTATGGACCTACAAAGACAAAGACCAACTATAATGGTCACTTGAGCTCTGCTATCTTTAGTCCTAGCTACTGGGTAAGGCCTAAAAGACTTATACATACTGATCGTCGAGAATAATCACTGCCTTGCCTTTATGTACACTGTACATAATCCAATATATTACTAAAGATGAAGAGAAGGCAGAAAATATGAAAGGATAAAAGAAACGAAAGATAACCTATTTTGGATCTTCTTTCTGCAATTTCTTAACTAGGTCCTTATCTAAAATAACCCTTTTTTGAACAATCGATTTGTGAGTGAACCTTGAATCATATACTCACTTATGCATCTATTGAAAAAAGTACAACATACCATATTCACTTGTGCAGTGTTGGTGACCTCCTTGGCACGAGTAGCAAACATAAGTGTATTTCGAGACTGATCAACATGAGATGATTCAGGACTCACAGTACATATAATTGTTGTCTTAGAATTACCACCATGAGAAAGCTGCAAAATTTGAGTGAGCTTTGAGTCACGGTAAGGTATGTGACCATTCCTTTTTCCACCATTGCACCCCATAGTATAAGAAGGAAGTAAGCATATAATGCTGTAGAAAAATAACATCTGAGAAATATACAAATCTTTGTTGTAATGTTGTCAGTCCAGTATGTAGATAAGATCTATGAAATAAAGAGCACTTCTACCAGAATAAACATCTTAGAAACAATATATAGATTATATATTAGTATACCTGAGTTTACGTATTACAATACTTAAAGTTAGTAAGCTTCAATTTATATATGACACCCTTCCTTGAGCCTAGTCCCTTCTACATTTGTTTGTGATGCACGCTCACTTCCAACAAGATCAACAAAATTCTGTACAAAATAGGATCCACCCAGTCATATAGGAATTTGAGAATCAAGAGAATCCTGTGAACAATAAGATAACGCTGCCTATAATATTTGTTTGTTGATGTTGAGTGAGTGTCCTCACCAATCAATGTTAAAAAAATCTTATACACAAGATAATCCAAAAATGAAATCTCCTAAGAATATCTAAGCGTTGAAAGCTACATTTATTAAAACTACAATTCCAAAAGCACAACATACCAGGTTAGCAACAAGGGACTTAATGGATTTTGATGTTGATCTTAGTGTACTCTCCACAGTTTGCAAGGCAAAAAGAAATGTTGCATAAGCAAAATGTCAAACTCCTTTTATACCAATTTCTAAGTTTGATAGCGGAATTATTTATAATACTTACCAATATGATAATTTGATGTGATCTTGAGCTTGTGTCATTTAGAGTTGTCTCTCCAACTTGCCTCTGAGATGCAGAGGTTTCCAGAACATTTACAGGAATTGAAGAGATATAACATCACCCATCAAAATTTGTTATATCAACGCATTAAACATAAGAGACAACATTTATCATGGTAAAAAAGGATCCTAATTTCCAGTTATAGTATAATATCAAAGCATTTTACCACTGTTAAAAGTAAAAAAATTGAAATACTTGGCCATTTGTCTGAGACTATGCTTCTCTTTACATTTATTTCAATTACATATTTGATAGAGAGTACCAATGCTATAAAAGAATCATCGTAATAAATGTATGGAAAATAGATAAATTTTACAAATCTTTTGTTCAAAAGTAATCTATTGAATGCAATATTTACATTTTGTCTCACACAATCCCTGAGACAGACCTTTTCTTATTCAATGCACATTTATAACAATGCATACATGAATAAGTAAATGAAAGATAAAGAATGTAAAGAGGTTAACCAACCATTGCATATATGACTAGAACTGAATTTGTTATATCAAAGCATTAAACATAAGAGACAATATTTATCATGGTAACAATGGATCCTAATTTCCAGTTACAATATAATATCAAAGCATTTTACCACTGTTAAAAGTAAAACAATTGAAATACTTGGCCATTTGCATTGAATCTTTTCCTTTGTCGAAGTTTTGGGCATTAATTGGAGCTGACATTAGACGCAAATTGGGGTACTTCATTGCAGACCAAGCTATTCATGTCTGGATTTTCCATGTGGTCTTTCTAGATGTAGAGGTTGGGTCATCCATTGTGATTGAGAATCAGATTGCAGAGGAGGTTGATAGTGAGGAACTGATCCATTGTTTGTAGGAGGAGATATGATATTGAGGAAGGAATCCAAATGGTTTTCTCCCAAAGGAAGAAGTGGCATCCTTAACCATACTTATTAACATGCTCAAGTCACCCACAAGAATGGTAAGCTAGAAATTTATAGCAAAGTTTCTACATCATCTCTGTCAGATGTTTTGCAGAGGATGGCCAAGCAGATGGAGGTTGATCTTAGGTTGTAGTTTCACTATCATGAGGTTGATCTTGGGTTACAGATAATTTTAAAAAAATAGTTTCCCCTAGGGTTGATGCATCATCCACACATCCAACTCCAAATGTATTGGAGACTCTGCAACTAGTAAATCGAGAAACTATAATTTGGATATTGATGTCTTGACTAAAGATATGTGGAAACAATTAGTCTCTAAGTTTGAGTACAAAGTTCAGAAATATCATAGCTATTTCCTGGCTGGTAAGCTAGCTTATGTTATGTATACTGCAAGTGTCAGCTACTCATGTTTATTATTTGATCCAATGGTTCTAAAGTACTTAGAATTTTGAACTATAACTGGGCATATAACACAACATAAAGGCTAAATACACAATATTTGTTTCTAAAAGCATTTTACTGGCATACCTTATTTGGACATGAAGAATAAAAGATAAACAATGTGATTGAAAATGTTGGAAACTTGAAATTGTTAAATAACCAATATAGAAAAATCTAGTGAACAAGCACATGAAGAAGAAAAGTTATATCAAGTTCTACACTGTACTCCAATGTCTTCACAAGTGGATATAAATAGATTTAAGTTTTACATACTACTTTTTCTATTCCACCCACAAACACATTGATGTGAATTGTTTTTCAGAATTTTTATTATTCAAGGTTTCTGATCTCCTGTATGGCATCCACTCTTCATCCTATCCTTCATCCTCCTCCTATGTTCCTCCAATGTGCTCCTCTCACTTGAATTATTTTTTACTCCATGATACTCCTTTTGGATTGAATGTGATCACCTCTAGCATGCTTCTCTAGCTTGAATATCTGTCATCTACAGAACTACCACTTAATTGAAGCAAGACTACAACTTTAGCTTGCCTACCAGTGCTGAGATGCCTCTTGGGGAGTTTTCAACCTTGGTCTTCAACATGATAACCAAGTGACACTAGCACTTGAC
Source organism: Thuja plicata (assembly GCA_018584345.1). NCBI lineage: Eukaryota > Viridiplantae > Streptophyta > Pinopsida > Cupressales > Cupressaceae > Thuja > Thuja plicata. The sequence continues at coordinate 2,595,513 of MU227873.1, read as the reverse complement.
CCAAAATAGATATGACAACACATAGTTACTTTTATTGCAATGATTCTATGTGATTACATTTGTGCTCAAGCACTTGGCCTAGGATAAATAAGGGATTTATCGTAAGATCCACAAAGAGGTTTTTCCCTAGGCATGTGACTGCTATGTATGTGATGAATTGAAAAGTTTTAGTTGAAGATATGTCAAGGCTTTGAGGCTGGCTGATATTTAAATCCATACATGAATAGCTTGGTTTGCAATGAAGTACCCCAAGTTGCTTCTAAAGTCAGCTCCAATTAATGCCCAAAAATTTCATGCATCCCCCCTCTCTACACCCAATTCGTCTATAATTCTTACTTTTGTTTGTATAATGGACCTAATGAAAACAATATCTTTCCTAAAATATCTATCTGTTTCTTCCTCTCAACACTAGAGATTGGTGCATTATAACTACATCACCAGACTTGTTCCCCTGCTCATGATTACTACTATCTTCTCCTCTTGAACTCTTCATCCTGATGATGGCTCATGAGTGTACGGAGTGTGATTCAAAATGTTGATGAAAATGGAATTGACACAATCAAATCTAGAAACAAGATACAATGGCCTAAAATTCTACAAACTTTCATGTTGACACAGAAACAAAAATACACAAAGTATGCATCGATACGAGGTTGACAAGAATCCTTTTTTTGGTATGTGATGTTGACCTTACAAACATAAATTACAATGGACAAATTATTCACTTTGATCTTTGCACCATAATTTAGGGTGGGTTCAGCCATGTGATATAGATGGAAATGTGATCCGAGGATCAATGTCTCTGGCCAACAGTATGGAATTTATCAACTTCACTGGTACCATACAGAGCTTGGTATGTCGATCTCCTTGACCTATTCCCTTATTTTGTTGCAAAATGATTGGCAAGGAATGAGTCATGGCTCTTTAGATCATCAGGAAGGGATCTATAGGACCAACTTCAATGGCGAATGTGCACATTATAAGAATTCAATACCCACAAGCTAAGCATTGCAGATAAAGGAGATGATCTACAGAATCAAATGTTACAAAAATTTGCAATTGCAAGACAATTGGAGTTTCAGGTAGATTTTTTTACTAACTATGACACTAAAGACTTCTTTGACCAGATCTTTTAGCAATTGAGCTACTTAAAGAGTTATTTGATCAGGAGCAACACATCCAGTACTTCACATGTTGAAATGAATCCTAAGCAAAAACTTTCGAGTGTCAAAAGACAATTTAATTCATGTCATTGATCTTCTTCTTCATCCAACTCATCACCATGATCATTGTCGCCATCGACATCATCACCACCACTGTCATTGTCATCATCTTCATCATCATCATCATCATCATCATCATCAACATCAGTAGCATCATCATCGTCATCATCTTCTTCTTCAAGAAAATTTGCATCAGGAACATCATCGACTAACTATCGATCGTGATTATCATCTACATCATCTTCTAGTTGTTTTCAATCTTCTTCTTCCATCACATTATACCTTAACGGCCTTCCTCTTGGATCATGTCTAACAAAAAATGACCAAGCCGATTTATGTGGAACCTTTGAGTAAAATACCTACTCACATTGGCTTGGAAGAACATAGGGCTCATCCCCAACTGGCTCAAACCACCTTGTATTAATCATTGGAAATCCATTGTCATGTTCAATAATAGTTCTCTCAGGATCATTTTGATTAAGTCGTAGCCTGTACCATCTGATGACGAAGAGAACTAATTTGAAGGAATTAAAGTCACACTCAAGTATATCATCCAAAATGTCATAGTATCAATTTTCAGACTCTCGAGGATGTAAGTCATTTCTAGATGAAATATTAGTCACCTGAAAGACTACAGTTATCCCAGAATCACAATTTTTCTTTGCGTCATCCAAATTTTTGATGCAAAATTTATGACTATTGAAAAACATAGCCTTGTGGTGTTTGACTTGCAAAAATATGTCAAATATGTAATAATTATTGCATCGGGAGTTGATAAACGTATAGGTGATTAACAAATTTATACGTACCTGGAAATATCTTAAACCATATGCTAAATCTATTTTCCTCTGCGTAACATTTGGGTCTTTGTTACGATGAGCTTCTTTAACCAATGAAGACACAAATTCTCATGTTAATGTGTGACCTAAATGATGACATCGTTCAATCCATACCATCATCCAATCTTGAATGTTTTCAATATACAAATGTATTGCATCCCACTCTCGAGCAGCTGTACAAAAAATAAATAGCCAACTTACAACCGCTTAATTTTGAAGATTAAGAATTAATTAACAGCTACAATAACATCTTATAATTTATTACCTCTCACTTTCCTCAATCTACCTTTCCCCACCAAATACTCCCTTTCTAATTTTTTAATGGTGTCGAGATCCCAAATGCGATCTATATGGATCTTTGCTGCAAGCTTAGGAAGATATCCAGTAACGTACACCATAGTCTGGTATACCATATATCCCTCCACCATAGAATCCTCAGGACGTGCTCTTTGTCAAACCAAAACCTTCAAAAATTTCAAGTGCCTCTCAACCATCCACATTGACCGAGTGTGTATGGGTCCACACAATTCAATCTCCTCAACTTGGTGTATGAGGTAGCGTTCTTGTGCGTTGAAAAAGGTTGTGAAGGCATTATATTTTTCCATTAGAAGACACAAGGAAAAACATGATCGACACCATTGGTTTACACTACACCGACAGACAGGGAACAACACTACCCGATGCCAAGGTTACCCGAAAAACACTAGTCAGTGCTATCCGATGACAAAAAGACAAAGGGAACCCGACGATCAGTTCGACAAAGGAACACCGACAGACTTCAAGTTCAACCCAACGAACAAGAACCGACAGTCAGTTATATCCCGCAAAAAGTGGATCTGACTTTCCACGTCAGATAAATCACTAAAGTTGTATTTATAGCTTCTTGATTTGCTTTTAAATCCATTATGTGTCGAGGAAGCAATGTATTTATTATTTTTTTAATTAGTTTTACTGATTTAAAACATGCAAACTAAAGATCAAGGTCAAGTTGTAAACCTTGGATCTAAGAGTTAGCATTGTAATGCGTGATTCAAAGATAGGTCAAATAGGTGCTCAATCTATGAGAATAGTTGTTTTTCAATGATTATTGTAGCCACGGAGAGCATCTAAAGACCAGACAAAGGATTTCATGTAGAAGGACAGAAAGAATCAAATCAGTCTCAAGGACAGAACAGAGGCTACCGACGAGCAGAGAAAGGTATTGATCAGTCACTTTAGAGGATATTATTTTTATGAGAACTTTAATGGATCTATAATCAGCAATTGTAGATTGCATACAATCAGGTCAATAATTTTGTACTCATTCTAACAAGTGTTGTACGCATAAGAAATTCTTTCAAGAAAGGCGGGCTTAATCATCCTATTGTAAATCTCATAACTGAGTGCACACTTAAATTAGTGTTGCTAAAGCTCTTAACAGAGTAGATGTTAACATGTCTCCACTTTAATACTCCTAACAGGGTAGATCATCAGAAGTGATCAAATTGTAAGCCTTAACTGGCTCCCTTCCATTTTGCAGATAGTGAAGTTTTGTGGGTGCCATCCCCACCGTAGTTTTTACTTTCTAACAAGAGTTTTTTGTGATATCATATCTTGTGTTACATGTTTATTACTTTCATGAATGTTTCTATGAATGTTGCAAACAATTAAAGATTATGAATTAATGTTACATGCATAAGAAAGAACAACAGTAATGGTCGGTAATGCAGTAATGAATCATTACTAAAGATGAATGGTGAAATGAGTTAAAAGTTTTAGAGGTACTGATTTACACCTCCCCTCTCAGTACTACTTCCCATTAATCCCAACAATTGGTATCAAAGCTAAGTCTCTTCTTGGAAAGCTTAAAGGCTTAAGAGCAAAGATCATACAATGGAGAAGTACAAACTTGATAATAATATTGAGAATAAAAAGTTTGAGATACAAATGTTCTATGAACAGTATAAATAAGATATAATCAAGATGAGAGAGTTGTTGGATGAAATAAAAGGTATGGAAACCCAGAGCAATGAAAAGGATTATCAAGAAGAAGAAATTCCAGATTTCTTTGAATCTTTGAGATCAAATACAAGTAATACATCAGATACATCAGAAGAGAACATCACAAATATAAAGGAGATCAATCAACATCTGAAAGAGCAAATAAAGATTTTGCAAATTAGTCAAGAGAGCCAGATGGTAAGAATGATTGATGTGATGAGTTCTGCTAGACAAGATGAAACAGAAAGAACACTTTCTATTGATGACAAAAGGAAGATCACAGAAAAGCTACAAGAGAAGGAGTTAGAAATTCAAAGACATGCTGAGCATCACTATGAGATCACCAATCTGATTATTCTAATGAGTCAAGAAGCAAACATAATGAATATAAAACTCATTGAAAGAGTGCAGGCTATGGGTGAGCTAAGAGAAGAAAATGAAAAAATAAAGAACGAGGTTAGAATTCAGCAACAACATAATGAAGTTATCAGAAAGGATGAAGAGAGCAATAAGAGAATGGATGATTTTATTGAAGGACAACGAAGAGTCAACATCAACAACGGTTTAGGCTTTACTGAAAATGGAGAATCATCAAATCAAGCCAATCCAAAGAATGTCTATGAAAATCCAAGACCAAGAAAGATGACATGCAAACACTATGGAAAGCAAGGCCACACATCAAATGTATGCCGAGGAAAAATGAAAGGTATTCCTAAATCTACATCTTCATTCATAGGATTCTGCTATAAATGTAACAAGAAAGGACATAAAGCATATGAATGTAAGTCTAAGATGGATCTACCAAAGAAGGAAACCTACATGGAAAAATACTATCCTACATGCAACATGAATGGGCACACAACTAATGAATGCTGGAAAAAGAAAAGAAAAGCATGGAAGCCTAAAGGTCAAGAAACTCCCTATCAACCAAAAAGAATCGGTAATCAATATGTATGGGACTAAAATACATGGACAAACTATACAACATGTGGTAGATATGGTTACATTACTGCAAACTACATGAGAGCATGGACCAAAAGGTCTAGAGGCATGTCAAACCCCGAAATGGTATGCTTACATTGTCACAAAGTTGGTCATCTCAAGAAAGATTGCAAAGACCAAATGACAGAGACAAGAATATATCCCAATGGAAACACCATTGAAGATATCCGAAGGGATAGAGACAAAATGTGGAGAAAATATTCAAGCAATGATGAAACAGGACCAAGCAATGCAAATGGTGACACCCCATCCAATGGATCTGGTGACATCACCAACCCCACTTACGCTGAACAAGTAAGTATGGAACTGCACTATACCAAGTCATATTTTGCATCAGTTCCATTAAAAAAATTGACAGATAGTAAAAAATCTACATAATAAAGATGCATATTATGTTAATTGTTACAATTATGAGGAAACAAACCTGTTGGTATACACATACTGAAAATCATAGGTGAACATAATGGATAAGCTATTTTACACTTACCAAAACTTGTCGGTCAACGCACAAAGTGGTTAAGTTACCAATGTAACCTGACACCCATCGGTAAGGAAGCAAAGTAAAAAGGGCTATCATGACAGAATACTGATATCCGTCGGTAAAAGCAAAATTGTCAAAAAATGTCTTGAGCATCATGTTAACATCGATGATGATTTTGAAAATCTTCCCGATGAACTCTGTCTTCATGTCCCGATGAGTCATTGAGAATTTATGACAAAGACTTAGGGCAAAAATTCTATAAATAGACGATGGGACAACTTCATTTTGCACCCGCAATTTGAAGAGAAAGCAAGAGAGAAAATAAAGCGATTAAAGAATAGAAAGAAAAGCGTCCTAGAAATTGATCTAAGCACACAACATAAAAAACATTCACCATTGTCATGGATCGAAGTAAGTACCGAGGGAACCAAAAGTATTCTATCATCATTTTTTAAGAAAACCCTAAATTTCCAGAAAGTCCTAAAACTTGAAAAATGATGGCAACCACATCAAGAACAACTAAGATCAAAAGTGAATAAAGGAATGTGGTTAAGTTGATTAAGAATAGCACATGTGTAGAGCCCAAATATAAGATATGCCTGGAGATTGCATTGAAACCCGATGAAATTAGAGAATTTTCTAAAATTCCACCTAGGATTTTTCTCATAGAAGACGTTAGGTCTTATATTCATTGCAAGATCACTGAGTTAGGTGATCTGGAGATTGATGAAGCTTATAAGAAGCTTTGTGATGCAGAAGGAAACCTGAAGGAAGAGAAAAAACACCTAGAGGTTAAAGGGATAACCAAATCCCTACATTTCCTGAGGGACTTCAAAACAAACTAGATAAGGTTAGTCTTGAGCAGAATGCATGATATGAAGCTATGGCTAGACCAACCCAAGCACATAACAAAGGATGTCCTTTATGCTATCACTAGTTACCCGATAACCGACAAGCCTAGGGTACACAAGCATCCCTCCAGGAAATAAGTTGAAAAACTCACAAAAGCTGAATGGGACAACAAAGGTCTAAAAGTAAACACCATCACCCACGTAGAACTGAAATTTGGTGCATGTGTAATTTGGTATAAGATTTTTCAGGAAAGAAGATTGAACAACATATCTGCAACATCAGTAAGCATAGCTTACAAGATAGTGACCAAAGGAATTTAGGTGGATCTGTGTGAGATCTTGTTAAAGAAACTTGATGAGAACATGATCACAATTAGGTCCACAAAGACCAACACATGTAAGTTTGGCTCAATTATCATGTGTATCTTTTTCTACTTCAAAGAGTAATTTCCTTCAATAGGAAAAGTAAAATGGGACACTACAAAATCGGTAACATTATAGATTAGTGAACTAATCAAGTCACTGGGAAATAATTTTGAGTTTGTTATGACTGCATACTTCCTTGAATTCAAGGAAAAGATGCTGGAAAGAAAAAGGATTCCTGAACAACTTGTTGAAAAACATAAGGATGAAATATGCTTTATGGTGGATACTGATCATATCACTCATATCAAACCGCTTGTATGAAGAACAACTTGGCTAGCACCACTAGATTATGAAATCAATATAGATCAAGCAACCAATGCTATTGTTGCATTGATCAATGAGCCTATTGACAAAAAGAAACCAAGGTTTGGAGCCTATGAAGAGGCCAGATCAAAGATAAAGAGAGGCCTAGAAATCAAGAAAAATGTAAATAAAAAGGATAAGATGGTAAAGAATCTCAAGAAGATTCTATCGGTTACAGAAGAGGAACAAGAACAACCAGAGGAAATCGATGAATAGGGCACCATCGGTAAAGGAAAAGATGATTAGAAATTAGATTATGAGGAAACTGAATATGATACACCTCCACCTCCACCTCCACCTCCACCTCCACCTCCACCTCCCACAAAGAAGAAGAGGACAAGGAGTCAAACTACTACAACAGATACCACACCTCTTAAGAAAGGTCAAGTAAGGACCTATATGAGGAAGAATCCAACTAAGAGAACAAAGAAACAAACTGTAAAGGAAACACCTACAAAGAGGATAAAAAGAATGGTTAGAACTAAAGCTAACTTAAAGGATTCTAAAGAGGATGAGCCCGATGTAGTAAAAAAGAATTACAAAAATCAAACTATTGATGAGGCAACTGAATCCACTGCTAGACATGGTACAATGACTGATAAGAAAATTAGGCAATGGGATACACTCAAACCTGATGACTAGAATAAGATACAAGAGGCAATAATCAGGTCAATGGTAGAATTCAAATATGTACCAACTGAATTCATCAATCAAATACCTAAAGTGCTGGGTAAGAAAATATCTCAACAATGGTCATATGCTCTACAGATTGAAAGAGAAGCAAGGGAGAGGGTACTAGTAACACTAATGCCTCCCGAATCTAAGATCAAAGAAATCAAAGAGATCATGAAGAAGCACTCAAGAAAATTCGTAGCCAAGATAAGGGCATACAAAGTGCTAGAAATCAAATTCATAGAGCTAGATACAATGACCAAAACTAAATGGAGACAACTCCTTGATATGCCAATAGAGTCAACAAGTCATGAGGAACAATTAATTCTCACCAACACACCTCATAGAGAGGAGGAGACAGACAATGCAAGTCCTCAGCACATTTCTTTGGACAATACTGAAAGCGATAATGAGCCCATAAACTTAGACAAAGTCTGTTGGAATTATATTGAGATGATGTACTGAGAGGGGAAGGGTGAATTAGTACCTCTTAAAATTTTCTTTGTTAGCCCATTAACCCTTAGTCATCAGTTTGTAAAATAACTTATCTATTTGTTCATCTTTCTTTATGTATATGAAATCATATCATACATTCCATTTTATGTGTAACAGTAAAGGAAACATACATGAAATTTGATAACACATAACAAAAGATATGGTATCGCAGAAAACTCCTGTTAAGGAAGTAAAAACTGCGGTGGGGATTGTTACCCACAAACTTCACTATCTGTAGATAAGAAGAGCCAGTTATGGCTTACAATTTGGTCACTTTTGATGACCTACCCTATTAGGAGTATTACAGTAGAGACCTGTTAAGATCTACTTCGTTTGAAGCTTTAGCAACACTGTTAAGTGTGCACTCTGTTAAGAGATTTACAAAGGACGGTTAAGTCCACCTTCTACAAAAGGATTTTAGATGTGATGCACTTGTTAGGGTGAAACTACATAGGTCTTTGATCTAATGATAAATGCAATCTTCAATTGTTGATAAACAGATCCTATGAAGCTCCAAAAATGCTATTAATCATCCTTCCATGATTGAGTATTACCTTTATCCGCTAGTCGGTAGCCTTTGTGTGTTCTTGATAACTGATATATTCTGTTTGTGATCTTTGCATTAATTCTGCCTTCTACTCCTTAGATGCTCTTCATGGCTATCAATCATTAGGAATTCATGTCCTCACAACTGAGTATGAACATCTATTTATACTAATCTAGGCCCAATTCTTGATTCATGCATTTACACGTTAACTCTAGATTCAAGATATACAACTTGAACTTGATCTGTAGTTAGATATGCTTTAGATTTGTTAGGATGCTTTAAAGCATTTACATAAAGCATGCATGACCATCTAATCTGATTTAAAACAAAAACAAAACTCTATAATTAGATTTACATTGCTTTAATCGACATGTAAAACTCAGATCCACAATTTGCGGGTTCTTGATCTGTTTGTCGGTTATGATGGTCAGTTTTCTTGATCTTCGGTGTTCCTTTCTCTGAACATGTCGTCGGGTATGCTTGTCTATTCCTGTCGAGTTGATTCTGGAAACTGTGTTGCCGATAATGCTTGTGTTTTCCGGTAATGCTTATGTTTGTCGGTAATGCTTATGTTCGTCGGTAATGCTTATGTTCGCCGGTGAAGCTTGTCACATTTATACTTAGCATTTTTCTAAAAAATTCTTTGTGCTATCGGGTATGCTTGCATTTCATTGGTACTGCTTTTGGTTCGTTGGTGATGCCTACTGTCTGCTGGTAATGCTTTCTGACTATGTTTTTCTTCTGAGTATACTAATGGCAAAATAATGTCATTAATCTCCCCCTTTGACATTTGTATCAAAAACATGATATGTGCAACATACTGAGTATATTAGTATGTACACCTGTGTATACTGCTGCCTTATTCATTAGAATGACTCCCCCTATGTATATGCCGGTAAGTGTAAGTATATATATATATCCTTTATCTTTTTGTTTCTCTCTTTTTTGATATATATATTGTACATAGCTATATATATTGCCTTTTCCTCCTTTTTTGATGCTAAGGACAAAGGTACTTACAACTTCTCAAAAAGGTGGGAATGTGAGGATTTGACTTCCTCCATCATTTTCTCCCATTTTTCTTTCAGCATTTCTAGAGCCATGTGCTCTAGTGAAATTCTTACATGAATATCATAGATGTTGTCTACGACAGACATCTCTGGGGTTGCTATAAGATTTTTGGCTTCTGAAATATGTTGCTGAAGTATTGTGAGATTTGGTAAGATATGAGCTTGGAGTTTTGTGATCTCACCTCTAAATTGGGTCTCAGCATCCCATATTTCCTATCTTAGCCTATTTGCCTCAATGACTGTGTCATGATGTGCCTTTATGCTATCTGCATGTGAGGTTAGGATTTGTGCACTCTTAGTGACATTTGCATCAATTTCTGCAAGCTTGTCACTGTTCTCCTTTTCAAATTTGTCAAGTGTGCACATTTTCTAAGCTAAGGTTATTCCCTCAGCAATCATTGGCTCCAGTTCATCACTAAGTTCAGAGAGCTTGACCTTGTTCAATGCCACTTCTTGGCTTATCTTATCAATTAGCTTGTATTGATATTTCTTCTCTACTTGTTCTTCCATTGCTTGGTTGGCTTCTATCCCTTGTTCTATGATAGCGTCGGTAAGAAAAACAATTTGTTCCTTAACTGAAGCATTTTCATCAATTTTCACTTCAGGAACCAGTTGTTGGAGCATTTTTTTGGCTTTTTTAAGTGGCATGTTTTCTCTATGTTCTTTAATCATCTTCTTTTGTATGGCTTTTCGTTGACAAAGTACTCCAAACTCTTGAAGTTTGTCACTGTCCAAAGTGGTGATGTCCCAGTTTGGTACTTCAATGACTTCATCAAGTGTGACCGCCAGTATGTCTTTCTTTACTATTTTCTTCTTCTTCTTTGGCTGGTTGGTGGTGGCAGATTGATGTAATACCATCTACAAAGCCTGTGATTGTGTAGACTTTGTTGGTGAGTGTAAATATGTTGAGACATCCTTTTGTACTTGTTCTGTGATCACCGACCAGTTTTGTGAAGACGTCTCCTCATTATCCTTGGGTGTGTCAACAGATGAATCTTCTCTTTGTTTCATGTCCTCATTTTTATTTACTTCCTCACTCTTCCCTTGCTCTTCAATCTGCTTGGATGTTTCCTCTATCATTTTCTCTGCCTCTTGCTCTTTCTTTTCATCGGTGGCATCCTTCATTTCTGTATTGGTATCCCTTGGAGTGTTTGATACCCCTTTCTTCTCATCTGTACCCATATCTTTGGGTATATCATCATCTTTCTTAGATGATTTTTCCTGCCTAGATTGTATATCGATAGCATCTATCAATATATTCATATTAGTTGGTGTATTGACAGTTGCAGTGTCAATAGCCTTGTCCTGTTCATCGGTCTTACCCTCTGCAGTAGCATTGATGTCTTCATCTTTTTGGA
>MU227873.1:2529623-2558615 GCA_018584345.1 Thuja plicata | reverse complement strand
AAAATATAGAAGCATATCCCAATGAGTCTAAAAGAAAACAAGATGAAAGTGATACGAATCATAAATTTAAAAATCAATAATTTCATGTGTATCAAGATGTTGACTATCATAGCTAAATAAATCAATGCAGAAGCACTAATAAAAAATGATTAAAACAATATAAATGGTGTTGAAACAATCATTCTTGATAATGGAAATCATAGATGTTGATCATGATAACAATGCTATAGATATTTTGAGCGGTTCTCTCAAGTTTGTATACCTTTTATATATATCTTTTCCAATAGTGAGTGAATGAAATACAAAGAGCATTGATTAAAAGTAAAGAACCAAGGGTTCCTTTCAAAGAGAAAGAAAAAAAAACACTATCATGATAAGATTAGAGGGTATAGCTTTAGTCGAGGGTAGATAGATATCAATCCTAAGCTTCCATGACTGATAAGAATCTATGTCGGTATTGAACATTCATTCCAGCAAGTCCTTGTCAATCGATGTCGCACCATGAGAATGAAAACTAGTTGCTTCTTGTGGGGGATAGCTTGTCAAAACTGGACGCACCAAAAATCAAAATCGCTACAAGAAATCAATCATACACAGAACTATTCATACACATAACGAGGGATCAATGTAGTAGTTTCATGCTTAGACCTTTCAGTTTGTTTTTGGATTTTTCTTCCTAAACTATAATAGGGAATCTACCTATAGTTTCATGGGCATATAGAAATTCTAATTCTTTGAGAAAAAATATAGATTAGAGGGCATGGTTTTATAACTAAATAGATGAAATGAATGAAGGAAATGAACATCAGGTGAAAAACAATGGACATATCATAATTACTGCAATTGTTAACATTCACTGCTAAAAACTAAACCCTAATGTCTACAAATCACATACCTTCAAAATGAATCACAAATCAAAGATGAAGTAAGTGGAGCTACAAGAAATTACACCCCATCCAGTTACACTGTCTTTGCACGCAGCTTTAACCTCAAATTCGCTTCCTCCCGCTCCTTTTCTGATCTCTTCGGCATAAAAAATAAAAATGATTTGGCCGTTTCACTTTTTTTTTTTCATGTATAGCCCGCAACTGTCAAAATTATGATGGTCTATTTAAAACCCATCATAATTCTGACACCATCGGGGACTATTACAAAAAAAACCCCAAATCACAAAAAAAAATCATCCGTCGGAAGTTGCCATCAAAATTTGGCCCCAAATGTAGTAGTGGGTATACATTCTCTAAGGTGATAGTCATCTCCACTATCAAAAGATGGAATGTAGATTTATTTTCATCCCAGTGCTCCATGAGTGCCATCAATATAAAATTATGATATCTCATAAGTGACATGTGATACACCCAGTATAGGCATGTACCTCTCAAAATAATTAGGTCCTTGATACTAAGATCTTGCATTTGTCCACGCATATATGTCATGATTTGTTTATCCACATGCTCTCTCATTTCTTGATGCTCTTACATTAAAAAAAAAATGGTTCAACATCACTATGCAGTATATACATCATAATAACACCCTAAGTGCTACATGCTCCCCTTGGTGGGAATGGTTTGCCTCTCTAGGAGCAGGTCAACAAAAAAGGAATAAGACACGTTTTTGGAAATAGGTTTCCTAGAAAGGAAGAGATCACCCAGGAAGGAACAATACACTTCTCCAGGAACAAGTCGCCTAGATAGGTACAAGTTGTCTGGAACAGAATAGGTCACCAATCTAGGACTCTGTTTTCTAGGCCTTGTTTGGACATGTATTTAGCCTAGGGTATTATGAAAAATAAAGTAAAAAAATGGAAAAATATAAAGTCCAAGAATAGTTTAAATGATGTACCTTGTCGAGTAGTTCTCTATTCTCGATTGCCTACCTTGAAGTATCTATCTGCATTAAAACCATTGGTAGCTTCTTCAACATTTTCTTCAAATTTTCACTAACAAAAAAAGACAAAAGATGAAAATGACACTTTGAATAGTGAAGGTAAGTTCTTTTAAAAGGTAAGTTTTTTAATATTTAAGTTACTTTTTACTACCTTTTATTTCATTATGTTTTTCTCTAAATCATTCATAACTTGAGCTAGAGAGATTTTATTTTTACATTTTTTATTGTACTAAGATTATGATTCATCTTCCTATCTATCCAAATTCTCTATGTGATGTTTTTAGTTCATCTCGTACCTCATTGATAGCATTTGTCTACAAACTTGTATTCATAGTTTGACATCGTAAAAATGGTACCTTATTTCACCTTTCTGATTAGAAAGCTGAAACAAGTGGGGCATATAGCTACCCGCAAATTTCATCAATTTTAGTAAGACTTAGGTGGTTTATGGTTTTCAACTGACAAAGTAGTTTTGTAGTGCATTTCCTAACAATTTGTTATAGGTATTGCCACACAAAGGGCTTCATTCGAAAACTTTGGAATATCCTTTTTCAATCATTGTTTCTATAATTTAGCTTGCATATGCACTTAGTGTCATATATTGTTAAAGTGGGGGCTAAATGTACCATCATAATTGTAAGCACCCTACAAGTGTGTACAATTTTATGATAGTTTATCACGAACCTTAGTGTGTTTTCATTCTAGCATGCATAACAGGACTTCATGGTGCACTTAATGAACACCTAAATTAAAATATGAGTCCCATGTTAATTCAATTTCCTCATAAATCAATGTGAGCCCTTATTTCTAACTATGCTCCTTTATTGTTTCTCCAATCCAATAATTTATTTAATCACATAGGCCTTATATTACCATTTGTGGCCTTTGAATTACAAGCATACACACATACACATCTCTATTATGCTAGTTATCCGTGGAGGTGGGAATCACCAAAATGGGGACTTGACTAAGGAAAACCCCTATATAGCCACCCACACACACATTTTTAGGATTTTAGGTGCATATTGGATCAGAAACAATTGTCAGTGGAAATAATAAGTTCTCTATGTTGAGATAATCTCATATCTGTCTTTTATAGTCTCAAAAGAAAGGAAGAGGATGCCTCAGGTGACCTCTTCCTAGGAAGAGGATGCTCTAGGAAACCTCTTCCCCTAGAATCAGTTAGAATTTAGCCTAAAAATAGGTAGTTAAAGTGAGAGTTTAGATATGTAAGTACAATTGTCTGTGTAGTTTTGATTGTCAGAAAATCAGATTCGTATAAGTTTTGCTACTATTTGGACTAAAAGTTCACAAAATTTTCCTTATATTTTCATTTGTATTGCATTTATAATCTCAAAACTTTCATTTACTATTATAGTTAGTCATTTGCATCTAAAATTTGTCTTTCCCTTTCTTAATCTTAAGCAACAAATGAATTGAAACCCCAAGAGAATAGGTATTATATTGGCATCCATTCCATCAAGGTGTTGTCAATCATACTCATCTTGAGGTGGTTTCATATTATAATGTACCTTAGGAAAGTGGGGTTTGATATTCTCATGACTTTTATTTTTCATTGTACAAGGTTAATACTCTATGAATTAGTTTATAGTAAGTAGCTCATTCTCCCAGTTGAATTTGAATACAAGAATATGTATATTTAACGCTTGAGTTAGAAATGGATCTTACTCAAGCCTGACAAGAACACTTACAACACCTGAATGCACTTGATGATTTGTTCATGGAAGAATTACAACACACAAATTCTTCAGTAGAAAAGGACAAAATGACATGATCAGTATATATAGAATAGAGACTTCCATGAGAAAGATTGGGCATTATTGTATGTTTATCAATATCAAGACCAAAAGGGGAAATTGCAGACCTGCTGGTTGGGGCCTTACCAAATTGAATTTTTTTATAAAGTGGATATATTAAGCTCACTACTATAGATATTTTCCATTTCACTTTGATGGTCAATGACCATAAGCGCAAGCTGTATAAAATCTCCACAACAAGGAGGAAGTTATTCAATATCTACATACTCAGTTTACAGTATCCCCTGTAGACATGCCACTTTCATCTCATACTATCAATCACTCCATCACATCCTCATCCATGATGCTTCTATCCACTTCAACCAATGATCTGTTAGAATAATTGAGTGGGGGGGGGTGGTGAATCAGTGGCCTCAAAATTAATCCTTAATCAAACCAAAAACTTATTACCACACTTATAAGCCTCTAGTTATCTTCAGTCCTACAAGATGATTGCCTTGAAATATTAATAACAAATAACTACTGCTCAGATTACTCTTTCAAACTTTATTCTTTCTTTTACCGATTAGCAGTCTTTCTATTTACCGAAATACAATAAATAACTAGTGTATACCGATCAATCTAGATTTACTTATGTGAAATGCAAAACAATAAAGTAATGACTCATAAACACATTAACACAGATTTTTAACGTGGAAACCATGTTAAGGGAAAAAGTATTGGGACCGGTAACCCAAATTTTCACTCTTATGAAGTGAGCTTGGTGAAGAGCCAACCCTGTTAAAGGTTACAAACACACTGTTAGGTGTGACCTTGTTAGAGGATTTAAATGAATAGTTTGTCACTTAGTATCTGGCATCTAATGCTACCATCCTTGATTAAACACTCACTTGGCCTATCAATAGGTATCGGGCATATCCAATGCTACTTTATATGATCAAACTTTTTGATACTCCTTGGGATGTATCTCAATTAGAAAAGACTTTTAAGTCCTACTCGGTTAAGAGACTTGATGCTTCAATAGTTAAAATGAAACAGTAAATTGATCTGTTCACATATACAACTAGAATTGCATATTTTTAGATCTATTGTAAGTGCATTACCTTTCTGGTCAATGTTATCAATTCAATACCTTTGCTCCACACTATTCTACTCTGTGATGCTGTATCACTGTTCGTCGGTGTCTATAGAATTTAACTCTTTCCTCAGCTTGATTGATCATGTCTGAATGAATAATTTCTTCTCCTTCAGAATCTCTTCAACATCTATTCTCTTGTCACTCCCCTTATTCACATTGAATAATCTTGTCTCTTGTATAGACATGATTTCACCATTTCTTGGCTTTCTTAATCTTGGCATGATCCACAATTCTCGCCAATTAGATTTAAAGAAAAAATCTTGTTTTATCTCATAGAGATCTTCTTGCCAACTGGACTAAATAGATTTAAATCCTTTACTTATCTATGGCTTTATATTTTTTATTAAAACAATCATAAGTACCAGTTAAGTCTATATTTAGCTCTTGACAACTAAGCATTTTGCCATTTTTGAACTCTTTGTTCTGTCGGTCAATACTTCAGTTAGTCGTTGGTGACAACTGACTGTTCTATCAGTGAGATTTCAGTTGTCTTCAGGATTCATCCATCGGGCACCACTGTAATTCTGTATGTCATGTAACACTGTGACTTTTCTCATCGATAGTGCTGTGCTTTTTCTCCTCGGGTAACATTGTGACTTTACTCTCATTGGTTTACTCTGTCCATCGGTGTGCACTCCATTAGTGTATACAGTCACTTTGTGAATACTTAAATTTTATGCATTACTAATAACATAACCTTTGATTCATTGGTTCTTTGAAGTCTTTATTAGTATGACCATACAAATTATATCAAGTTGACATCAATGACAATACAATACATTAACTGATTTAATGTCTTGCATTAACTTTATGTGTCTTGCTGATCATCAACTTAACATCTTCAAACATTCAATCAGTTATAGTTCATCAATCTCTCCCTTTGGAATTGATGGTAATACACTACATTATCACACTATATTATCACTAATACAATATGAAATATAACATTTGAAGTTCATCAAACTACCAATCTTATGTACTTATAACCGATACAAATATCTGGTCCTTGGTAAGCTCACATAGCTTAGATTTGATTCTTGCAACTCTCTTTCTGTCTTCAATCCCTTCACTGGATAGATGTAGAATATTTCTTCTTCTGATGTGATGTGTTCTCTCCTTGTATCAAACTCTCTCCCTTTGACTGTTCTTTTCTTTTGATGTCTCTTGTCAGCAATTCTCTCCCTTTGTATGCAATCTCCCTCTCTGGTTACATCTCTCCCTTGGATAATGTTTACATCTCTTCCTTTGGATAATGTGATAACGGATATAATCTCTCCCTTTGACAACAATTCCAAAAAAATATTTGACAGTAATGCCAAACAATCCTTTCTATCCAAAATATACTCCTTGAATTTTCCAATCCATCAACAATATAACAACTCTAGTACTTTGGAGTAGATAAATACCTTGTTGTGTATAAATGTATCTTTGAAGTCCATCTCTTTTCTTGCATCAAAATGAATGATATTCTGATAATATGTAGGCTGATGTAGCCTTCTAGTCATCTTACTGACCAGTAGACAAAGGTCTAACCCCTAGTCTCTTTCTCAAGTACTCAAATATATCCTTGGGCAGCGGCTTGGTGAAGATATTAGCTAATTGTTCCTTTGATTACACATACTCAAGTATCACCTCCTTTTCTTGAACTTGTTCTCTCAAATAATGATACTTGATAGAAATATGCTTTGTCTTAGCATGCATGACTAGATTCTTTGAAATGTTGATTGCACTGGTATTGTCACAATAGATAATTACTGGTTCAAGAATTTTCATATGCATACCTTCTAGTAACTGTTTGATACATGCAATATTTGAGCATTTTGCAGTAGAAAAAACATACTCTACTTTTGCAGTAGACTAAGAGATGCATCCTTGCTTCTTGTTGATCCACGTGACAAGTCTGTCACCCATAAAGAATGCTCCTCCAGTCATTCTCTTTCAGTCATCAATGTTTCCAGCTCAATCAACATCGGTAAAGACCTTAAGTTAAAATTTTCCTTCTCTTCTATACCATAAGCCATAGTCCTTGGTATTCTTTAGATATATTAGTATTCTTTTCACAGAAATCATATGTGATTCCCTGGGATTAGCAAAAAATCTTGCAACTATTCCTACTGCATGTGCAATATCTGGTCTAGTATGTACAACATACATGAGTTTGCCAATCATTGATCTGTACAAAGTCTGATTTACATCAGGTGACTTTTCCTCCTTTGCTATCTTACATCCAATTTCCATCAGTGTTCCAACTGGCTTGGAATCTTCCATCTTGAATATTTTCAGCACTTCCTTGGTGTATTTGGATTGTTAATGAAAATGCCTTCATCTTGTTGCATGATCTGTAGACCAAGAAAGAAATTGATATCTCCAAACATAGACATCTCAAAATCTTTTCTCACTTCATTTTCAAATGATTTTCATAGCATATTATTGCCTCCAAATATGATGTCATCAACAAATATTTTAGCAATCAAAATGTTAGCATCAGTATCTTCCTTCAAATAAAGATTATTGTTTTCACTAGTTCTTACAAATCTAATACTTATGAGATAGGAATGAAGTCTTTCATACTAGGCTCTTGGTGCTTGTTTCAATCTATACAAGGCTTTGTGTAGTCTACATACCATGTTTCTCTTGTCTGGATCAACAAACCCTTCTGGTTGCTCAATGTATACCTCTTCCTCAAGTATTCCATTTAGGAATGCAGACTTGACATCCATCTGGTATACCTTGAATCCTTTGAATGCAGCATAAGAAAGTAATATTCTCACTCCTTCTAGCCTAGAAATGGGTGCAAAGGTTTCTCCATAGTTAATCCCTTCTTCTTGTGCATACCCCTTGCATACTAGTCTTGCTGTGTTTCTGGTAACGTCTCCATTCTCATTCAATTTATTTATGAATATCTATTTTGTACTGATGACATTCTTGTCATCTGGTCTTGGTACAAGTGTTGTCTTGTTTTTCTCAATCTTCTTAATTTCTTCATTCATAGCACTAATCCATTCTTCATTATCAAGTGTAGTATTGACAGATTTTGGCTCAAAATCACAAATTAGACATCTTGTGTTTAGAGACTTACTTCTGGTTCTCATACCAGCCTTCTTGTCTCCTATGATCTGGTTCTATTGATGGTTCCTTCTGACATACCTGGCAAGTACAGGTTCAATTCTTTGTCTATCATTTTTTCCTTCATTTTGATCTCCATCGCTTGGTACATCATCTTGAGCAATATCCTGATTTATGGTATTTGCAACCTGATGCTCGGGTGCAATATTCTGTTGCTCGAGAGCTATACATTGTTGTTTGGGTAGAGTGTCAGGTTCTTCATTGTAAACAAAACTGGTATAGTCCTCTAGTTCTTTTATGCTTTCCTTTTCATTCTTCTCTACAAATTCATCTATCTTTACATTTGCATTTTCAACAATTTTGTTAGAGGCTTTATTGAGACATTTATAAGCCTTGCTCTTGGTGGAATACCCTAGAAAGATACCTTCATCACTTTTGGAGTCAAGCTTTCCATTTCTATCATCTTTTAAGATATAACATTGACTACCAAAGATCTCGAAGTAACTTACATTGGGTGTGTAACCATACCATAGCTCATAGGGTGTCTTCTTGGTGTCTTTCTTCAATTGTACTATGTTCAATGTGTAAACAACAGTACTGACAACTTCCCTCCAGAATATTTGGGTGATGCCTTTCTCTATCATTAGTGTCCTTGCACAATCAACAATGGATCTGTTCCTTCTTTCAGCAATTATATTTTGCTGTGGTGTTCTCATTGCAGAGACCTGTCTTTTGATTCCATGCTCATTGAAAAAGTTAGTGAATTCATCTAAAATAAATTCCCCTCCTCTATCTGATCTTAAGAATTTCAATTCCTTACCACTTTGTTTTTCTACCATTGCTTTGTACCATTTAAACATCTTTAATGCTTTTGATTTATCTTTTAGAAACATAACTGTCATCATTCTAATGTAATCATCAACAAAGAGAATGAAATATCTATCACCATAGTAACTCTTTGTCCTCATGGGTCTACATAGATCAATATGGACTAATTCTAGAATGACATCAGATGTATGGGTTTTTATTTTGAAACTAGACTTTTTCATCTTACCTTTTTGACAATTTTTGCACATGATATTGTGTGGCTTTGACATTCTCGGTAAGCCTCTTACATTTCTCTTTTTTCTTATCTTTATCATGTTGTCAAAATTTACATGACACAATCTTTTATGACACAACCATATGTCTTCATTTCTAGCCATCAAGCAAGTGGTGTTAGTATCATTCATATAGAATAAGTTACCTTTTGTCTGCTCACTGGTACCAATCAACCTTCCTAATTCATTGAAGATCTTTGACTTCTTATTCTCAAATGCTACTCTGTGACCTAAATTATTCATCTGAGAAACACTCAATAGATTATAATTCAATCCTTTCACCCAATAAGCATTTTCATATTTTATCAGGTTATTCAACATTATAGTTCCTTTATCTTCAACTCGACAAGGTGTATCATTACCCATTCTTACTGAACCACCATTATAGTATTCAAAAGTCTCAAACTTTTGTTTGTCACCAGTCATATGGTGAGTGTAGCCACTCTTTATGATCCAGACATCATTTTTACTAACTTTAGATATGAGTGCATTTTCTACATACCTTTCTTCATCTTCATCTGAATCATCTTTTACTACCACAAACACCATATCGATGTCTTCATCAGATTCGGTGTCAGTATCTTCATCTTTGCATGTAGATAGGTAACTGGGCCTTCTTTCCTTTGTCCTTGTAGTCTTGGGTATCTCTTATTTCTGATTGTCAGTTGCTTCTGTAATCTCAGTTATCACCTCTGTCAAACTTCTTTTCAAATGACCTGTCATTACTTCTGTCATCTTTTCTTCTATTAAGACATCTTGCAACAAAGTGTCCAATATATTTACAATTAAAACATACAAGTGGTAATTTACCTTTGCCTCTCTGCATTCTTCTAGCCATAAGTGCTTCAATTTCATCAAGATCTTCTTCTTCACTTTCACTTTCACTATCTTTTCTCATAGTGTGTTTATGACCTGATTTAGTTATTCTCAAAGAAGATTTGAATGCAAACTCTATTTTTGGTAAGACACTATTATCAAAGTTATTCATCTCGAATGAAATCAGTCTTCCAATCAAACTATCTAGAGTAACATTGTTATTTTCTAATGCTCTCATTTCTTGTATGGAAACTACTCTAATAGCTTAAGTAGGCAGTAAGGTTCTTATAAATTTACATACCATTGTCTCTTCATCTAGTACACCTCCAACTCGGATAGCATTGACTACATCTTTGATTCTTGTGTTGTACTGTGTGATGTTTTCACCTTCTTTCATTCTGAGATCATCAAAATTTCCTCTAAGGCTTTCTACCTTGGCTCTTAGAACATTTTTATCACCACCATGTACAAGCTTCAATTTATCCCACATATGCTTTGCAGTTGTGCACGCTTTGACATCTTCAAATTTAGCATCAGAGAGTGAGGAAGCAAACTCTATTATCATGCATTTGTGCTCATGCCTCTCTCTCATTTGTTCAACTATGAGTGCTCCTATGGGAAACACATATTTAGTATCTAAGTATTGAGTAACATAATTTCCAATACCTTATAAACAGAGTCTTATTCTTCTTTTCCATGAAGCAAAGTTGTCTTTGTTCAACTTGGGCACATCTCATCTGTTCATCTTGTGATCTTTAGATTAGGTCTTGAAACCTTCCTTCTAAGCACACAAGCTCTGATACCGATTGTTAGAATAACTGAGAGGGGGGGGGGAGGTGAATCAGTGGCCTCAAAAATTAATCCTTAAATCAACCCAAAAACTTATTACCACATTTACAAGCCTCTAGTTATCTTCAGTCCTACAAGATGATTGCCTTGAAATATTAATAACATATAACTACTGCTCGGATTAATCTTTCAAACCTTATTCTTTCTTTTACCGATTAGCAGTCTTTCTATTTACCGAAATACAATAAATAACTAGTGTATACCAATCAATCCATATTTACTTATGTGAAATGCAAAACAATAAAGTAATGACTCATAAACACTTTAACGCATGGATTTTTAATGTGGAAACCTTGTCAAGAGAAAAACCACTAGGACGGGTAACCCAATTTTTCACTCTTCTGAAGTGAGCTCAGTGAAGAGCCAACCATGTTAAAGGTTACAAACACACTGTTAGGTGTGACCTTATTAGAGGATTTAAATGAATATTTTGTCACTTTGTATCTGGCATCTAATGCTACCATCCTTGATCAAACACACACTTGGCCTATCTATAGGTATTGGGCATATCCAATGCTAATTTATATGATCAAAATTTTTGATACTCCTTAGGATGTATCTGAATTAGAAAAGACTTTTAAGTACTTCTCGGTTAAGAGACTTGATGCTTCAATGGTTAAATTGAAACAATAAATTGATCTATTCACATATACAACTAGAATATCAGATTTTCAGATCTATTGTAAGTGTATTACCTTTCTGATCAATGTTATCAATTCAATACCTTTTCTCCACACTGTTCTGCTCTGTGATATTGTATCACTGTTAATTGGTGTTTGTAGAATTTAGCTCTTTCCTTAGCTTGATTGATCAGGTCTAAATGAAGACTTTCTTCTCCTTCAGAATCTCTTCAACATCTATTCTCTTGTCACTCCCCTTATTCACATTGAATAAGCTTGTCTCTTAAATGAAGTTGACATCAATGAAAATACAATACATTAACTGATTTAATGTCTTGCATTAAATTTCTGTGTCTTGGTGATCATCAACTTAACATATTCAAACATTCAATCAGTTATAGTTCTTCATGATCTCACTACTTCACATATCCCATTACAAGATGAACCATTCGGTTCACCTCCACCTATTGCTGATGAACCAATTGGTTCACCTATACATGTTGAAGACCCATAAATAAAAATAATCCTTCATATGCACACACTACAAAATAGTCATCTAAAATATTCTTTTTTATTTTATTTTTTTTATTTCCAATGAAACTACATGGACATGAAAGAGCATAGGAACAAGACCTATCATCTACTTCTCATGGGACCTAACTTGAAAGTTTTGAATACAATGTTCTCACACAAAACAACTTCAATTTCACTTCAGCATTAATCCATTCATTTCCTACCAATTTTCAAACCAATATGCATCATCATTTCCATGCTTTCGCTTGTCACATCAATTTCATCAATATGTTTTTGACACATCTGAAGATTTGGCATTATTTTTTTTATGATGATAGGTACACAACTTCTGTTATCATCTTTTTATGTCATCAAATTATAATTAATTAGTGTGATCACATGAATATATTACTCTATATAGAATTCTATTATCAAAATTTTTCACTTATCTATTTGCACACCCCTTCCTAGTCATAATTTGAAGAAAAAATAATATTTATGTTGGGGGGATGTGTCATGTGAATTGTGTAAAAGTACATTTGTGTCTTTTTCATGAATAGGCAAGTTGTCAATTTTGGGTCGAGCGTAAGTATGATAAATTAATGTGTCACCATATTATAATATTTTATTTGATATTTCATACTATTCTATCTATGAGCTCGATTATTAATTATGAAAAATCAAGGATGGTATGTGTGAATTTTTGTGTGAATTTGAAAGAATTATATCACATTGAGTCCAAAAACAAATTGAGTAGGTTGTAGAGTAGAGTGTATGTTTTCTAGAGGTGCACAATATAGTTGAATTCAGACAAAGTGTTGACAAAGACAACCAGGTAATTACAAAGAAAAAAGATGGAATTGTGTAGAAGTAGTGGAAAGGGGTAGGCAGTCATGACTAGTGACCCAATTTTAATGGAACCCACAAATCATAGAATAGTGTTGGGAGATATTAATAGCCTACCTTTCAATGAAAGGTCGGGATGGATTCATATTTTCTAAGGCTAAATGTATTTGATCATAAAATTATAAAAACATTTGTTGAGACCTTAGTTAACAACAAAGAAATCATCAAGGGACTCTAAGTGGACACCTCCGAGGTATCTATCTTAGAATTTTTTGGGCTCCCTAGAATGGGAGAAGAATACCCACCATAGCTAGATGCAGAGTCTAGCTAGGACAAATTTGCAAGGCCGGGAGAAGTGGTTCAGTCAACAAGTTAGGACACACAAAAAATATCCTTTCCATCTCTAAGGAGAGAGGTTTATACCCATATAATTAAGTATGTAGCATATGATGGTTTCCATTCTTTCTTATACACTACACATTTCAAGTTGATGAGTCACTTGAGGCTTAATAGATTAGTTATTGTGCCTAATTAACTTCATAGAATGTTAACTAAAATGACATCTGAATATAGAAGAAAAGGAAATTAGTCCCCCTTGTCTCATGAATTTTTAGTGGTGTTATTAGTAAAAAGGATTCTTTCCTCTCAGTATCCCAATATCTCTTGGGAAGAATTTAAAGAATTAGATGACTTACCCAATAAAATCCTTGGAAATGTCCCTCATAAACAAGTAATAGCTGAAAAAAATAAACAACACAATGAACAATTATAAATTGAGGGAATAAATGTTGTGTACGAGGGAATTAATTCTCCTAAGTCTCCTACCATTGTGGAAATTGTATGAGAGTGTAGGGATTTAGAGGAGGAATTGACAAAAAAACTTGCAGATAAACCTAGTAAAGATAAATTAATTGCTGACATTGGAATGTTATAATGGTTAAGTTTTCATTTTTTTTAATTTCTATCCACATTAAAATTACATAAAGAATAAGGTCCCCCATTTGTGGCCTCACTAGTTCATAGCTCCAGTTCAAAGCGTTTACCCCTCTGTTTAGAAAAAGTGATTTTGTTGACATTGGCATATTGTGATGGTTAAGTTGTTGTGTTTTTGTTCTTTCCATAAAGATTAAAATCCCATTGGGGCTAAGGTTCCCCATCTGTGGCCTTACCAGTTTATATCTTGGGTTCAAAGTGTTTACCCCACTTTCAAAAAAAACAAGTAAAGACAAGGGCATTTTAGAACAAAAGTCACCTGAAACCACTACATGAACACTTGTAGCCTCAAGTGAATAGTGTCGTGAATGTTCACCTAAAAAATATAATTTTACCTCAACTCCCGATTAAGGAAAATAAAGGACCCTACTCCCTCTTCATCTAGAAAGAAAAATAAAAATAAAAAAGTGTATAAATCCTCTTGGGTGGAAACCCACAAACCTAGGAAGGAAGAGCCAAGGGTTGAAGAAAATGGGAATGAAGAGAACATATAGGGTGAAGAGAGTCCTAGGGAAAAAAAGGCTGGAGAGAAATTTCATTCAGAAGACATTACCAAAGGACCCCCATTTGGTCACAACACTAAACAAAAATTAAATAAAAAGATCACCAAGGAGGTCAAAACCCCGCAGAGGCATTCTAGGTGGCTTAGCAAGAAGGGAGAACCATCAAAAGTATAAATACATATTTTTACAAATGAGGATACCAAATTTTAGAGAGAAATTTGATTTAAAAGAAATAGAGAATTCCTGAACAATGAATCTCCAAACCAAGAAGAGGAAATGAGACAAGAGATTTATGAGGAGTCACACAAAATGGATGAAATTCATGAGAAAGAAGTTGAATATAATATATGAGATGATATTCCATATGAAGAGGTTGTTGATGGGGGTTTGTGACCGGGTCTACTAACAGATGTAAGTTGTCACTGGGTACTGGGGTACCGGCCAACTTTTCCTGTAAAGGTTGTCCAGAGAAGTGAGATTCTCTGGGCCTTCAAGCAGTGAGAGTCGGGTCTTTATGGTCTCGATGGTGCGGGAGCTAAGTTGGGCGTTGTGACTATTTTTTTCAGGGGGATAGCTGGTTATCTTGGCTCATCTTCTCTAGGGATTTAGGTAAGTGGGTTTTCCTGCAAGCATTCATTAGTTACCAAATAAAATTCAAAAGATAGGGTCGGGTTAGAAGTATTTCATCTATCTATATTCATGCAAATATATTCAAAACATCAACCATGCTCTAACATGCTACACTAAAATACTGAATGCGCGCACAATCATCAGTTCATACGTATTCAATAACGAAGGGAAAATAACGTCATTAATCTACTTAATATATTAGAGAAAGGGACATAAGAAACATACAACACGTAAAGTATTAAGTTAGAGATTGAGAGACCAACAACAACATTGCCAGAATCCTTCTTTCTTGATTAATGGTGTTCCAACATCACTAGTGAGTACATCAACAACTCCAGGGGAGCATCTATCTACTGAAAGCTTCTAAAAACTAAGGAGCATTGAGCTCTACAACTATGAGAACTGAAAACCAAAAATGCTATAGCTATGGACTGCAAAATCATCAATTTTGTCAACCCTTGGAAAGAGGTCAGACTTGTTATTTATACACAAACTTTCCCTAAAACTAACCTAACTTATCTTTACACTCAATTAATAAAATACAATTTTTGGTGGTCGGTACTACCTGCACCATGCTACAATAACCTTGAGAAGAGTAGAGGTATGAAATGTCAGAAGAATGAGACAAGAAAGGAGGTATGGAAGAATTGGCCTCGAGAAGAGAGCCAGAGGGAGAATAGAAGAAATCTGATCCCCCGCAGATCGAGGCTACATGCCTCATTGATGGAAGAGCAGCTCACTGTCTCCAATGTGTCAGGTGTTATGTTGGAGCGACACCTTGGGAAGACCACCTACCTCAAGACGACATGCCCTGCTGGAGTCACCTACTTCCTGACTTCCTTATTAACTTCCTGATAATGACCGGTCAGCTCCGAAGAACCTGGACACGGGTCGCCGAATGAATACAAAACTGTGGATACAAAACTCCAGGATCTGGGAACTTATGCCCCAAGAATGATGAATACAAAAATGTGTTGTTGGTGAAAATATCTGAATTTCAAAGGACCCTACTATTTCTTAGTGTTATTAAACATTTCCAAGAGCTGAGCAATTCCATCCTCATCGATGTCTTTTAGGTTTTCTTGGTGATACTTAGCCGCCTCCACCTGTTCACCCAAGTCCAGAGTTTTTGCCTTGAATTCTATGACCATCTTTGCCGCATCATGTCCCTGGAGTACCATGCGAGATATTTGCGACATTGTTGCTTCATCGATTCCTTCTGGGGACTGGAATCGAGCTTCCATCAGCTCATCGAACTTGCCTATGACATACTCCTCCAGAGTACATGTCTCAGTACTGAAGGGATCAACCTCTGAAACCTTGGTAATGAATGCCTTGTATAAATTCAAAGAATAATTGATCTCTTGCACCTTGTCCCATAGGGCCCCTACCAGTTTCTTGGTTATCTCCAATGTGAGATCAAGTTTAGAGTGCTGGGTCCAGACAAAATCAAAGGATTCCTCTCCCAAAATTCCAGATTCGGAGATAATTTCTTGTCCAATTCTCATGATTTCTCCTAACTCACTTACCCAAGCCTCATACTTCTTGACCTCTCCCTCCCAGATGGTAATAGTGGTCTTCCCCTGATGTATAACATTGTTGGTGGCGTATAGGTCCAGGAGAGTCATTGCTAGGAAACACCAAACATTTCCTATCTTCTCAGCTACCCAATCATCAACCACATGCACCTTTCTTTTCATACTTCTAAGCACGCCGATGTCACCCTATGGGAGTGATGCCTCAGAGTATGTTTGGTGAGGTGGTAAAGGTGGCCGCATTTTTAAATTTTGGCCAGAGACCTCACCCACATCCACAAGACTTCCCAGTGGAGGAAGATGTTCCGACAGATGAAACTGATGAAGCCAGAGAACAACATCAGCAGAAGGATGGGGAAATCCTTGAAGATACAAATGATGAATCAACTAATGCTGAGAAGGGTGGGGAAATTTCTGAGGATACAGGTGATATCAATGCCAGAGGAGAGGAAGCTCCAGACATCACAAAAGAAGACACCAACATGGCAAAGAATACTGAGGCCTCCGGAGAGCAGGAGAAAGAACAAGAACAAGAAAAGGAGAAAAGGCCTAATGACACTAAACATTCCAGGAACACACCACTGGATTTTGAAGAGAATCTAGATACCTAGGTCTTAATAGTTAAGCCACCCCAGCCACCCCAATGGCTAGTAGAATCAAGAAAGAGGAAGGCCCTGGTAGTAGCGATAGGTGTTCCTCTCTCCTTGGCTGAGATGATGGCCCAAAATGTAGAGGCCCAAAATCCTAAGAAGGCACAGACAGTCCATACCCTCTAGAATAGTCCAACAGGGTGTACAATTGCGACAATCGAAATGCCTCCTCCAGATGTAGATGCAGCGGCCATAAGGCCCAAAGATTACACTATTATAGAAGTGGTGCTAGGGAGAAGAGATAAGCAGGGTGAAATAGACCTGCTGAGAGAGGCCACCAAAGCAGTAGAGGCTCAGTATATTAAACAAGGATAGAAGTTAAAGGAGGAAAGAAAAACCAATGCAAATATCCTCGCACTTCTGGCAGAACTTACACAGCCTCTGGCCGAGATCCATCCGAAAGCCTCTTCCTCTGGATTGCCGCTTGGACAAGGCGATGTGGATTCTCTCTGGGCCATGAAGAAGAAGGAATAGGCTATGGATGGGTGGGTCACCGAGAAGATAGCTGCCATAAGACAATTCCTAGTGGTGTCCCTCCTAGATCTTTACCTGATTAATATTCTCCTTAGCCAGGAAAATGGCTCCGCTATTGTATGGGAGCAGGACTTGGAGAAGTATGAAAAATGGAAGGCTGACTTGGAGGGAATTTTCAACGCTAGAGAAGAAACCGTCATAGAGGTGGGAATTTTGGGAGATGAATCATATCATTCTCTCTAGGCCTAGTACTCCAAACTTGGCCTCAAAATCAAGGTATGCAAGGAACTGGTTAAGGCCTTCAAAGAGAAGGTGACTGTGGCTCAATATATTTTGCGCCTATTTTAGGAATTCATGGTAGGAGTGTCACAAGTTACCCCTTCACCACTAGGATGTACACCCCAGAGGACTACATCCTCAGAAAATTTGATGAGCGAATGGAGTCTCTGTATCCGATTGCCAGAGATTTTGACAAAGGCAGGTTATCAAGATTATCCAAGATGATGATCTGGGCACATGATGTTGTGAAGATGGTGGATGAATTCCAGAACGGGGCCAGAGAAGTTGAAGAGAAGTTGGAGGCTGTCTATAGCCAATGGGACAACATCAAGGACATAGATGAAGAAGGTGTAAGCCAAGTTTTGGAAGCATTCAAAAATAGTAAGGAGCAATAAGGTTCTCCGAAGTCTGGAGAATTCCATTGACCGTGCATATTTTGTATTCTTTATTCTTTGAGCTTAAGCTCCCTGATCCCAGAGTGCCAGATCCATAATTTTGTATTCTTTGAATGACCCGCGTCCAGGTTCCCGGAGCTGACCGGTCATTATCAAATAGTTAATAAGGATGTTAGGAAGTAGGTGACTCCAACAGGGCACGTTGGCTCAAAAGATGATTCTGACAGGTGGTCTTCCCAAGGTGCCACCCCAGCATAACACCTGGTGCATCAGAGACAGTGAGACACTTTTCCATTAATGAGGCATGTAGTCTTGATCCCCAGGGGATCAGATTTCTTCTATTCTCCCTCTGGATCTCTTCTCGAGGCTGATTCTTTGATACCTCCTTTCTTGTCTCATTCTTCTGACATGTCAGACCTTTGTTTTTCTCAAGGTTATTGTAGCGTGGTGTAGGTAGTACCGGCCACTGGAAATTTTATTTTATTAATTGAGTGTAAAGATAAGTTAGGTTAGTTTTAGGGAAAGTTTGTGTATAAATAACAAGTTTGACCTCATTCCAAGGGTCGACGAAATTGATGATTTTGTAGTCCATAGCTATAGCATTTTTAGTTTTTAGTTCTCATAGTTGCAGAGCTCAATGCTCCTTAGTCTTTAGAAGCTTTTAGTAGATAGATGCTCCCCTGGAGTTGTTGATGTACTCACTAGTGATGCTGGAACACCATTAATGAAGAAAGAAGGATTCTGGCAATGCTGTTGTTGGTCTCTCGATCTCTGACTTAATACTTTTCATGTTGTATGTTTCTTATGTCCCTTGCTCTAATATATTAATTAGATTAACGACCTTCTTTTCCCTTTTCTATTGAATACATAGGAACTGATGATTGTGCGTGCATTCAGTATTTTAGTGTAGCATGTTAGAGCATGGTTGATTTTTTGAATATATTTGAATGACTATAGATAGATGAAATACTTCTAACCCGACCCTATCTTTTGAATTTTATTTGGTAACTAATGAATGCTTGCAAGAAAACCCACTTACCTAAAGCCCCAGAGAAGACAAGCCAAGATAACCAGCTATCCCCCCAAAATAAATAGTCACAACACCCAACTTATCTCCCGCACCATCGAGAACTGAATCTCACGTGCTTGAAGGCCCAGAGAATCTCACTTCTCC
Source organism: Thuja plicata (assembly GCA_018584345.1). NCBI lineage: Eukaryota > Viridiplantae > Streptophyta > Pinopsida > Cupressales > Cupressaceae > Thuja > Thuja plicata. Next base: position 2,539,369 of record MU227873.1, on the reverse strand, counting down.
AGAAAACCTTTACAGGCGAAGTTGGCTGGTACCCCGGTACCTGGTGACAACTTACATCTATTGGCAGACCCGGTCACAAACCCCCGTCAACAGAGGCTACATTTGAACCTCCAGTTAGTCAAGATGTACCCAATGGTAGATTCCATAACACCTTCTATCTCTCCAGTGAAACCATAGCTAATGCTAAGACATGGTCTTGAATACATAGTGATTGATGATAGTGATGAAAATGAGCTTCAAGTAGCATTACAAAGAATTAAAATTTTAGAAGCTAAATAAGAATTGTAAAATCTTAATGAATAGGAACTTGAAAAGTAAGTTAATAATATGGAAACTCAAGTTAAACCCCAAAAAAAGAAGAAGGAAAGAAAAATAGAAGACATTATAGGAGAACACTCTATTTTTAATCCTGCTGCTATGCTCACAACTGTAACTCTTGGAATGAAATTTTGGAGACAACACTTGAATTTTGTATGGTATAAGGAACAATAGAAAAAGAAAAGGTGAAACTAAATATTTATGATGATGCACAGTTGGAGGAAAAGGATGCAGAGATAAAGAAAGTGAAGTTTTCCCTACAACACATGGCATACCTAACCAATTAGTCACATAGTTGTAGACCACCAACAAGAGTTTATACACTTTATTTACAGGAAATTTCTTTATGTTTTCAAACCAGTCATTTGTTAAGTGGAATTCCTATTTCATTGACACACCAAGGTCATTATTTATTTATTTTTCTAAAGTGCCACAAGAGAAGAAATACCAAATTTACAAGTTCTATTTGCACAACCTAGTTGTACCCTATAATTCTAGTTGGAATCCACTCTTCTACGTAGGAGATTTGCAGATAAAGAAATTGATTTCTTATCTAAGGAATGAAAGGGAAAGAGGAGACCTTTCACATACCTAAAAATAATGAGAGAAGAGTTGTCCATTGTATATCAGAGAAAATGCTGAGAAGCCTGAGCAAATTATTAATGAATGGGTGAATGTATGCTTTGTAAGAACATAGTTGCAAAGAAAATTAATCAGTGCATGTTATAAAGATATAACAGTTGTAAGGAATTATTCACTAGGAGAGAGGACCCGGTAGTTGAGCACGTTCTAATAGTTGTGATATTAGTTGTTAATTAAATACCCACACTTGCTGATTTAATATCCAATATTTTTAACAACATTGTACCAATAGTTATGACTTTAAAGTTGCTTTTTATAATGATGACTACCCATAATTGAATGAAATGTGTCTCTTTTCCTAAAAAGAAACCAATAGTGTGATGCCACATCATCTGTACACGTATGGGGGTCCCTAATGCACTACGATTGGTCTCACTTTTTTTTTGGGCTGTTTTGGACAGATTGGCAAAAAGCATGTTGATGTGGCATCATATTTGATGATGTGGCCCTGAAACCTTAGTTATAAGCAGGGGACTTGCCAGGTAAGCTGCTGTAAAAAAATAGGAGTGATTTGAAATTTCCTTGTAGGATTTTGAGAACTGCAAAGTTAGGGTGCTCAACTACTGGGTCCTCTCCCCTACATAGGGTAAGAAAATTAAAGATGATTTCCAAAAATGATGGTCTCAACTGACCCGAGCGCTCAAAATAAATAACCCCACTCAATTTATAATTGCATAGAACTAGAATTATGTGTAGAAAGATACCCTAAGGAAGCACTAGATACTTAGAGTAGCTAGCTCCCATAAGAATTTCAAGTGCTACTCCTCCTTTATCTGGTTCCTCACTAGTTAGGCAGACAACTTATGGACTTCAAAAGGGAATGCAAAAGATGAGAGTAGATAAAAGGATGAAAATAATTTTATATGACAAAAGGAATAGAAGTTACCTAGTCTTTGGGTTATAGATTTGATATTATATACTATAATAGTAGGATTTCATGAGGACAAGTAGAATTTATAGTTGAGGGGTGTGATAAGTCCATAAATTTGTGTCTTTTTTTGGGTATTTTGGGTTTGTTTTATGATATTTTCTCAAGCTTTGTTAAGACTCTTTTTATTCTCAAACACATTGTGATGAACCCACTATGATACTTAAATATGCGTAGTATAATGGTATATATTATATTTATAATTCTCTGTGATGTAGTACTTAATTATGATTTTTATGATGTTAAGGGATGATTTGGTATGTTTGTGTATCTATCCTTATTCTTAACTAACTTCCTGGCTCAAGACATGAATGGAGAGCTCCAATTAAGGGCAGTTACCATTTTTATGATGGAGAAATAATTAATGGAGAGCTAACTTGTTATGGTCACAAGAAATAATTAATGAGCCTTTTGTTCAACAAGATGGTTTCACTTTGTTATCTTCATGTGTGTTGATGAAGACTTTATGACTTGCAGTGATCATCCGATAGAATACGAGTTTTGTTCCTATACAACAATATGATCCATGATGGAGAGTTTAACTTTATTTAAACACCATGTTTTTAATTCTATTTAAACAATTTTTATAGTGTAGAATAAGTCAATTATTCTTATATAAGAATACATGTGTGAATAAAGACTTGAATAGCATTTATTACCACTACTCTTAGGATTTCCTATAAATTCAGGATGGTCTTATGAGTATGGGTTAGAATGTTTTTGGTGGACTTGTCCTAGATCACACTCAACAATATGGTTTATTGTTATTTTGTAATTCTCAGTGATATTCAATATAAGTAATGGTTGCTTCTGGTTGAGTAGAATCATTGATTTGATCTAAGGTTATGACCCATCAAGCAAGGGCCACTCAAGGTGATGTAACTCTATTTTAGCTTGGCTTAGATTAGTTATTTCTTTTATTTATTCCTTGCACAGATAGTTAACATAGTGTGGTTTAACTTCATTTCTGCATGAATAGTTAATTTGGATAATCTATTTCATTTATTCTATAGTACTTATTTCAACAAGTTAATGTTATTTTTTTATTGAGATCTTTTACAATTAAGTTTTTTTTTTAGTATTTTACTTTCAGTTAATTTTTGTTACATGTTATTTTTCTCACACACAACCATACAAGTTTGCCCATAGCCACTAATGTGTGATTAGAACTAGTATTGGATTTCTTTTAGTACTCTTATTTTTGGAATCAGTTAATGTTTTCAGTAGATACTAGATTTAATTTCCTACACATATAGTGTTGGTCCCATCCAAGTAGCTATGTCCCTGGTTGATAATTAAATGAGCCTCTGTTAGGGTGAAGAGTTACTTAATAAGGGATTAGTTGCACCCTACAACACAAAAATGCATTCATAAATCCGTTCCCTTACTCCAATAAAAATTTAACTATATTTCCCAAAGAAACCCTTATTTTTTCCAAATTTTGATACAACTCCTATATTCACTCAAATGAATTTATTTAAAAGGGGGGAATGCATTAAATCTTACTATAAATTATATGCAACCAATTTTAAATCAAAATAGCAAGAAATGCGGGAGAAAAGGAGATTAAATTCCTCTTAATCAATTTTTTCAATTTTCTTCAAAATTAAAATGCAAACAATCTCCAACATACCCAACCACTATGCACAACTCTTGGACAACTCAAAGATGATTAAATTCCTCTTCCAATGTATTCATACCCACAAAAATCCAATTCAAACTCCCCATTCCAAAATCCAAGTTAGAAGAGGGTTTTCTCTCCCCAAAAATAAACTAAGTATTAAATGGATTGTATTTTACCTTTATAAAACAAAGTTACTATTCTCTTTTTTAAAGATAAATAAAAATAACTAAATTATACAAATGCATTTCCAATACCCAAACACCCAAATCCTAATGATTACAAGATGTCTATCAAAATGAGTATAAATATACCATATTAGATATATAAACTATTGAAATAGGCATTTATACAATAAAAAATCAATTCAATATTAAATCGCAGTTTAAAAAGCACATTCACTTCCTTTTCAACCCTGATTGAATCCAAAGCTCCAAAATAGTCACCCAAACATTATTTAATCATATATAATCATTCAACCTCAATTACACATTAATAATCATTAAACTAAAAATTACTAATTAAAATATAATCTCGTTTAAATAAAAAAATTCACACAAAATATATATTAACACAAATACACTTGTTACAAGGTATCCACATAGGCTCAAGGTCACTAGACACTACCCATGGTGATAGCTAGAGTGTAATGCAAGTCTCAATAATAGACAAATTGTACTCAACCGAGAATGACGAGGCTAGACTTAAAGGAAGTTGGCCAATATATCATCTCTGTGTAACCCTTTTTGGGGAAGTATGCATGCTCAGACCTATGAAGCCAAGTGGAGTCAATTCCTAGTACTTGTAACCATTACAAATTTCCACGCCATGTGTACTAGATGATACACACACACACACACACACACACACACACACACACACACACAAATGAAGCACATACATTACCATCAAATAATAGTAATCGATGAAAGGGAACTTCACTGGCGTAATTATTCCATGAATGTTATGACACCACCCCTTATCACATAAAGTCATCATCTGTCTAATTTGTCAAATATCCTTAATTAACATTAAATAATATTAACATCATTAATCCTCATTAATCATCATGAAATCATCAATAACATCGTATTAATCCACTTAATACTAACATATGTTTCTACCTACATTGATTAACATTAAATATTAAATATAAGTATTTCCTCCCGCATCCAAGCATTGGCTCAAAACCATAATACTTTCTTGTAGTGGCATGGTTGGAGTGGCACTGCAATCTCAATGTAACATTGGTTCTTACAAACCATTTTTATTAAAATCTCATCCTTATATTTTTGGACTAATGGTCTAGGGATTATGTCTCCCTATTTCATCTTCTCTTGTAGGGTTTTTAACCATCTCCAAAACAAAGTGTTGTAACATATTTATTATTATTCTATTTCTTAATATGTTGTTTAATTTGTACAACAACTAAGGAGGACTTATCCCAAACTTCATCTTTGAAACTTAGAAGTTCATTCATAAACATAAATGCAAAAAAAAAATCAACGATCCATAACTAAATTGATGCTCTTTTTTATTTTCTCTAGATTATCTATTAGTTGTTATCTGGAGAAGCTCACACAAGTCAAATATTTCACCTTCAACCACCATTTTATCTGTTATTTATCTAGCAGTAGCGATGGAAAAAACCCCCCTAGTTCTAGTGTTAGATCTTGTATGCCAAACCTTTGGTTGCATACTTGACACTCAAATATTTACTATGTCTTCTACTGACATTGTCCTTCCTTTGAGTTGTGCACTGGTAAGCTATCAAACCATGTGATTATTTATTGCCTTCAGTACTAGAAAAGTGTTGGAGGAGAAAAATCTTGTTAATTCCCTAATTGTATCCTTTTTTATGTTTTGTGGCTAGTCAAGATATCTCACATCTTTGTGTATCTAGCTTAATATGATATGAATATAGCCAAGCTCAGAGCTAAAATATAGAAAATCCTTCCAGATGTTAAGAGCTAGGTCTAGAATCTACCTGTACTTGAGATTTAACGTAGTGATTTCATCTTCTTTCATCAATTTCATTCATATATATCATTATATTTGACATGATTGATCTCTATCAAGAGAGCATGGTTGTATGCCCTAACATCCTTTGTGTATAGAACATGCAATGAAACATTAAAAAGTGCACCCTCCTTATCCATCTTCATCGCCAAAAAAGGATATGTCTTGTACTTTGGTTGTGGCTTCAATGTGGGGTCAAAAAAATTTACCGTGGCCATATTGATAAATAGATAGAACAAATAGCATTAAAACATGAATATCTTCAAACAAAATAATCACAAGGGTTAGAAAAAAAGAAAAGCATTGAAAAACCTATTGCACACAAAATCTCTCAAATTAACAATATCACAAGTGATAAAAATGAATTCAAAACCTCCAATATATCCCTTTACTAATAGACACTTAGGGTTGTACATTAATTATTCATGACCGTTGAAGCTCCACTCAAAAGATAATTAATATGTATTTCTAGTAAGCACAAAAGCCTCCGCAAGTCTTCGTAAGAACCTGGAATGCACTGGACATGCCTTCATAACATCTACCATGTTGAAAACTATCTATCATTTAAAGCATTACGGGGTTCTTAAGATTTGAACTTAAATCTCCCCCTTAGATAATTCTCTTTGTTTAGTTTTCAAAGGAAACATATACACAACCAAGGTGTACATACATATCCTCTGATTTGTCTTCCATATTATCATCAAATTTCTTCACCCATGTCTTCCATATATTCTCATTCCTCATTCACATCAATTTCCTTCTTTTCTGCAACAAATGTCTTATCATTATTTCCTCTATAGAGCCTAGTAATGTTCCCTAATTTTTTGCAATTGTAACATGTCGGACCTCTTTTTGGACCACTCTCATTCCTTCTTCCAGTAGATCTACACTAAACAATCATGCACCCATATGTTTTTCATGGATAACAATATCCATTAAAAGATTGTACATTTCTACCATTGTTTACATTCACAAATCCATTTCTCGTCATTCTTCTTCTACATTCATTTTCCTTATATCCAAAATTATTGAAAGCATAACATTGGCCATTAAGTGGTTTTTAATCTAATCTGAATTCTATGTTCACTAGCTTTATGTCCAAACTTTTTACATGAAATTAATTTACAATTGAAAGATAAAGGATACCCGATTTGAGTACAGACAATATTTCTGAAGTTCTTCTTGTTCTAGACCAGACTGAAACCTTTTTGATCTTCACTATCCTTCTTGTATTCATCCTTGACCTTTTCCTTTCCCTTGTTCTCTTTGTTTGGAGTCTTAGAGCTTTCTCCTTTATCAAATCCAAGTCAACCTTTTCCTGGGAGAGATTCTAAAAACTAAGCATCTCATCAAACAAATCATAACCACCCTTAAGTCTCAGATTCTTTTTTAATATGTTCCTTTGCATCTTTCAACCCTTTTCTAAAAATCAAAATCTCTTCTTCAATCTTGGTTTAATCATCGGGATTTTTTTTCTTCTTTCAATTCCTTCAATATGGAAACTTCTTCTTCAAGCTTGATGTACTCTTTGTATTTAATTTGCAGGTTTATCTCAAGGTTGTCAGTGATCTTAGTTCCTTCATCTTTCCTTCTTCAACTTGTTTCTTTAGCTGAGTAATGAATTCATCTTCTTTCTTCTATTTTTCTTGGTATACATCCATATCATCAAGTGCAATCTTCAATTCACCTTCAAGGTCTACTATTGCATCAATGTCTCATCCTTGTGTTCCCATAACATCCAAATCTTTCTAAGTTTCAAACATAGTATTCAAATCTTAGATGTACCTTGATTGTTAGATTGTTTCTTTAGGAACCATGCTCTTATACTAATTATTGAACACTCTTGGATGCTGGGAGGGGGGTAAATTAACATGTACTAAAACTTAACAAATTACCAACCATTCATTTCATTTAACTCAAGTCCAAAAGTAAATAATTAAAATAGGAAGAATAACACACAGGAGGCCAAGAATTTTACATGGAAAATATAATGTAGGAAAAACCATAACGAGAATCATACTCACTATATGAGATCTGATTATAAGATTTTAATCTAGAGGCCAAAGAGCTCGCTCCTTGTGATATGGACCTACAAACTAGGCACACATTATTAGGAAAAAATTCAAGGACTTGCTAATCACTAAAGATCACTTCTTCAAGGCAAGGTACAATAATGATTACAAAGACTTATTATGATTGAACTAAAGAGAAGCACATTCTCATAAATGTTATATACAGTTTCCTATTCATACATTTGTAACTAAACTCATCAATACTTATTTGTACATTTGCACCTTCTCACTTTACAATACACCATATGTAGTCACACACAGCTCATTTATTAATCTCCAAAGGATATCCACCTTTATATATCAACCACAAATCAAATTAACATCAATTAGGTTGACCTAATTAGATGTAGTGTACAAAACTTATACCACATGCTAAATTTCATTCTCCAAAGCATGTGAGAAGGAAATGAGACATGTGAGGCATCACACCATATGAGAACACCTTCCTCTAGATCTTAGATTTTCCATTGTCACCGCACACTACCATATGGACCAAAAATATATTGAGTCAATCATAAAAGATAAAACTGTTTATATATGTTGGCCAAACAGACACAAAATATAGCACAAACCTCTTTAGCTATTATGGATGTTTAACATAGCATCACTTGACACCAACATATTGATGTAGCCTGAATTCCTTTAAGCATTAACATAAACATAAGAGAGAAAAAAACATAGAAGATTTTATAGAAATTACAATTCTTCTTCATTACTCTTCTAACTACCACTGCTACAATGATAAAAAACACTAATTTAAGTACAAATCTGAAAATTACATTTTTGGCATTTTTTTCACAAAAAAATAATTTTTTTGCCATTTTTGGTCATTTTTAAAACAAATCCTAAAAAGCTGAATTTTTTTGTGAAGCTTCGTAAAAATAAGATAAGATAAAATCCCAACTAACCTTCGAAATTGGAATTTTTTTTTGAAGTTATTAAGAAAAACAACTTTGTAAAAACTCAAAAAAAAACTAAAAGTTGATTTTGAGGCCTCATACTGCATCATTATCCTCTGGTTGAAAAGAACACAACTGCTACAAGTTCCTGTCCTCAAACTGCTTCCATTTTGACTGATCCAACTTCTTCAATTCCCACTCTATAATCCATGTGTTATCTATTTGTGATAAACCTTCCCATTGTACCTGATATCTATTGTATTATCCTTGGTCAATATCAATAGTCCTCTTATCTAAAACTTGTGCAATATTTTCCCTTTTCTTTCTTGGGATTGTTTTTTCACAAGAATTGACTTTGATTTGCTTGAAAAAAATTATTGGACCAAGTTTCTTCTTCTTGCAAATTGAACTTTGTACCTCTTATAATTTTTCTATATGTTATGCATTACTTCTTCCTGCAACTAGTGGAGGTGTTTTGCATGATGTTGGATGTGTCTTTTTGGTGGAAGACCATTAGGTAATTTTTCCACAATAGCATCAACAAAATCTTCTAAAATATCAACAACCTTTGGTGGTACTGGCAAGTCTTCCCCTTCTCTCTTTGCACTAACAATGCATAACAATGCCCTGTTACTTTCATTTCTTTGAAATATCCTTTTTCAAACAACATACTCTCACCCTGTCCATCTTCCCTAGGAGGAAACAAAATTAATTTAGAGAAATTCTTCCAAAAGGTGTATGTGGTTTTCTCTCCATCATGAATAACTTTCCTATCATACTGGCAGGGTCTTCCTAGAAAAACATGGCATGCATCCATTACAATGAAAACACAACATACCTCATCCTTGTAGACCTTTCCTATGGAAAACTTAATAAGACGCCAATTATCTACTATAAATTCAGTCCCCTTTGTGAACCATACAATATGGCAGGGGCGATGATGCTTTTCACATAGTAAATTTGGTTTATCTACCATTTCTATAGAAACCATGTTCTCACAACTACCTTCATCAATAATTACTTGACATATCTTTCCTCCCAAAGTAAACCTTATGTGGAATATGTTGGTTCTAAGTGTAACACCCCAAAATTGGCACCTTACAATTCTAATCAATTTTATTGCATTTTCTCATCATCGAAGTCCTATTGTACTAGGCAAATTCTCTTCCTAATTGACTTTAATTGACTTGGTCTCAAATGCAGAAAACCTGAATTTGCATAAATCTCACATTATATTTAATTCCTAA
>MU227873.1:2518493-2529094 GCA_018584345.1 Thuja plicata | reverse complement strand
AAATCCTCCATTTTAGCAATGGTCATGGTTGTTGGCTCTCGTTCTGAGAGTAAATTTGACACCCCAACTAAATAGGAGGCAACAGGTCGATTCAATCAAGTTTGTGAAATGGACAATTCATGTTCATATTTGCAAATTTGATGATTGAGCAAGGACTATATTGGGTTTGTGTCTGATTTAAGAGGTCACATTCAAGCACACACATTTTGGCACCCACCGTGGGGCAGAAAAAATGATTTTTGACCTCACTCTCAAAATTTTTTGACAGAAATTTGAACTCTGCCGTGCATCCGTACATCACTGGTACGGAACCTCGCGTGAAATTTTAGGTCAAGCCGTGTGAATTTTTGATCCCAGTAGCATTCTCTCACGCGAGGAAACACTCTCTCATGCAGTTCCCCACACTTTCTCGCGCGTAGCGATATACTTTCTCGCGCGAAGTTTAATAGACAGTCATTAAATTTTTAGATTCTGCAATTTACTATTATCATTTTCTGACATTTACTTTTTGTTGTTGATTTCATGTTTCTGATTTCTACTATAGCATAACAGTGGTCTGCAGGTCGCTTGTCAAAGATCATGAAAACTTGCTAACGGTTTGCTTGCAGGACGGTTGTCAAAGACATATTAAAAACGTTGTGCTTGTTTACTGTTTTTCATTCACATAGTTTAAATAGGGCTTTGTTAAAATTTCTTAAGGGTCCTGATAGAAAAGTAGGGGAATAGGCTCTTCATTAAATGGAAGTGATGCCCATGGATGAAACTGAGACCCATATGTTTCTAGAATGACGGATACCTGGGGAAGCAGAGCAAGGCAGTGGATCTTTAACACATCTACTTGTTAGGGGATTATGCTCTTCTCTCTTTGAGAGAATCAGAAACCCAAAGGCTTGTGGATTTGGTGGAGTGAAGCTAGCTTGGTGATGAATATGTCTTGCGTGTTTGGGTAAGGTGAAGAGGTAGAGAAGTATTCTATTCTCTCTTTGAGAGAATCAGAAAATTAGACCCTTGAATCCAAGCCAAGTTTGTGTCACCTTTAGAGGGCCTGCCGCAAGTTGAACCTCCGGGAATGACCCAAGTGAGTACACACCTATCGACGGTGATTCCACCTCACTATAATAAAGTCTCCTTTGTTGAGTCCAAAGAATCAAAAGCCATGGTAACTTCTTTCTCATGATTTTGACTATCATCTTGAGAAAGCCTTGTTTGTTGTACTGAGTGGCGCCGCTCCCAACCTTGCTTGCAAGGGTGTATGAATTTCAAGTGTTGATGTGGCTGTGAGGCCCCAGCTCTATATCAGAGGCACCAAAGGTTATTATGAATGGAAGCCCACTAAAAACTCTCTTAGTTAGATGCCTACTTGGATCACCTCTGAAAGAAGACATAATCTGTGCACAGGGAGGGGGAAGAATCTCTCCCCTAGATTCTTGACATAGGTATGCACTTGGATGCTTGAAGTGGTATATGATGCTGGCCCCTGCTTTAAGGGTAACCTTCAAACATATATACTTAGTCCTTGGAAACACCAAAAACACGGGTGCCCTCTTGGGGGTGACACTGCTGTGTGAGGTGCATGCATACGCATAAGACAACGGGGCACAAATTTTGTCTTCTCTACCATTTTTTTGTAGGGATAACTAAGTGTTTGTTTCGAGTCTTAAACTGTCCAATCATGATCAAACAAAGACTCCCATGATTCTGCCAAGTTGCTTTGTCCTTGGTAGAACTATTTACGACTATTTCTTGATTGAAACTTCATGCTTGTCACCTTCAAGCTGAGATTACTGATTTGTATTATCATAAAACTACCCTGAATCTGGAAATTATGTTAGAGAACAGTCCTGACTATGTCTCAAAATCTGGTTTTTGTCTCAAAAACTGAGTCTCTTTATCGAAACTTGGAGATTTCTCGCGTGAGATTTCAGAAATTGAGCACTTCCTCGCGCAAGCTTGCATTTCCTCATGCGTAGTTGAGCACTTCCTCGTGCAAAACAACACTTTATCACATAAATCTATACCCTGGTGTCCTTAAACAATGAGCTTTTTCCCGTTGACTAGTGAGTTTTTTGCCTGATCAAAATTTTGCCTGGGATCTGATTGTCTGTTTCCCTATTGTCTACAGTCTGAAACTGGTTGTTTTGAGTTGCAAACTAACTGATTCTTACTCAAACTCATCTTGTCTCTTTGTCTCTATCCTATCTTTTCTATGTTTTTGTACCTTGCGATGCGATAGTCACATCTCGACTGTTCTAGCCATACTCTTGACGATTTGTGCCTTGTGCATCTCACATCTTGGCTGTTCTAGCCTATTACCTCCTTTTTTTTATTTCTAGAGATAGATTTTTGATTTGGATCCTAAGTTTTCTCTCATTTCATCTTCCTCTATGCCTGTTACGACTAGAAGCGGCAATATATTTCCCATTCGTGGTTCCAGAATAGGTAGATGTAAACCTCGTAATCAAGGAAAAGGTCAGTCTGAGCCCATTATTCAATCTGATAGTCAAGAGGGGTCCTCACATTCCTCTTTCCCATTTAGTATAGATCTGAGTCCAAATCAGAAACCAGTGTTCCAGCTGTGCTCTAATCCTTTGTTTCAAGATCAACACAATCCATTTCTTTCAGATCAACAAAGCTTCAGAAAGTCACCTGTTTGGGTTGACACTATTAACGATCCTTGTTGCCTTAGTTATACTTTTGAACATATCAACCCTTTCAATCCTATCAACCCCTTTGATCTACCAAAGGTTACATTGACCATGAGTTCTCAACTCGATACTCACACTCATACTAAAGCGGTGCACATGGCACAATCTCACATTAACGACATGGCAACTCCTTTTGATTACTTACAAGGTCAATATAGCGGGGTCAATGACCAATCTCAAAATGATCAAGGTCAACAAGAAGAGAAACATCATCATCGCCCTCCTCCATATGACTAGGGTTAAGATTAGAGTCAAAGAATTTATGAGATCCTTGGTAATGATGATGAGCCAATAACTCAAAATGACATAGATTCTAAAAAATCTAATAAAGCTCTCATCAAGATGATGGAAATACTCCTTCCAGAAGAGAAAGAGAAACATTTTCTAGATTTGGAAAAACAAGGAGTTAAGCTACCCCCAAAATTCCAAGTGGAAACACTTGTGGCTAAAGAAGAAGAGACTGAGACCACCAAATTGCATAAGGTAATTCAAGATATGCAAAATCAAATTAGCCAAATTATGAAGGATAAGGACAAACCCGCACAATAATTCACGATGGAGAGCATCTTTTCTTTTCCTTTTGATACGAGTCTTCATATATATGCCACCCTTTCCCAAAGGTGTAGAACTCCCTAAATATGATAAATAATTGGGTACCACCAATCCTTAGGACCATCTGAGAGAATTTGGGGCCCTATCTATGGAGTTTATTCATGATCAAACCTATTTGATGCATCTCTTTCGCCAAAGTTTGGGTGGACCTATCATGGAGTGGTTTTCTCGACTACCCACTGGCATCAAGCCTTTTGATGAGATTTCCAATCTCTTTATACAACATTATTCTCACAACATACATCATGCCATCAACATCAGAGACCTTTGTAATCTCAAGCAAAGACAAGGGGAGCCATTCCTGACATTTCTCCAGAGATGGAGACAACTTTGCACAAAGTATCCTCATAAAATACCCGAATTTGAGAAACTCGATATCTTTTTGGACAACCTCACTCCTGGTTTTGGGTATCAGGTACAACTTCAAGGCCCCCTTAATTTTGATAACATGATTAAGAAAGCTATGAGGATAGAGGCATTTATGGTTAAGAAAGGTGAATTGACTCTGTATAAAGACAACAAAAAAGGTTCCTCCTCTTCCAACAAAGATAAAGGGAAGTTTGTCAAAAAAATTAGGGACATTGTGAATGATGGAGTAGTTGATAATGTGACCCCAGCTCCTTCAAAACCGGTCTTCAATCTCACTTCTAGTATACAAGAGACCAAAGCTATTGAAAAGGCTACAACAAATACTCAACCACCTTCTAGATTCTCTGGCAACAAACCTTGGGTCTTTTGACCCAAGCGTGAATTTACTTCTTTGGGAGAATTGCTTGACATGGTTTTCAAGACTTTGGCACAAAATTAGATTCTCGCTCCTTTGGACAAACATCTATATGATCTGCAACCACAACCCCATTGGTGGAACGACAACACATACTGTGACTATCACCAAAACAAGGGTCATAAGACTGCTACTTGTCTTCAATTGCATCATAAGGTCCAAGATTTGATTGATAATGAGGTTATTTTTGTGGAAAATCATAATAAGAATTCAGACCACCATGCATTCAAAGATCCCTTTCCTCGTCATGAGAAAGTCGAGTCTTCCAACACTAAGAACAATAATGCCAAGGTTAACTACGCACATGCCACTTATGACAATGTCATCAACATGTTGAACCTGTGGAAGAGGAGTATTGTAATGTGATTATTACCAAGGGGAATGAGGATGCTCCTAGGCCTAAGACCCCATTTGTCTTGAGAGGCCCTGGGTCTCGCTCATCTAAATCTGAAACATCTCAAGATTGCGCAAACGTTGTTACTAGATCCCACGCCTGAGGATGAGATACTTGATGCGCTTCTGATTCATTTCCAGGAATGCTCATCGGTGCTAATTGAGCCAACTGAGCTGGTAAATCTAGGTATAGAAGAACATCCACACATTATTCATGTGGCCAAATCATTATCTACAAAATAATTCAAAGAATTCACAAACTTCTTCAAGGAGAAAAAGATAAATTTTGCATGGACATACTCTGACATGCCTGGGGTAGATCCTAATCTTATCATGCACCACTTGCCAATAGCCCTGGGTATAAAACCAGTCAAGCAAAAACTGAGAAAGATGCATCCACATGTGGCTCTACTTGTCAAGGCAGAGTTGGAGAAACTTCTAAAAGCTAGGTTCATCAGAGCCATTGATTATGCAGAATGGATCTCCAACATAGTTCCAGTGTTGAAGCATGAGAAATCTATCAGGGTCTGCACAGACTTTAGGGATTTAAATAAGGCATGTCCAAAAGATGATTTTCCACTACCCAACATCGATATGATTGTGGATATGATAGCAGGATACAAAATGTACTCTCTAATGGATGGCTTCTCTGGCTATAACCAAATCAAAATTGCACCAGAGGACCAAGAAAAGACTGCTTTTACTTGTGCATGGGGTACTTTCTACTGGAATGTTATGCCTTTTGGTCTTAAGAATGCTGGAGCCACGTATCAGAGAGCAGTCACTACCATATTTCATGACATGACGCACAAAAAAATGGAGGACTATGTGGATGACACTCTTGCTAAAATTATGGATAGGAAAGCACATCTTACTGGTCTAGGTCCTATACTGGATCGTATGGAAAAATTTAGACTGCGTCTTAATCCTAAGAAATGTGCATTTGGAGTAACTTTGGGAAAATTGTTGGGTTATATCATATCCGCGAAAGGAATCGAGGTGGATCCTGCAAAGGTGCAAGCTATCATGGAAATGCCTTCACCTCGCAATATCAGACAAATTAGAGGTCTTCAAGGTTGGCTTCAATCTATCTGGTGCTTTATCTCATAACTAGCTAACATGTCACAACCATTTACAAAAACTCTACATAAAGGTGTGACCTATGAATGGAACAAAGAATGTGAACAAGGCTTTCAACAAATCAAGAAATATCTGGCCAATCCACCTATATTAATGCCTCCTATCCATGGGAAGCCCTTAATATTATATATCTCAGCTACAGAAACATCACTGGGTGCTCTATTGGCTCAAGAAGATCAAAACAACAAAGAAAGAACCATCTATTACATCAGCAGAACATTGGTCTCTTATGAAATGAATTTTTCTGTCATTGAGAAAGCTTGCTTAGCGGTGGTGTTCGCTTCTCAGAAGTTATGACATTACATGCTTGCTCACACTACAAGGCTAATTGCAAAAATTGATCCATTAAAGTACTTACTTAGTAAAGCTACCCTCACAGGTAGACTAGCTAAATGGGTCATGCTCCTTAGTGAGTTTGATATTGAATATGTTGAGAGAAAAGCTATCAAAGGGCAAGGAATTACAGATCAGTTGGCTAAGGAACCTATTACAGATCATCAACCATTAAGGATTGAATTCCCATATGAGTCTATCATGCTTCTCACACATTAGTCATGGACCATGTTCTTTGATGGATCATTCACCTAGCAGGGGTTAGGCGCCGGAATCTTATTCATTACACCTCAGCGATATTCATTACCAAAGATTTACAAAATGATGTTTCCTTGCACCAATAATACTGCTGAGTATGAAGCTTTGATTAATGGGTTAAATATTTCTATTGAATGGTGTGTTGATGAGTTAAAGGTCTTTGGAGATTCACAGTTGGTTATCAATCAGGTGAATGACATCTATCAAATAAAAGATGAAAAACTGATGCCTTATAAGAAGATGGTTGATGATCTTAAGAAATACTTTGCACATGTTACTTTCTAGCAAATTCCAAGGGCAAATAATAAAGCAGCTGATGCCATGACTACTCTGGCTTCCATGTTACAAATTCCAGAAAATGACTTCAGACATGAATTCCTAGTGGAGACGTTATGCCACCCTGCCTATAATGCTCATGAATCCTGGATGATCTGTTCAGTCATTGGACATGACTCATCCCGCTACCATCATATCTACTCCTACCTTCATGACCAAATTATTCCTGACACTTATACTCAAAATGAAAAATGTCACTTAATCCGCAGTGCTTCATAGTTTGTCATCGTAGCTAATGACTTATATAGACGAGGTCTAGATAGTACCCTCCTTAGGTGTTTAGAACCTGATGAGTCTAAACATGCATTAATAGAGGTGCATGAAGGAATCTATGGATCTCACTCAAATAGTCTGACACTAGCTCGTAAACTTATTAGAGTTGGTTACTATTGGCCGGATATGGAGAAAGAAGCTATACAATTTGCTAAATCTTGCAAACAATGCCAGCTTCATGGAAATTTGATCCATGCTCCTACCAAGGAGCTCATTCCTTTTGTCAGCTTTTGGCCATTTCAGCAGTGGGCCTTCGACTTAGTGGGTCAGATATATCCATCTTCTTCAAAGGGACATAAATACATCATCACTGCTACAAAGTATTTTACCAAGTGGGTTGAGGTAGTGCCTCTCATTATAGCTGATGGCAAGTTTGTAGCTATGTTTATACTGAATTACATCATCTGTAGATATGGTGTACCCTCATCAATAATCACTGACAATGGGGGACAATTCAAGAACAAGGATCTGACACAATTATGCAATAAATTCAGAATCATTCAGCACTAGTCTTCTATCTATTATCCACAGGGTAATGGGCAGGCAGAAGCTTCAAATAAGACTATTCTCAAGATTTTACATCGCACGATACACAAATCTGGATGAGACTGGCATCTCCAGTTTATTCTAGCTTTATGGGCTTACCACACCAGTATACAGACACCAACAGGGGCCACGCCCTTTGCTCTAGTTTATGGTGCAGATGAAGTGCTTCCTATTGAGGTTGAGATTCCTACCTTGTGAGTCTCTCTGAAGGGCCTCATTACTGATGATGATATCAGAATATCTCGGCTACAAGAGCTTGAACTACTGGATGAACCTCGGAAAGTGGCATTCAATCATCTCTGAGCATATCAGAAGAGAATATCTAAAATCTACAACAAGAAGGTCAGACCAAGAGAATTCCAATTGGGTGATCTCGTCCTGAGAGAGAACCCCAAGAATCAACAGCAGCGGGTGCAGAAAGGAAAATTTGAACCAAACTGGCTTGGTCCATATGTTATCACTGCAGTATTTGGGTCTAGAAATTACTAGCTCTCTACCAAAGAGGGTGAACAACTCAAAGAGCCTATCAATGCTCTTCATCTGAAGAAGTTCTACAGTTAAGATGTCTTCTGAATGCTTATGTACATACTCTATTCTGAGAAAATCCTAAAAATTGCAAAATGTCCTGAAAAAATGATCATCTTAGTGAAAACCTGGAAAACAGGCGCTCTGATGTATCTATTATCCTGGTGAAAACTTGGTAAACAGGCGCCTTGATAATACCAAAAAAATTTAAAAATGAAAAAATACAAAAAAAATCAAAAAAATGAAAATACAAAAAAAAAGAGAAAAAGAGAAAAATGTGCCATTGATGAAAACCTGGTGAATAGGTGTCATGGTAAAAAAAATAGAATTTCTGCCAAGATGGTGAAAACCTGGTAAACATGCGCCTCTTATTCCACAATGCCCTATCTATCATGGCATCTCTTGTCTTGCTTGTTATTTGCTCTCATGCTTTCCTGCTTTAGTTTGCTTTCCTACTTTAGTTTGCTCGCTCATGCATTCGCTCTTAGTCATCTTCGAGATTTTTCTTGACTTCACATGGATTGAAACTGGTCACACTTGGGGGCATCTTCCTGGTCTAGGGGGCATTTTCCTATCTTTCAGAGTCTCTCTCCTCTTCACATCAGTCACCAATGGTTCTCACTGAGTCTGCCCGCTGATGCCTAGATCTTGCATCGATCTTTATGCTTGATAATATTTCTTGCGTCAGTCACCAGTGGTTCTCACTGCGTCTGCATACTATCATTATACTACTGAGATTTCTCACATCAACCTCACTATCTAAATATTCGACATCAATCCATTCATTACTTGGGGGCATGGTTCCCCACTTTGATCACATCTTTGGTTTACGCTCGAGTCAGTAATCTTGTCAGTTCTAAAGGACAACTCTCTACTGGCCCAAATTGGTGTTTCTCAACACCCCAATCCAATATTATTTTTCAACACTATCTTTGGACACATCTATGTTTTTCAACACACATTTGACATCGCAACGTAAACATTTCTCGGTAGAAATCAAACACAATGCACTCACAAGCACAATGGTGTTTTTCAACACCCCAAACATAGGCACATTCGTAAAATTTGAAATGTGCTGAGCTATGATTGAATCTCTCTTTGAATGCTGTCTATTCTCATGAATTTCATTGATATTTTCTTTGTCTACTACTTGTGGGTGTGGTTTTGATGATCTGCCAGCATCAAATAAACAAGGTGTATGTGATAAGAGCTTCTGCATCAAGGTGGAAAAGCCTCACATCCCTCGATCTTGTTTATTTGTATGCCAAGGGGAGGTTGGAACTATTTCCTTGAATGCTATTTCTTTGTTTGCTTACTTATGTACTTTTACAATATCAAAATGGAAACAATGTTTAGGTCACCTTGGTTGTTGTGCCCTGGTGCTTATGTTCATTTTCTACATTTTATCTGATGAAAGTCATATTCATATTCTTATGGTCGCAGTGGCACCAGTAAGGATTGTATTGACTCTGATGTTCCAAAAATACTCGATGATGATAATTATGCAATGAGTCCAACAACCAAGTCCTAGGGTTGCATTTAGCTTAGGCTTGCATCATGATAGTTTTGGTGCTCTCTTCATTGTCTTCTCATTCTTCGAAGGTCCTCATCTTTTGTCCTGGATTCCTCTCGACTGCACAAGTGTCCGGTCGTCACTCTCGATCTTCATTTGTATGTTTTTTGGTTAGTACCTGTCGTATATTGCAATATCCTGCATGAGATGATTAGTACCATTGCATTTCCATACATTCATTTGCATTTACATATCCATAAACATGTGCATCCATTATAAGCATAAATCAAATCATACATAGCATTTATCCATCTAACATCTATCATTGCATACATAAATAAAACATGTGCATATACATTTGCATATTCGTCCATGGCATACATTTCTAATCCATACATCTAATCATATAGGAAACATCTCACAAGACATATAAATTTGATGCAATATATAAACAAGTACAATGATGCCAAAATTGAGCTCATATATATATCAATTGGTCAAATGTACAAGGGTGCTACTTGAGCACAATATATCAAAATGGTGGTACAATATGTATATCAAGTGTCTCATCTAACCACCCGGTAGAGGTAGAGGAGGTGGCATGCCCTATTGCTGAGGAGGTGGTCCTTGTGGAGGCAGTCCCTATGGAGCGGCCCATGCCCCAGCATACTCTGAAAATGGTGGAACTTGGTCTGTGGCCTCTGGAACTACAATGGTGTATGTTGCATAGTAATAGGCTGACTGAGTAGGCTCATATCTCATCTCCATCTGAGATCTAGCTAGTGCCTCTTGTAATCCCTGAATCTCTCGGTCTCGCTCAGCCACTCGGGTCTCCTGGATGACTACCTATGTATGGAAATCATCCCACTCCCTCTATACCTATCTCATCCTCTCTCGGATCCTCCAGAGAGCCTCCTGTAACTAGGCTACCTTTCCACCTACCTATGGGTCAACCGTAACAGTATCAGCCATGATGGTGTCCTCTACCTGCTCAGTGGCTCTCTCTTGACTGCCACTGCTCCCTGCACCTGCATCTGACCCCATGGGTCTAGTGGGGATAGGAATCTGTGAGGTCCTCGATCATACTACCCTCTCCTGCTATTGTAATGGTGGCTATTGCACCTGCTGCTGTAATGGCGGCTGTTGTGCCTGCTGCTATGGTGGCGGCTGCCATGCCTGCTAC
>MU227873.1:2500789-2511021 GCA_018584345.1 Thuja plicata | reverse complement strand
TTTAAAACAAAAACCAAATATAAAAGTCACCAAACAAAATCCCAGAGGGAAACACTAGGAAACTCAAAAGTACAGACCACATATGGTTAAGCATGGAGTCGGAAGAAACACTTGCACGAATGTCTCAAGAGTCCTCTGCTGATAGCATTATAATGGTCAGTTGCAATGTTGGAATGAGGATCAAGATTCAAAACCCTATATTGGCCAGTGCCAGATTGAATTCTGGCAGACTTTGATGCTTATAGTTTTTTAAATCTGGTAGATTTTCTATGAATTGCTGTGACTATTAAGGGGTCGATAAAGACTAATTGCATCCTGATCAAAGGGCTGACTAGGGAAAAATAGGCAGAAACAGAATAATAGATAATAATCGCAGCTTAAATAATCAAAACCTAGGTCAAACAGACATTGCTTTACCTATGTTTTCGACACTTTACACATATGACTAACATATCATTTAGGTTCAGGCAGGAGGATGGTTGGAAGTTTATGTTGAAACAGGGGAAGCCACGCTGAGGAGCAGGACAGAGCTAAACACATTTTAATCTTCAATCTTTACCGTGCAATGCAAATTAGCAGGAGAAAAAGAGAGTTACTGATTCGAAGAAAAAATATTTCAATCACTGGTTAGCGAATGCAGAGAAGAGGTGGATGGAGATGAATCTACCTTCGCTTTGCCACAGAATCTACCTTCGCTTTGCCTGCCCCTGCAATGGTTGATTCATCGATCGCTCATTATCCCTTGCCGCGTCTGGTAGCTATAACAAATGAGCAACATTTTCCTTTTTTTTTTTCTCTTATATCCCGATGCCGTCGCAATTGCGACGTCGTCGGGCTATAATTGAAAAAAAAAACCAAAAACACATTGCATTTGCCTGCCGTCGCAAATTGACATCGCAAATTGACCCCTAATGTATTAGTGTCAGCTAGGTGTCATACTCCATGCGAGCTCCATGGAATGGTACTCTCAAGATCCTGTAAATATCCTCAGGAGTGACTGTCATCTCCCCCTGCGAAAAGTGGAATGTCTTTGTCTCTGAATGGAAATGCTCGACCAGTGCACCCAATAGATTGTGATTTACCTGAATATCAGGTGCATCACAAATATATGACAATCCTAGCCCGTCGAGATGGGCACCATCAGTATCCGATAGTCTCTGCAGTTGCTCACCCATGACAGGATGGTGAGACCCGAACGCGATATTAGGGAAGTCAACCTGCAAAGCAAGTGACAAAATTGGATCAGTACCTCAACATGATGATTTTTCAAAGCAATGACAGCAATTACAGCTATGGATCTATCCTAAACACAGTCCTGAGGCATTCTAAGTGGCTGACTTTGCGACATAATGAATGACAACTTTCAAGATAGTAAGTGATTCCCGCGCGAGCTTTCTGCCTCGCACGAGACGGGATCTCTCTTTGCGCGAGCTTGCGGAGGGGCCCCGTGTGAGGTAGCCCTAACCCGTGCGAGGAAACTGATTCCTCGCGCGAAGGGCGACCTAGGCCGGCGTGAGGAAATTGTTCCCTCACGCGAGACTTGATGCGACAGACCTTAAAAACTCTAAAAACATGCTAAAATAATCTTAAAAAGTGACAAAATTTTGAAATACAAGATAATGTTTCATTTACTTACAAGTGCGTCATACTCTGGTGGCCGGTTGTGTCGTCGGGAGTGCTCAAATCAGTGTGTACACACAGGAATTCTATCAATATTAGCTGGGGCCCTCGTCATCTCTAAATTCAAATATGAATAATGATTTGAAAATGACCCCTCCAGCCTTATATAGCTTTTGACCTAATTTTCAAAAGTGCTCCATTTTCCGCAAAAATTGCACCCTTGGCTAAATGGACCGTTCTCAATCCATTTTCGTGATTGAAATCAAAATCTAATACTCCTAAGCAGCTCAAAATTGCATATCAAAATCTAATACTCCTAAGCAGCTCAAAATTGCATTTTAAAATTTTGGGACCGACGCAATCGGACGCTTGTGCAATCAACTTTCTAACACCGCTTTCTTGTGGGAATCACCTCTCGTCATCATTTTCTCAGCTTCTACAATCTTTTCATCAAAGTCAACTCTAGTCAAATCTGGTCAAACTTGGTCAACTATGGTCAAACCTAGTCAACAGGACCTTTTGATCACTCTAAATCGATTCTGCCTTCTCTTGATCTATCTTGGATTCCTCTAGATCTTTGATCTTACTTCTATCTGCAATCTTTTGTTGTCGATCATTTTTATGTTGTCATCTTTCGATTTCGCTCCCAAGGGGGCAGGATGATTGCATCATTGAATATTTTCGCATCATTCTTGAATCAGTCTGATCTGAATCAAAAGTCCCCATCGCTAGGGGCATCTCATCACTTGGGGCATATTCAATTTTTTGTACCTTATGGTCAAAATTGGATATTCCATGATCTTGAATCTCCTGGGACATCTTGATGCCTCACATCTTGTCATCTTGTAATCTATCTTTCTAGGTATCTAAGAAATCTAACTCGGATCCTCAAGGATCAAGCTTCATTATAGAGATGATTCTTGAAATCTCATTAGGTATTGGGGCAATCTAACACTAATTCCTAAAAGTTATGCTTCGTTCTGAAGATGGCTCTCAAAATCTTTTTAGACCGTTATCTAGGCAACCTAACCTAGATCTCGAAGGGCTAACCTTTGTATTGGGGCAATCTAACCCTGACTCTGGAGATAGCCCTAAATCTTCATCTGCTATCAGTGGACATTGGGGCAATCTAACCCTGATTCTAATCTTCTCTCAAGTGGTGTTTGGATTGTTGTCTTCGCAATCTAACTTAGACTTCGGAGAATCGTGCTTCATTCTGAAGATGGTTCTAATTCTCGATCTGATCGGTGTCTTGGCAACCTAACCTAGACTTCCAAAATCTTCATCTGTCACATCAGATTGTTCTTTGAATCAATGCGCTGCTCGCACATCAATTCAAAGAGGGGCAAAATGTAACACCCCAAAATTGGCACCTTACACTTCTAATCAATTTGGGTGTATTTTCTCATCATCGAAGTCCTATTGTACTAGGCAAATTCTCTTCCTAATTGACTATAATTGACTTGGTCTCAAATGCAGAAAACTCAAATTTGCATAAATCTCACATTATATTTAATTCCTAAATTATCAAGGTTTATTAGCTAAAAATCCCTATGATTAATTAATTTAATTCTAAAGTCCTAAGTGCTTTTAAATTAAACTAACTACACCCCCTTTAGCTAATACACATCAAAAGGAATTAAAAGAATTATTTTCTTATTTGAGTGAATTATCCTCTAAAGGA
Source organism: Thuja plicata (assembly GCA_018584345.1). Taxonomy (NCBI): domain Eukaryota; kingdom Viridiplantae; phylum Streptophyta; class Pinopsida; order Cupressales; family Cupressaceae; genus Thuja; species Thuja plicata. The sequence goes on along the minus strand of MU227873.1, from coordinate 2,507,717 downwards.
ATTCCATAATTCCATATGAAAAGCCACTCATGTGGCAATAATTCATTCTTTTAATTGAATAATTCCTTCAAAATTGTCTCACCTTCCTCCATGGAGATGAAGAGCCAGTCATTTATTTTCAAGAAACTCTTCATCCTCTTTCCAAGATTTTCTATATTATGGACCTCATTTTCTTCATTTGAGAGGAGCAATTTGAGAGCATCTAAACTATAGTTAATTTTTGTCTTGATTTTCTCACTTTTCAAGCTTTGTTGCATAATTAGCTTAGTGTCATTTAGATTAATAACATGTTGCATCTTAATGTAGTTTTGTTTACATATCTAATAGCTTAATTCCATCAAGCTTTCTAGATTAGAGTATGCATTTCAATTCTTTAATTCTAACGACATTTCTCATATAGAGTAATTTCAATTTCAATTTTTTTCATACTTTAAATCCTCCATTTTAGCAATGGTCATGGTTTTTGGCTCTCGTTCTAAGAGTAAATTTGACACCCCAACTAAATAGGAGGCAACAGGTCGATTCAATCATGTTTGTGAAATGGACAATTCATGTTTATCTTTGCAAATTCGATGATTGAGAAAGGACTATGTTGGGTTTGTGCTTGATTTAAGAGTTCACATTCAAGCACACACACTAAGCCATGAATCATCAAGAAGTTTTCCTTGTACCTCCTCCTTTTCTAGAATTACCATTGTCCTCCTCTTCATGAGACTTTCTCCTATATATGCTAACACCTCTTATTCTGCTACATTCTCAACATGAGCCAGATTCACCTTGAATGGTATTTCTTGATTTCTCTCTTTCATGTAATAATTAGAGCATTCAAATTCTTTGTGGCCTTCTTGACCACACCTAAAATAAGTTAATGGTCTTCTTTGGCCTTCCCATCTTCTATTGCTTCCATAACATCGACCTTTTCTAAAACCCCCTTCCTCGTAGTTGATTTGATGGAGTCTGTCAGTTTTCTTTTGGTTTCTCTATTCCTTGAGATGATTCTCCCTTATCATAACTTTAACTATCATGCAAGTGGGATGATGTACCCTATCTTCTATTTATCTGAAAGCATTGGGGACTTTTCTTTTCTTTTTCCTTTAAGGCAAGATGGTATGCCTCTTTCATGCCAGTGACTTGATGCATGCTCAACTCATCTTGGATAGAAAATTGTAGGCCATTAACATACCTTTTAGCATCTATTCATCACTTCCTCTAGGATCTACATGAATTTATAATTTTTAGAATTCATTTGTATAGTCTTCTACAATAGATAGATTTTTCTTTAGATTTTGAAAACTTTGAAAGAGGGTTTGTGTATAATCTATAGGTAGAAATTTCTCTCTCAATTTCTTCTCCATCTTTTCCCAAGTTATTATTTTCTCCTTTCCCTTTAGGTTTATTTATTTCTACCAATTATCCCACCAAATCATTGCACACCCTTTCATTTTTGTGCATGCAAATTTTACTTTCTTCTCCTCTTTCATATGCTTCCACTCAAAGAACTTCCCCATGCTATTTAGCCAATCTATCAGCTCCTTTGGTTAAAGACTACCTACATAATTAGATACTTCAACTTTTATGCCATCATTTATTCCTTCTAATTCCCTAAAAATACTTTCCTCAAAAGATAATCAATTTATTTGTTCTTCCTCTTCTTCGGCCTCTTCATGTCATTTAGCTCTCCTTCCATGACTTACTTTGTCATCTGAATCATCTCCTCTTTGTCTGAGCCCTTGATTTGCAAGCATTTATGTAAGATCTACAAATTATCTCTAGAGTGTTTTCATGTCTCTATGCATTTTTGTAATACCTCTTCCTCTTCCTCTCACGGCCATCTTTCTGCTATGATACTAGATGATGCAGCCTGAATTCCTTTAAGAACTAATATAAACATAAGAGAGAAAAAAACATAAAAGATTTTTAGAAATTGCAATCCTTCTTCATTATTATTCCAACTACCACTTCTATAATGAGAGAAAACACTAATTTAAGTACAAATTCAAAAATTACCTTTTTGGCAAATTTTTCACAAAATCATTTTTAGCCATTTTTGGTAACTTTTAAAACAACTCCTAAAAAGCTGAATTTTTTTATGAAGCTTCCTAAAACAAAGATAAGATGAACTGGGAGTAAGAGGATCTGGGTTAGACTCCCCTAAGCATTTTCCTCATCCAGGCCAAAAGCATGTGGCTAAAAAGGTTCCTATCAAGGTCTGTAATGTTTGGAGGAGGAAGAAAGTCAATCAGGAAAACCCTAGTAAGCCACCTCAAACTAATGGGGTTCCTCCTAAAGATTATCCTCCAAATATTATTTTCTCAAAGTACCAAATTGCTCCACAATGTCAGGATTTGCGGAAAAGGGACTTAATCTATAAGTTCTAGCAATATCACTAGTCTCTTTAGGTGTTACAAGATTTATTTTTTGAAGAAGGGGAGGACGTGTTACACATATGTTATTTGGATGAACCAAGGGGTATTTTCATCATCTTATTATGCACCGCTCAGGATAGGGATTATGTTTTCAAGAATAAAGCATGGGTATACCAAGGCTCTGGTTTGTGTATGAATGATTAGATTCCTAATTTACCTACTAAAAAGTTTGACAACAAATTTTTCCCTTTTTATATCCAAATGCATCACTTACCTCTAGAATATAGAGAATTGGATTTTCTTGAAAAAATGGCTAATTATATAGGTATTTTCCTTAAGCATGATGTTGTGGCTTATCGTGACCCGACTAAGTCTGTAAGGGTTTTCATTTTAATTAATACTTCTAAATCAATTCCCTCTGAGCTTCTTATCTCTTCAGTCAATGGTCTCTAGTGGCAAAGAATTTTTTTTTTTAAATAAGGAAAATGTATGGCATTCATGTCATGAGAAGGTGTATGATACTTCTCATATGTGCACTCCATTGGCGCCAAGTGAGGATTCCGTTGTACTTAACAAAGTAAAATATTGAGCCCGATAGTATTTTTTGGGAATCAGGAGCATGTTTTTTCTTTTCATTTGGGGACATTTTCTCAGGCTGGGATGGTATCGAAAGACATCCCTAAGAATAAGACTCAAATCTTCTCTACATTAGTGAGCCCGGGCAAAGAATTGTCGGAAAAGGATTTTTCCATTTCACATTTTTGGGAAAGGATTCTCACAACTTGATCACATTTCCAATCTAGTTTTAAAAAAATAAGGACCAGTTTTAAATTGGATTACTGTGATCATGCTGTAGATTCTTCTATGGGATATAATCTTTTCAATTTTCAGTTGCAAAGAACTGGTTCAAGGAACTTTATTGTCCACTTGCCAAAATGAATTTGTTTCATGCCATTAATAATTGATAATAACACTGGTGATCAGTTCCAAGATGCACCGAGAGAATTTCCCCTATTCATTCTCGAACTAATGATACAACAACTTCTAAATTTAGTTAATTCAGATTTAATTGATGAGATTGCAGATGAGATCTTTGTCTTGGATAAGGATGCTTCACAAACTTCAAATTTTCCTCCTCAACTTTTGGGTGAAAAAGAATTATTTCAAGGTGTCCAATTAGAAATGCATAAGGAAGAGGCAAAAAATCAACTCTTGTTAGCAGATGCATCACATCACTTTGACGATTTCATTGTCGTCAGTCTCTTAGTTGAAAAGGAATAAGATTTATCTTCGTCATTAAATTTGACTTGGGAAGGAGTTGATAGTCTTCCTTCACAACAAGAATTTATCTTCCACAATGAAAATAATTCTTAGACTCATAAGGAAGAGTCTATTAAATCAGATTTTCACTACTCACAAACTATTTCAATTTCTCAAACAATGTCATCTCATATTCCATCTAAGCTCTCTCCTAAGAAAAGGGGTTTAAAGTCGAAGCTAGCTAAACTCAAGAAAGAAATTGACGCAGGAATCCAATCCACCCTTGATGGAAAGGTGACATTATAAAAAATACCAAGAAGAGTGTGTTTCTCTTTTTAGGAGTCATGAATATTTTCTCATCGAATGTCAGAGGCCTAAATGCCTATGACAATAGGATCTAGATTAAACATCAGTTGGATGCTTCTGGGGTAGATATTATTTTGCTGCAGAAAACTAAAATTGCACAAAAAATTTTTTAGAGCACAGTTGGAAAGTGGAAAAATGGAAGTTCATTCATACCCCATCAGTAGGGGCCTCTTGAGGTTTGGTTTCCCTTTGTAATCCTAAAACTGTAGTCATCCAGGTTGACAAATTAGAACTTAATTGTCAATTTTTAAAGGTCCAATATTTTGATCTTAGTTTTTCATTGATTAATGTATGGACCCACTTTTACCATAGACAAAAAAAACACTTGTGGGAGGCCATCACTACATACATTCTCAATTATGATTGTCAAAAAATAGTTCTGGGGGGAGATTTTAATGCCATTGCATCATTGCATGAGAAGAAAGGGGGAATTATCCCTCCTCCCAAACTAATTGATCATTTCAATTTCTTTATCACTGATAATGCACTTCATGATGTGTATCCAATTAAAGGACAGTTTGCATGGACAAACAAAAGAAAGGATTTCTTGCAGATTTAAGAAAGGATTTCTTGCAGATTTCTGAAAGGTTAGACAAATTTTTAGTTTTAAACTCCTAGTATCTTGGCAATTACTCTCTTCAATAGGAAATTCTCTTGTCTCTCTGCTCGGATCACTATGCTATATCACTGTGCATTCAACAAGGTCAATCTTCTACAAAAGAAAGTCTTCCTTCAAATTTGAAAGAATGTTGTTGAGGGATCCGAAATTTATTTCTCTAATTCATCAATGGTGGGTCTATGCTCCATTTGAGTGTGGAACAAAAATGTTCCAATTCCATAGGAAGATGAAATTTGTCAAATCACAAATCAAAATCCGGAACAAACAGAATTTCAAAAACATTTTTTCCCCAACAGACCAAGTAACAAAGGAATTATTAGATATTCAAGAAAACATAATACCTCAAGGACTGGATGCTCCCACATATTATAGAAAAAAATCCTTACGAGCAACTTGGTCAGAACTATGTAAACACAAGGAGATTTATTGGAGACATAAGTCTAGGGAATTGTGGCTCAAAGAGGGTGATCAAAATACTAAGATTTTTCATGCATCGACCTAGATGAAAACAACATCTTAAACAATATTTTTTTATAAAACATGCAGATATAGGGCTAGAGTTAACAATTGCTACTAGAATTCAACATGAGGGTATCCATTTGTTTAAGAACCTTCTTGCTCCAACCCGACTAATCAGAGCAAGAATTACTTGCTACAATACCACCCCTCATTGATCAGCAGGACAATCTTAACTTATTGAGACCTTTTACCTTGGAAGAGGTTCATAAGGTTGTTTTCTCCATGCGAGATGATAAATCTCTAGGTCCAGATGGATTTACAACTTTATTTGTTTCATAAATGTTGGCATATTTTGGGACAGGAGCTAGTTTAGGTGTTGGGGGAATCTAGGAAAAGTGGTTCGATTTTGAAGTCCTTTAATGTCACAAATATAGCCATCCTGCCTAAAGTGAAGGTGCCCAGATCATTTGTATCCTTCACGCCTATATCACTGTACAATATTATTTACAAAATTATCACAAATGCTATCTATCTCAAGTTACAACAACTTATTCCCAAAATCATTTTTCCTGAACAAGGAGGTTTTGTGCCAGGTAGGGAAACTGTTGAAGGTGCTCTGGTAGCACATGAGGTTCTTCGTTCAATTCATAGAAATACACTTCCAACGTTTAGTATTAAACTGGATATGATGAAACCATATGATAGGGTTATATGGGATTTCCTGCATAAAGTTCTTTTATAGTTTAGTTTCTCTCCAAAATGGTGCAAATGGATCATGTCGTGTTTGATAGGTGCTTATTTCTCAGTCATCATAAATGGGAATCCCTTGGGGTTTTTTATTGAAACTCAATGCATTATGCAAGAGGATCCGTTATCTCCCTTCCTTTTCAATATTATGGTTGAATCTCTTAGCAAGATTATTAAACTTAGAAGCCAACTTGGTCTTTGGCGAGAAATTCATATTCCAAATACACCTATCTTAGTTGCACAACCTGTTTGTTGATGACACACTAATTTTTGGTAAATCTTGTAATAAGGTTTCTCAAGAAATTAATATGGTGCTACAACTATACACAACTGCATCAAGACAACTTATAAATGAGAAAAAATTAAATATTTTAATATTTTCAATACCAAACAGTTAGTAAAAAATAAGATTTTATAAATTCTTCACTTTCAACTAGAGGAATTACTAGGAAAGTACTTAGGTATTCCATTCTTCATGGGGACTAATAGATTATCCTATTGGGATACTGTGATAGAAAGAATCAAACTACGAATTTCAGCTTGGAAAATAAATGGTTGTCCCTCTCAGGTAGAATTTTACTAATCAAAACTATCTTAACAACTATCCCCAATTATTATAGTGCAGACCTCAAGGCGCCAGCTAATGTAATTCACAAGATAGAAAAGGTGATTAGAGAATTTCTATGGAAAGACAACATGTCTGATGCTAAAAAGGTAGGTCCCTCATCTCTTTAGAAAATATGACAACAGATAAGTCCATTGAAGGTGTGGGCTGTAATACCCTCTCCTATGGTGATACTTGGACTTTTGACTTGGACATTTTATTATGATGGTTAGAACTATACATTTACATTTATATTTCGTGGATGATGATATGATTTATATGCTCATTTATGGTTATCATTTATATGTTTATGAGATTAGAAAACCATCTATTTTTATATGTTTTATGGATCTAACCAAGGATTTGAATCTAACCATTATCATGATGTTTTACGTTTTCATAGATATGTGTCTGTTGTGTTTTCATGGCTCAGGACGAAGTCGTAGTTACTCACTTAGTTGAGGTCCACACGATGTATCGATCCTGGTCATCTGTTTGCGTATATCT
>MU227873.1:2488795-2500689 GCA_018584345.1 Thuja plicata | reverse complement strand
CTTAAATGGTTGGTGCATTAAGTTAGAAGGGAACTTTGGGAAGAATATAAGTTTAAAGTATTGATCACATAACTCTTTTAAAAGTTTAAAAATTTTCATGAATTTTTACTTAGGTTTTCTTTTCAAAAAAAAAAAAAAAATCTCTGTTCTCTTCCCCGGTTCCCTTGCGGGGCATGACATGGGCCTTCACCAGCTTAATAACATAAATATAGCTTTTGGAGGCAAGATTATGTGGAATATGTAAAAGATTCCAAACACAATATGGTGCCAAATCATGAAAGCTAAGTATCTTAACAGTCCTAATCCAACCCTAATTTTTTCTCTAGTTGATCCTGCTCTAGGCTCAGCTATGTGGAACTTTATGATGCCTTCAAAGAAAGTTATTACAAACTATATCACCAAGAAAGTTCATAATGGTGAAAGTGTTCTCTTTTTGGATGGTTCATAGAATGTTCATACCCCCTTAAGAGAAATGGAAGAGATTTGATCAATAATACATGTGCTAACTCACTATTGGGGTATGAGATTAAATTATTATTTAGATACTTTTGATTATATAGTCGAGAAAGGTGTCTGGAAAGATTTATCAACAACCCTAATTAGTCAAACTCAGAAGAAGACCCTCACACAAATATTTTTTTGAAGATGTGTATTCATCAATGGTCAACTTGATGAAATTATTTGGACACCGTCTAAATCAGGACAATATTTATTCTGTTGGTACAATGTTCTCCTGCCAAAAGCTGGAAGTTTCTTATGGCTTTCTCTTCGTCGAATAATTCCCACAAGTGATAGATTGGTTAAGCTCCAAATTGTTGAACCATTTAGATGTGTACTTTATGATGAAGAATTCAAAACAACAGATCATATTTTCATACAATACACATTTGCAATTCAATGTTGACATTTTTTATGAATAAATTAAGGTATACTATCCCCTGATGAAATAATTATGGGAATGGTTCCAAGTGTGGTCAATTCTATACAAAGATGTATTTTTTTCCTGTATTTGGAGGATCACACCAGTCATGGTAGTTTGGGCTCTTTAGTGGGAATGAAATAAGAGGATTTCCATAAAGGAAAAAAGTCAGTGATTCATGTCCAACAAAAAATTATTAATTCCATTTGTGAAGTGGCCAATATATTTGCTCAGACACACAAAGATACATCTTTGAGCTTTTCCTCTTGGGATAAAATTTTAATGAAATAATGAGATCTATTACTTCTTCCATTCAATGGTAGTCTTCACCTTCTGGTGAAAACAAACAAGGATCAAACAAAAGTCAAATGGAAACCTCCAGATCCACAATTTGTAAAGATCAATATTGATGGGGCATCAAGAGGCAACCCATGCATATCTAGAACATGTATTTGCATTCAAGATTCTATAGGGTCCTTTCTAGCTGCTAAATCAGTAACTCTTCATCCAGGAATGAACAATGTTGCAAAGGCTTCAATTGTCCTCCACTATTTAATTATGGCCAAAAGATTGGGGTACAAACACATACATATTGAAGAAGACTCCTTAATTATTATTAATGCTTGCAGAAACATAAAATGTTCCTCTTGGCATATTAATTATATTCTACAACAAGTGTGATATATTCTAGACACATTTTATTCCTTCACTATCTCTCACACACTTCATGAAGGCAATATGCTTGCAAAATATTTAGTTAATTTGGGAGTAGATGCTAGGGAAATTGATACAGTTGAAGAGGATGCTAATTGGTCTCTTTTTCCAAAATTTATCATAATCCTTAACAAGCAAAGGATCCTCGATTTGAAATAATTACTTTAAACACAACCTTGGAGACAGACTGTGTTTTAAAGGTCGATAAATGTCAAGTTCTAACTTTATCCCCAGATTGTGAAAGGTGGGGTACACATCTTATGTGGCTGGATAGACTACAATGATAAGTCAAGGAACCATAATTCTGTCAGAAACTACAATTGAAACAATTGTTATATTTCCATTGATTTCAAACCTTAACTCGTAAGACAGTTGCTATCTTGTAAAGTGCCATATCAATTTATAGATGAAGAAGATTTGAAAAGGAGAGATAACAAGAAGACCTGGTGAAATAGTTGAGTTATGTGAAACTACAATGGGTACTTGATGAGATCGAACCTTGACAAGGTAATATATTGTTTATCTTAAGTCTAAGTGAAGTTTGGATGACTACAAGATTAGTCTTGACCGAGTTACAGAGCAGAAGATTAAGGAACTAATGTTTGTGCTGAGTGATATGAGTGTCGACCGAGCGCCAGTACATGCTGAGAAAATTTAGTGTCGACCGAGCATCATTATTTTATGAGTGTCAGATAATTATTGAGTTATCTAGTGATGACCAAGCGATAGAACATAGTATTGACAGAGTGTCAGTATTATGATAGTTTGAGAGAGATTTGAGATCCTAGCTAACATAATTGATTTTCTTGGGATATGTGAAGCATATTTAAGATAAGGATGATTGTTGTGGAGAATTAAATGAGCATTTAATTTATGTTTAACCATTTTATGTATGGATTCAAGGAGTTTTAAGATGTATTCTACAATGTAGATGGAAACGAAATGTTGGAAGGATTCATTGGATCTGACCTAACCCTAAGATCTATGGTGATGATTAAGCGGCAATAGATTGAGCTACCTGATCAGAGAGGTATAAGATTAACCTAATTTTAGGTTGTGAGTGTGTGGTATGAGGTTAATTCAGTTGATTGAAAAAAACTAAGCAGAAGAAAGAGAAGGCTGAAGAGAGAATTACAAGACTGCACAGTGGTGATTGTTTGAAGAATTTTCGAGAAAATATGAATGATAGAGATGAAAATGAAGGCCAGTCAGTAAATTAGCATTTGAGCTATAATTGGATCCATATTTGCAAAGTGAGTTGTATGCTTTAGATCATAATTTGATGTTACTTTCTAAACATTGTATCAATTACAAAATCCTTTTAAACAAGGTTAACCTAACTATCATATTGTTAATCCTTTAATCAAGGTGACATTATAATGGAATGGTTAGAGTCCTCTAACAAGGCTCACTTCTAACAAAGTGATTAAATACTTTAACCGGGTCACATTTAATAGTGTGTATTGTAACCTTTAACCGGGTTGGATTTTCACAGAGCTCACTTCAGAAGAGTGAAAATTGGTAGCATGTTACTGGTGGTTTTCCCATATTGGGTTTCCACATTAAATATTGGTGTCATACTTGTGTGAATATTATTTGATGTGTTGTACTGCTAAGAGTTTTATATTCTGCAAGTTGGTTACATTGGGACAGTAAACTGCAATTTTATATTATTGATTATATGCTATAGAGACTGAGTAGATTACCTAGTGGATCTGAGTTGGTTGAAGTGTTTGAAAGTTCAATTGGTACTTCTAGACCTTGGATAACTAATTCACCCCCCCTCTTAGTTATTCTAAATCATTCTAACAATTGGTATTAGAGTATTGAGGTGCTTGTAGAGAAAATTTTGAAGGTACTTGAAACTAAAGATCAAGATGTATAAAAAGAAGGTATCGAGGTTGAACAAAGAGAACTTCCTTGCATGAATTTTTTTGATGAAGCTACACCTAGCTGGAATTGGAGATGTTGCAAAATACTATGTGGAAAATGATTACATAACAGTGCCTATTGTTATGACGGCTCAGAAGATGAAAGGAAAACAAGAACACAACCAAGCAATGTTGGATATTGCATCAACCCTAAGCTAAACTAAATTTGAAGACATAAAAGATTCTAAACTAAAAAAGAAATGCAGGATACACTGGAAAATCTCTGTGGAGGTGATACAAATGTACTGAGAGAAAAATCTAAAAGATTAAGAGGTAAGATTGATGAAATGAGAATGAAATATGGTGAAACTATTGTTCAATATTTTAACCGAGTTAAGGAGGTTGTAAATGCTATTAGAGGAGCTAATAGAACTATTAGTGATGATATTGTTATTAGCAAGGTACTGAGAACCTTACTTCCTATATATGTTATTAGAGTATCTGCTATACAAGAAATGAGATGTACTCCTAGTAACAACTTAACTCTGGAAGGTCTAGTTGGTAGACTGAAGACATTATATTTTTCCATTAGTATATACAAGGAAAAACATGATGAACACCATCGGTTTATACTAAACTGAAAGATAGGGCACAACACTACCTGACGCCAAGGTTACTGATACTGTCAAGCACAAAGCATCCTGACAAATACTATTCAATGTTACCCGATGACAAAAAGGACAAGGGAACCCGATGAGTAACCAACAGTACAACCCGATGAAACAATAAAAGAGTGGAACCTGATAGATGAAGGCAACCTGACAATCAATTCAATGAAGGAACACCGACAGACTTTTAGTTCACACCGACGATCAAGAACTGACAGTTAGTTACATCCCACAAAAAGTGGATCTGACTTTCCACGTCAGATAAATCACTGAAGTTTTATATTTAGTTTGTTGATTTGTTTTAAATCCATTACATGAGGAGAAAGCAATGTATTTATTATTATTTTTATCAGTTTAACTATTTTAAAAACATGCAAACTAAAGGATCAAGGTCAAGTTGTAAACCTTGGATCTAGAGTTAACATTGTAATGTGTGATTCTAAAATAGGTCAAATACTTGAATAAAAAGATGCTCAATCAATTGTGAACATGTTGTTCGATGATGATTGTAGCCACTGAGATCATCTAAGGATTAGACAAGAGAATTCATGCAACAACACAGACAAAGATCAAATAAGTTGTCAAGAACAAAACACGGGCTAAGGAAAAGGTATTGATCAATCACTATAGGTGATATTCATATATTGTGAGCTTTAAAGGATCTATAATCAACAATTATAGATTAAAAATAGTCAAGTCAAACATATTATACACATTCTAACAAGTGGGGTACACTTAAGAAATCCTTTCAAGGAAGGTGGACTTAACAGTCCTATTGTAAATCTCTTAACCAAGTGCACACTTCATTAGTGTTGCTAAAATCTCTTAACATAGTAGATTCTAACAGGTCTCTACATTTAATACTCCTAACATGGTAGATCATCAGAAGTGATCAATTGTAAGTCTTTACTGGCTCCCTTCCATTCTGCAGATAGTGAAGTTTTGTGGGTGCCATCCCCACCACATTTTTTACTTCCTAACAGGATTTTTATGCGATATCATATCTTGTGTTATGTGTCTATTATTTTCATGAATGTTTCTATGAATGTTGCATATAATTAAGATTATGAATGAATACTACATGCATAAGAAAGAACATCAGATATGGTTGGTAATACAGTAAAGATTGTTTACTAATGATGAAAGGTGAAAAGTGTTAAAAGTTTTAGAGGTACTGATTCACCCCTCCCCTCTCAGTACTACTTCCCATTAATCCCAACAATTGGTATCAGAGCTAAGTCTCTTCTTGGAAATCTTAAAGGCTTAAGAGAAAGATCATACAATGGAGAAGTACAAACTTGATAAAAATATTGAGAATAAAAAGCTTGAAATTCATATGTTCTATGAACAGTATAAAGAAGCTAGAATCAGTATCAGATAGTTGTTGGATGAAAGAAAGAATATGGCTTCTCGCTATAATGAGATAGATTATCTTGAGGAAGAGATTTCAGATTTCTTTGAGTCTTCAGGATCAAATAAGAGAAAGGCATCAGATACATCAGAGGGAAGCATCAAAATCCTAACTAAAATCAATCTACATCTAGATGGACAAGTCAAATATCTGCAAATTGGTCAAGAGACACATATGGTAAGAATGATTGATGTCATGAACAATGCAAGGAAAGCTGAACAAGAAAGAACTCTAGCTATTGATGATAGAAGAAAGATCACAAACAAGCTACAAGAAAAGGATTCTGAGATACAAAGACTTACAGAGCATCACCATGAGGTAACTAATCATATTAATCTTATGAGTTAAGAAGCAAACATAATGAATGTGGAACTCATTGAAATAATACAGATTATCAATGAACTAAGAGAAGAGAATGTAAAACTAAAGCGTGAGGCTAGAATTATAAAACAACATAATGACATGATTAAGAGAGTTGAAGAGAGTACAAAAAGGATGGATGAATTATTGAATGCACAAAGAAGACCCAACATCAACACTGGACTAGGGTACACGGAGCATGGAGAGTCATAAAATGAAGCTAATCCAAAAGATCCCTACACCAATCCTAGAATAAGAAATCTGACATGAAATCACTGTGGAATGAAAGGCCACACCTCAAATGTGTGCAGGAGAAAAGAAAAAGGTATTCCTAAATCCACATTTATATTCATTGGACATTGTTATAATTGCAGCAAGAAAGTACATAAAGCACATGAATGTAAATCAAAGGTGAAAGAACCAAAAAAGGAAACCTATATGGACAAGTATTGTCCCACCTGCAAAATGCATGGGCACACATCTCTTGAATGCAGGAAGAAGAAAATTGAAGCATGGAAACCCAAAAATAAAGAAAATGCATATAAATTGAGGAGAGTCGATAATTCATATGTTTGGGACTACAATACATGGATAAACTATAAAACATGTGGTAGATATGGTCACATTGATGCAAACTGCATGAGATTATGGACCATAAGGTCTAGAGGCTGGACCAACTCGGGAATGACATGTTTGCACTGTCATAAGGTTGGACATCTAAAGAAGGACTGTAGAGATTGAATAATAGAAAACACCACATTTGTAAATGGTAACACCATTGAAGACATCAAGAAAATGAGAAAGCAAATGTGGAGGAAAGCTTCAATCACTGAAGAAGCTGGACCAAGCAATGCAGTAGGTGACACCTCATCCCATGGATCTGGTGACATCACTACCCCCACCTAAAGATGAACAAGTAAGTATGGAACTGCACTACACCAAGTCATATTTTGCATTAGTTCCATTATACAAATTGATACATAGTCAAGTCTGCATGAATAAAGATGCATATTATGTTACTTGTTACAATTATGAGAAATCAACCCCGTCAATAAACACCTACCGAAAATCATTGGTGAATATAAAGGATGAGTTGTCTACACTTACCGAGAATTTTTGGTCAACACATAAAAAGGCTAAGTTGCTAATGTAACTTGACACCCATCGGTAAGGAAGCAAAGTTATAAAGTTGTTTTGACACAACAAAGATATCCGTCGGTAAAAGAAACAATCTTAATAGCCATCCCGAGCACCCTATCAACACCGAGAATGTTATTTGAGATTCTTCCTGATGAACTCTGTCTTCATGACCCAACGAGTTGTTGAGCATTTATGACAGACTTAGAGAAAAATTCTATAAATACTCGATGCGAGCACTTCATTCTGCACACATGATTTGAGAAGAAGGAGCAGAGCAAAAATAGAGTGATAATAGAGAAGACATCAGAGCGACCTCCACTCAATCTAACGCACTCCAAACAGATCACTCACCAGCCACATAGATCGAAGTAAGTACCGAGTGCACCGAAGAACTCTGTTGTTATTTTCAAAAAAGCCCTAAATTCAAAACACGATGGCAACCACTTCAAGAACTATAAAGTTGAAGAATGATAAGAAGAATGTTGTTAATCTGATAAAGAACAACACTTGTGTGGAACCTAAGTATAAGATATGCCCAAAGATTGCATCGCAACCCGATGATTTTGGCACATTTTCAAAAATTCCACTTAGGGTTTTACTGATAGAAGATGTAAGGTCCTACATTCACTGTAAGATCGCTGAGATAGGTGATCTGGAGATAGATCAAGCTTACAAGAAGATTTGTGATGAACATGGAAACCTAAAAGAAGAACACAAGCATCTGCAAGTAAAAGGGATAAAAAATTCCCTATATTTTCTTAGGGTTTTCAAAACTGATTGGATTAGGTTAGTTTTGAGCAGAATGCACGACCAGAAGTTATGGTTGGATGAACCTAAGAAGATCACAAAGGATGTGTTGGATGTTGTAATAGGTTACCTCATAATTGACAAACCTAAGGCACACAACCATCCCTCTCAGCTAGAAGTTGAAAAAATCACCAATGTTGTGTGGGATAACAAAGGACTCAAGGTGAACACCATCACCGAAGAGGAATTGAGGTTCACTGCATGTGTGATAGGCTACAAAATCTTCCAAGCTAGAAGACTAAACAACATAGCATCAACAACAGTAAGCATAGCCTACAAAATTGTCACAAAGGGATTACAGATGGATCTATGTGAGATCCTATTGAAGCAACTTGATGAGAATATGACAACAATCAGGTTGTCAACGATAAACACATGTAAGTTTGGTTCACTCGTCATGTGTACATTCTTTTATTTTCAATAACACTTTCCTTTAGTTAGCAAAGTGAAATGGGACACAACCAAACCAATCACATTGAAGATTAGTGAACTTATCAAGTCACTAGGAGATAAATTTGATTCAGTAATGACTGAATACTTCCTTGACTTCAAGGAAAAGATGATGGAAAGAGTGAGGATCCCTGAATAGTTGATTTAACAACATAGTGATGAAATATGTTTTATGGTGGATTCAGATTTCACTCACATTAAACCAGTTGTACCAAGGATAGCCTGGTTAGCACCTCTTGACTATGCGATAAATATAGATCAAGCAAAAAATGCAATTGATGCATTGTTGAATGAACCACTTGACAGCAAGCAACCAAGATTTGGGACATATGAAGGGGCCAAGTCCAAGATAAAAATAGGCCTAGTAATCAAGAAGACTGTCAACAAGAAAAATAAGATGGTTAAGAATCTTGAAAAGATGTTGTCGGTCAATGAGGAGGGAAAAGAACAAACAGAAGAAACCAAGGAAAAGGGTACCATCGGTGAAGAGCAACATGAGCAAGAATCAGATTCTGAGGCCACTGAATCTGACACACCTCCACCTCCTACAAAGAAGCCAAGAACCATAGTGGCTTAGAGAACAAGAAGTCAAACTGTAAAAGCCACTACACCTCTCAAGAAAGGTCAAGTGAGGACCTATAAGAGGAAGCAGCAAACAGAGAAGCAAAAATGTGAAACAAACACCTACCAAAAGGAGGAAAATACTGGTCAGGACTAAAGCTGACATAGAAGATTCAAAAGAGGATGAGCCTGATGTAGAGATGCAATAATCAGGGCAATGGTCAAGTACAAATATGTACCTGTTGAGTTATTCACAGAATACCCAAAGAACTGGGTGACAGAATTTCACAACAATGGTCATATGCTTTACACACAGAAAAGGAAGCAAGGGAGAGGGTACTTTTCACACTCATGTCTCTCGAATCAAAGATGGAAGAGATCAAAGAAATAATGAAAAAGAACTCAAATAAGTTTGTAGAAAAAATAAGAGCTTAGAAAGTGCTAGAGGATAAATTTATAGAGCTAGACAGCATGACCGAGGCCAAATGGAGACAAATCCTAAATCTACCTGCAGAGTCAACAAGTTGCAAGAATCAATTAGTTCTCACCGACACACCTCAAGTAGAGGAGCAGGAAGATAAAGAAATTCCTTAGCACATTGCTTTGGATAATGTAGATAATAATGAGCCCATTGACTTAGACAAAGTCATGGATGATCTTGACATTCAAGACATCACTTATTATGACTCTGACAAAGATCCATAGAAAGAAGATGATGTCATTTTCATATCTCTTAAGGATCAAAGCAAGCAACAATAATTGGAGACAAAAAGAAATAACAACATGGATGTTGCTGATGAAATATGGCTAGATACTTCTATTATTGACATCATAGGACTGGACCCTACCGATCAAATCCAAAAATATGAAGATGTCACTGCTCAATAGGATCAAACCGATGAGTAGGACACACTTCTAGATGTAGCACAAGTGAGAACACAAAATAATATTCCAGCATTGATGAAGGCCATAAATCTGCTATAAAGAAATGAAGAATCTACAAGAGACACTAGCATACTTGAAGATAAGGGTGATGCAGAGACAAAAGACACAAATGATGAACCAAAAGATACAACTACAGATCAAGTTGCAACCGATGATCATAAAGACAAGCCTACTGAACAGAATAGAGAGGATGCAAAAAAAAGTAGAAGAGGACAAGCAGAAGTAAAAGAGTGAAGAAGCAAAGATAGATGAACAGGAGAAGAAAATAGAAGAGAAATCTATAGAAACACCCAAGGTTGATGGAGAGACATCTTCACCAAACCAACAAGTGAGCCCCAAGAAGAAAACACAAGAAGATTCATCTACAAAGCCTTCACCGAGCACCTCTAAGAAGAAAAATGAATTAGCAATGGTAGTTCATACATCTGCCTCTACCCAAATCTCAAGGAAGAAGAAGAACAAGAATAAGAATCCAGTTACACTGGATGAAATAATTGAGATTCTAGTATGTGATCCTAGAACATTGGATCCTACTGAATTGAAAAATTATGTAAGACTTTGTGAAAGGAAAGCCATGCAGGACAAGTTGAGAAAAGCCACCAAGGAAGCAAAGGTACTTGAAGTTGCACGAGGAATACTTCAAAAAATTGTACCTGATATAGACGTTGATCAAACAGCCCCCATGCTTGATCAATTAGTGGTTCTCACCGATGTCATCACATCTCAAAACATAGATGCTGAGAAGGCTATGGAGGCTAAACTTGAAAAGAAGTATGAATTCAAGTTAGCTGAGAAGATAAGCCAAGAAGTGGCACTACAAAAGGTGAAGCTTTCTGAATTGGTATGCATAGTAGACCCCATAATTTCAGAAGTAATAGCCTTAATACAAAAACTATGCATGTTAGATCAACTCACAAAGGAGTATACCGACAAGATAGCACAGATAGATGTTGATCTTCAAACAAGTACACAAAGTCTCACAAACAGTGAAGAGGCAATTAAATTACACAATGAACAACTCAAGCAAGCTCGGAAGCTGAGACAAGACATACAGATTGCAAAAACCAAGTTCAGAGATGGGGTAAATGATCTTCAAACTCAACTCTTACCAACACTCTCATTACTACATTACCCCAGAAATGTCTGTCCTAGACAACATTTATGATATGCATGCCAGAATTGAGTTAGAGCACATGGCATTAGAACTCCTCAAAGGAAAATGGGAGAAAATGATTAGAGATATCAAGAACACCCACTCCCACATTCTTGACACATTGCAAGTTACACATTTTTGTCACATTTTTTGACAACGTATAATTTGTACATTTTTGTCATGATTATCAAAAAAGGGGGAATGATATGTACACTTGACAGTAAAAAGGGGGAAATGAAAGCAAGAAATGATATGTACAGTCAATCATTTGAAAGAGGAAAGAACATAAAAAGGGAATGTATAGTACAAAGGCAAGTATACATGTACATATACTTATACTATACCGATGCATACAGTTAGGGGGAGTCATACAATGACAATGATATATGTGTGTGTGTATTTGGGTACCTGTCAGATCAACACAAACACTTCAATAGATCGTTATATTAGCAATCTGGGGTTAGTGAAAAACATGAAAAACATAGGAAACCCACTAAAATCGATCTATTGCCTTCTAACTAGGAGGAGTGTGATCAATAACATATCAGCCCTCAGAATATGCTATTGAATCAGTGACCAATACAACCTAGCATGAAGGATTTCAGTTGAAAACAAGCTAAATGATGGAATAAGCATGCATTTAAACTATAAAAGATGAAATAGAACTAACAACTAGTATGTAATGAAATAGCATGTAATCCTAGCATGAAAATGACAGCATAACAATGCAATTCTAATCTCAAGTGAAGGCTTATTTTCTCTCAAAATAGGCTTCTATTTATAGAAGAATGGGAGAGAGAGAGAGGGGGACAAGGTTCATTTATGAATTAGGAGGCCCAATAAATGAATATGTAAGAGCTATTAATGCCTAGGGCATTAATAAGGCATGGGAGAG
>MU227873.1:2468965-2479713 GCA_018584345.1 Thuja plicata | reverse complement strand
AAATGTATATGAAATAAATTAAACCTTCACTATATACACACAAGTACGATGACTTTACAGGAAAACATACATGAGTAAACATCATCCAACAAATCAAAGCTAGGGCTTTATTAAAGTACATGTATCACGATTATATCATTCATTGCATTCATCATTGCATCTAGGTGAAGCATTGAGCATTCTCGGGAGTTACAATATTTTATGAGTTGTGGGTCATAGTGTTTCTTGAGTAGTGATTCAACTTTTTGGGAGGTTATCTTTTTTCATGAGTTGTGGTTCACAATGTTTCATAGGTAGTGGTTCACAATAACCCATATCTCATGAGAATGAATGGTTACACTTTATGCATGTTGCATTTAGGTGATGCTCACTAAGGTGAAGCATTGGGCTTCTTAGGAGGTCACCTGTCGCAATACTTCTCCAATTCAAGTGTGCTTAACCAATTCTATTGTCAAGTTATTTGCACGTCTCATAACACCATTTGATTTATAAACTTCATGCTGAGTTACTTTGTTGATTAATTGATTAAATTATATTATTATCCCTATATCACCCTGTATCTAATTAATTAATCAATCTTTCATTTATGTATGCATATATCTAATTAAACTAAACAAATAAATCTAATTATGCATGTAGTCGAATTTCCATAGCGATTGCAAGTTGATTGGTAAGTGGAGATCTCACATCTTCTTGACATTTTTGTCCATTTAGATGTCAGAAAACAAAAAATTTAGAAGGGTCTTAGATATTCTATAATTGTTTCATGTAAAAGACAATATCCAAACAAGGCTGCAAAGCAGCTAAGTTCTTGCCAAAATGCTGAAGAGCTGCTTAAACTTTGCAAAAAAAATTTGAAAATTAAAATTTTAGCTTAGGAAAATTTAGTTAAGCTAATATTAATATTAAACTATTTTTTAATTGTAATCTAATATTATATCTATTTTTTAAATGTTGTTTTTAAAATATAAAAATTATATTTAAAACTAATAATAAATTTTAAAATAATTTATTATTATTATTTATGATATTTAAATAAGTTGATAAGTAAGCTAATAACATACAAGTATATTTCATTATTATTGAAAATTTACAACATTTTTAAATTTTAAATAAATTTAATTATGTTTTTTAACATAAAAAAACCTCAATGAAAATAATTTAAAAACTACATTAAATATTTGAATTTTTTTTATTTTAATATAAAATAAAAAATTAATAATATATTTTAAAAACTTACTTATTAATATAATTCAAAATAAAACATTAATAAAAAAATTTAAACTTGAGAATTCTATAACTTTAATTAATTTTTTTAAAAATATATTAAATTTCAAAAGAATGAGACTAATTTTTTCCAAAAACCACCCTTTTTCCAAGGTCAATAAATGCTTAATATTGCCCAAGGTTAGATAAATTGCATTGTTCGAGATAATAGTTTGTAGAAAAAATTTCCACAAAAAAAGTGTGTTGCCTATAGTTCACACCTACGGCAAGAACTAATAAAATAAAATAAAAGGGTAAAATATTAACTCTTTTGTGTTTTGACATCTTATTTCTCAAATTCACTTTGAGAAAGAAATGGAGGAAAGGAGTGAAATTTGATTGACTCCGAAAAGCCAAATTTGGAAAGGAGGGAAATTTGATTGACTCCAAAAATCCAAATTCGAGTTCAAAGGGAATTAATAGAAAAAGTCCTGGTCATGCCTGTAAGCATGCATGGGTACCAATGGACACAAAAATGGTGGCCATGGATAGTGTTTTCATCGGTGGCCACTATTTTCTTCATAGTTTAGAATCCCCAAGTCGCGACCTCAAGCCCACCATATCTCACAACCAACAACCCTACCACATGTGTTGTGACTGCTTTCTGTGTATAGCTACGTGTGAAAGGATCTTAACTATATTTCGTATACACTGGTCGATTTGAGTTGTTGGGCGTGGGTAAGTTCATCCTCTGAAACAACATAGAAATAGGTCATATTAGTTTGTCTAGTTGCTATTCACTGTGCATGACTTCCTTGGCATAGTTAGAAGTATGCTCTTATTGTTGTAAGGACAAAGAATTATATGTTAAAAAGTTTCTGAAATATATCATGTAAAGCTATCTTAATTATAGAATTATCAATGATCAAGGTATAAGGTTAGAGTCCTTTTGAGTACATATTTCTGTTCTTTGTTCATTCTCTGTAATGTTCTTTTTAGGAATAACTTGCAGTCAATACTTACAGATAAATGTTATATGTTATCCATTTTGAGTACATACTTTTGTTCTTTTTTCATTCTCTGTAATGTGCTTTTTAGGAATAACTTGCAGTCAATACTTACCGTTAAATGTTATATGTTATTTTTTGATAAGTTTGTTTGCAAATATTTGAGTTTTAGTTTTGCAAACTGTTTGTCAAAATGTCTCAATACTATTTATGGAATTTTGAGATGCAACTGTGAATGATTTATGCAAAATGTTATAACAATAATTCCCATAGCAAACATGCTCTGAGGTTCCATCTTAAAGGCAATATGCAAACTGCTTAACAAAATGTCAGTTTGATCAGAGCAAAACTTGGTTAAATCTAGAAATGGTCTTTACAGCTCTTGAGGAATTTGGTTATAGAGAAACTTTGGTGATGGGAATTTTACAATTATGGCCTATGGAAGACACCTACTTTAGTTAGGTAATTCTCAGAGCTTCCATATTCTAAATGGGCTTATGTGGTTCCATGGTTTGGGTAGATTCACTTATTTTTCCCATGGTGGAGGTGTGAGCATTGTGGATTGTCTTGTCACTAGCATATTCCTCATTTCCCACAATTATGGCTTCCTTGTTTCCCTTTAACCCCCCTTAACAACCATGCCATGAAATATTATTAGGATTGTTCTTGACTGACATATGTATTAACTTACGCTCAACAAAATCAAGGGGTAAAGAGAATTAAACTTGTGCTTCAAGTTATATCTAGAAGATTTTCCAAACATAAAAATCTAGGTCACAGTCATGTGATATGGCCAATGAACAAGGGCCAGTAGGAATAGAATGGGTCGAACACCTCTAGAGGATCAAATCCTTTAGGTTTTGTACCAATCTCTTATAAATCCCTCCTACCTCACTCGATTTCCTCCATTGATCCCCTACAATGGATAAAGTTATGGCTCCAACCCTAAAACAGTCTCATGCATGTTGCATCTTTGTGTGATATACTCAAAAATTCAAGCAAGGACCTTCAATCTAAGGTGAGATGTGTGCTAATTATAGTATAGTAGACTTCTGCATACCTCATTTTATTCTAAAGAATGAATCATGTAATCTAAGGAGCTCGTGCAAATGATAAATGTCAAGATGAGTAAAGAAATCAAATGTGTCATATTTTATTAGTTGATCATATAACTAGATATGGTCTTTACTAAAGTCTAAAATAAATATATTCTCCATATTTCATTTACCACGATATGAACTTCCAAAGTGTAGAGTACTTTGTAGTTTTCCCTAGGGATGTTTCCCCCACATCCTAGATATTGTTCGTAGATGTCCAAGACATTCTGGGGATGGTGGAATAGAACAAGACACCCTCCCTCCAATTGCATGTCCCCTTCTATATAAAACAAAACTAAGACATCTATGGGACATCTCATTTTCTTGCTGAAATTGTGGATGCGCTGACATCCCAGAAAAGACAGAGCATCCTCCACGTCTGCAGTTGCACCTTTAAAATGGAAAAAAATGTGAAAGGCTTCCCATTAGTTGTTTGTGACTAGAATCAAACCTTCCCTTATGGAGCAGAGAGAACATAGAATCTAGGTAGCTAATAATACAGGTGGTTGTCCCCTTGGTTTGTAATAAAATTGGGGATGTCATGGTATCCTAGAGAAATCAGGGCATCCTCCACACCTACAGCTCTTAAATAGAAAAAAATGTGCAAGGTTTCCGATGAGCTACTTGTGACTGAGATCAAGCCTTCTCTGCTGGAGTAGCAAGCAGAGAATGTAATATTGGCAGAAATGCATATATAGCTAAGATAAATTGACAACATTCGCCTGCTAGAATTTGTCACACATGATTCCCGTCCTTTTCCACCAGAACTAGGCAGACTTGTTTCTCAAATTAATTCCCGCTGAGCTAAAATGCATTTACAAACCAAATAATTAACATCAACTACTTGGCATTCAATTTTCCATACAAAAGAAATAACAGACAAGATAGTATTGCTGATTAGAAGCAAGGAACGCAACTGACAACCATTAATGAAACTAAGTGAAGATAACTCTCAAAGTGCCATATACTTTATAAGCTCTCAAGTATATATTTCCAATAGGTGGGTTTAAGTGTTCACATTTTTTAAATTATGAACTTTTCTATAATGTATCAAAATTCAATTTTGGACATTCAATTCCAATTTTTTACAGACATTAAAATTAAAGTTTAAATGTTCATATAATATACAAAATTTGATGTTCAATGTAAAATGTTCATTGATTCAATCATTCATGTATACTAGCAATAGAAAATTGAAGTCTATGATTCTTTTTTTCAATGTCTTCATTATAACAAACGGCTTAAAGCCTACAGGATCATAAATGAAAGTGTAATGACACTAACAACATAAATTTCTTGCACTTTTCATCAACCAGAAATTGTGACTGAACGTAACAACTGCATAAACTCATTTGACATATGCATTATTTCATTTTACAACCATATGTAATCATGATTTTTCTCATTCTACACCTATAGAAGTTACAGCCATCCATTAGGGAGAAAGCATTTTTAAGATGAAAAATCTTGTTATAAAAAGAATGTTTGAAAGAATCGATAAGGTTCACAGATGACCAAAGTAGGTCAATGACACCTGTAACAGTAAACATCAATGTATTTAAAATTTTCAATGCTAATATGATCAACAATTTACACCAAACACAATTTGTATGTATGGTATAGCAAATATTGGTTCTATATATCAGCATCTTACAACAAAATTTTCATTCTATACTTGTACATGGTGTAAATAAAAGGTGCCATTAAAAGCCAAATGAGTATCACTAGCCGTTGATTTTTTTGTTCAAATTTAAAATATAAGTAGTTTGAGTAGCAAAAAAATGTAATTATCTTCAAATTTAGTCACTAAAAATATTTTTTTGATGATTTATATGATAAAAAATTGATTGTCTCCACTTTTAATAAAGGTTCCAACTTCCAATAATTAACCATCTCAGAGAAGAGAATTTGAGATAAGAAACTGATTTGTACACAGAGAAGCAAAAATTTGAATATGAGCTCCAAATATCCACTTTAGAAATTTTGTACTAAATTTCAATATTTGAGAGCTTCTTCCTTCATCACCAGAGCATGTAAAATATGCAGATCAAGATTCTACATTTCTACTGTCATTTCTATAACTGTTTAGTTAAATGTTTAATTTTAGCTTTTACAAGATGCTGAGAAACAATATATTTGCAAGTAAAAGAGACCTCGCAAATTTATTCCCAAGGTGTTTCACGAGGTATGTCTGAACCTGATATTGTTTTACCCATTAATGAGTTTAATGATGCCTGTTGTTGGCTTGAAACACATACCCTCATTGGCTATTTTCTGGGCCGCAACCCTCCTGAACATATGATTAAGGATTGGGTGGCGAAAGCCTGGACTCCTCATGGAATCTGACTAGATGGCATTCAGAGTCTCACCAAGGGTTTCTTTCTATTTCATTTTTCTAATCCCACTCATGTGGATGCTATTTTTGCCAAAGGACCCTGGAATATTAGGGCCTCCCTTTTAGTTTTCCAGCGTTGGTCTAGAGACTTTTCTGTCTGTGACGAAAAGAAATTAAAAGTCCCTATGTGGGTTGAGTTTCCTAGTCTCCCTCTACCTTGTTGGCCTTTCATGCATGCCATTGCGCAAAAGCTAGGTAGGGTTATTTGTAGTGAGCATGACCGTTTCTTCAATCCTCGGCCTCAAAAGAGGTTCTGTATTGAAGTTGATCTCTCTCAAGACCTTAAAGAAACTATTGAGATTTAGGTTGGTGACACCATCTTCTCTTAGAAGGTGCTTTACCTTAACCTTCCCAACACTTGTTATCATTGTCAATCCATAGAGCACAAGATCAAGGATTTCCCTTTGGCAGTTCCTCGGCCCAAACCCCCGTCTAAGGACTCTGGTTCACGACCCGTTGATATTGGTAAAAAGGAGGACGCCAAGAAGGATGATTGGGTTATAGTTGGTCACAGAAACAAATAGGCTAAACTTGTCGCTTCAGCTTCCACCTCACAGCTGCCACCTCCTGTAATGCCTCGTGTTGCTTCTCATGATGAGAGCGTTTCAAACCCTGGCCAGCAGGGGAAAGTGACTTTGGATTCTGGTGGTAACCCTCCTTGGGTTCTCACACCTCAGGTTGCTGCCATGATCTCCACTCCCTCTATCCTCCACCGCTCTCATAGCCTTATGGGACATGCTGAGGCTGCTCAAGAGGGTTTGGCTAAAAAATGCATAAATTTTTTCATGGAGCCTCCCGGGAATAGCTTTACATATTTATCTAATAGTTTTGCTTCCCTTGGAAAAGGACATGGTATGGATGATGTTGTTTCCTCATGAAGTACATCTTGTGGAATGTTAGGGGTCTGACAGACCTGCCCAGAAAATATTCTGTCAGAGATGTTCGTCGTCGTGTTAGTCCTCTAGATGTTTTATGCCTCCAAGAAGTTAAAATTTCTGGTTTTTTGTTTGATGTTGCCTACAAAGTTATTTGGCCAAAGACTCTGGCTCTTTATTCTCAGCACGAAGCTGGTCGAGGTGGAGTAGTTACTCTCCTTTGTCCTCAGTGGCATTCTTTTTTAATTAATCATTGTTCCGATCCCATGCAACGGTCTATTTGGGCCACTTTCATTATCAAGAACCATTCTTTTGGCATAGTTAATGTTTATGCTCCCAATGATGTTGTTGAAAGATCTCATCTTTGGTGTTGGCTTGCGGATTCTCTGCCACCTGCAACTTGGCTTTTTTGTGGGGACTTTAATATGGTCGAGGTGACATCTGACAAAGATGGCCTTTTGCCTTTCCACTAGACTGTTGGCGAACGGGAAGCCTGGTACTATATGCATAATAAATTAGGCCTTTTGGATCCCAATCTTGGCCACCGCCGTTCTGATGGCATTTGTCATACATGGTCTAATTTTAGAGCTTCTTCTGACAGGATTCATAAATGGCTTGATTGTGCCATGATTACGGCCCAGTCTTTTTTGTCTTTTTCTGAAAAACAAGCCTTGCCAGTTACTCCTCTTGTTGATGTGACCTTGTCAGATCACTTCCCCATTCAATTTAATATCATTTGGCAGACAGCTAAGGCATGGCAGCCCACCACTTATTTCTTTTTCAATACTTTCGTGCTTCATCATGACTCTACGGTGGCCCACATACATCGGGTTTGGAACCTTGAGCCTCGGCCATCGCAGTCTCCAGGTTGGATTCAATGGTGGAATAATGCCATCAGGCGTACGACTCATTTCCTGTGCATTTATGGTAGACAGCTTTCCATCTACCACCATCAATCCTATGATGCCAATACCAAAGCTCTCTACGCTACTACAGAGAATCTAGCCCTGGATCCATTTAATCAGAGTTTTCAATTTCAACTTGCCCAGTTGCTGCAACATAAGAAAATTGCTGATAACTATGCTGCCAGAAGTGCTCAGATCAAGGCTCGACTGCACTGGTTAAAAGTTGGAGACCAGGCTTCCAAAGAGTTCTTTGCGGCCCTCCGTGCCCGCAGCACTAATGTGGGCATAACCAGAATCAAGGAGGGTCAAGCTCTTCTCACTAAGCTTCCTAATGTTTTGCAAGCATTTGTTCATCATTATGAACAAGTTTTTTCCACTTAGGGATCTTCTCCTGCAAGCGAGAAAGCTCTTTTGGATTGCATTGCAATTGTGCCTCAATGTGTCTCACCTTCCCAACGAGCTTTTTGTGACCAGTTTCTTACCTTGCAAGATCTCTAGGAAGCTATCTTTACCATGGCTGATGACAAAGCTCTAGGTTGTGATGGGTTTCCCTGTGAGTTTTATAAAACTCTTTGGGATGCCATCGGTCTTGATCTGCACCAAGTCTACCTTGAAGCATACCACTCTCGATCCCTGGGAGAAATTATCAATCAAGGCAACATTAAATTCATCCCCAAAGCAGGGGATCCTGAGGATATTTGCAATTGGCAGCCTATTACCCTGCTTAATGTCTCTTACAGGATCATTGCTAAGGCCCTGGCTCTTAAGATTCGCCACATCCTCTTGCAGATTGTTCGACCTGAACAAATTGGTTTTATTAAGTCCAGGTATATTATGGACAATATCATTGTTGTTTGGGAAGGTATGGAATGGGCTCGTAAGTCACAACAGAAAGCCCTTTTTCTCAAAATTTATTTTTCTAAAGCCTATGATCCTATTGAATGGCCTTGTATTCTTTCTATGCTTCATGCTCTAGGTTTTGACCCCAGATTTCTTCAATCTATGCAGATGCTTCTCAAGGATGCTACTGCTTGCATCACCATTAATGGCAGGCAGTCTTCCACTTTTGGGCTCTTTAGATCCATACGGCAAGGATGCCCTCTTGCTCCTGCCTTATATGTTCTGGCAGCCAAGGTCTTTGGCTATTTATTAGCTCATTCTATTTCATTGGGCAGTGTTCCTGGGATTTCTCTTCCCAATCCCACTCAACAGCTGGTTAATGGCCATTTTGCTGATGATTCTTTCCTCACTCTTATTGAGGCAGAAGATAATATTAAGGTAGCCTTGCAGTGTTTAGACACCTTCTATCTGGCTTCAGGCTCAGCCATTCAGTGGCATAAAACCTTGTGTTACAGGCAATCTTCCCTTCCCGACCCACCCTGGTTTTCCCAGTTTGGTTTGTCCAGGATTCAACATGGGGAAATCTTTCACTTCCTTGGTATTCCTTTTGCTTTTCAAGCCACTGCTATAGAGTTATGGAATGTCATGCTAATTAAAATTGAAAAAAAGCTTACCTATTGGATTACCAAGCTGCTCTTGCTTGCTGGTAAATTTCAGATCTACTCTAAGGTTTTGGCTGCAACTCATGTGTACTATTCTTCTTGTTGGGCCCCTTCCAAGGCTTCCTAAAAGAAGCTCAAAAATTTGCTAATATATTTTCTTTGGGCCTCTGGTGCTAATCAAAATGGTTTCCACTGGGTTGCTTGGGAATTTTGTTGTCTCCCCAAGGCCTCTGGTGGGCTTGGATTACTTGATACTCAAAAGCAGGGCTTGGCTCTCTATGCGAAATGGATTGTGCGGTGTCTCATAGGTCATGAGGCCTGAAAAGTGTTGCTTCATCATTGTATTTCTTATGGGTTTCCACTTCAAAAGCCATCTTGGAAAGGGATTGGATTTCAAACCCTCCTGGTTATGAATCACCCTGTTCAAATCCAAGGTACTTTCATTGCCAAGAGTATTTGGAGAGCTTGGGAAGTGGTCAAAACCTGGCTGCGTTGGGCCAGCAATGGCTTCAAGGATGAGCTTTCCTTCAATCAACAGAATATATGGTGGCCCCCATTTTTTTCTTAGCAGGGGTTACCTCTAGCCAGAATCCAAGGGATTAGTGCTCTTCATTTTCACAAATGATGCATTCAGATTCCCAAAGATTTGTTTTCAAGAGCCACCATGAGTCTATGCTCTTGGGATGATCTTTGGGTTCTATTCTGGCTCACTCACCCAGACCATCATACTTTTGATTTTCTTGTGTCTGCTATTCCACTGCATCTCCTGCACAAACTTGGAATTCAGTTAGTTAAACCTTGGTGGAAAGATTGGAAATAGTACCCCGATACACCATTTACCAATTACAAACCCAAACTTGGATACTCTTGGCTTGTGCCTCATTTTCCCATGATGGATGCTCTCAACCATAGGTGGCATCTCTCTTCTTCTCAGAAGACTTGGAGCTGGCATTTCCGCACAGTTTGGGATGCTCTCACTGAACCCAAGATTGCTCATTTTGCCTGTTGCCTGCTCTACCAAGGTTTACCATTAGGAGCTCGGCTTCGGCACCTAGATGTGCCTGATCCTAAATGCCCTTTTTTTGGGCATTCTAAATCCATTATGCATATTTTTTGGTTTTGTAGTTGAGCCCAGAACTGTAGGATTTGTGAAACATGCAAATCCATAGAACGCTAAGAACACCTGCATGCAAAATACCTAGAGCTAAAAATGAAACCTGTGAGAGAGAAGCTAGGGTTTGGAAAATCTCAACGGAGTGAGAGAAAAATTATTATTTCCAAAAGAGAATGAAAAAACATTACAAAGTTCAACCTTTAAAGGTGAACAAACCCTAAAAACATAAAGGCTAGGTTGCGCAATATAATTAATATAAAGTATTAATTATATACACCTAAGAGATAGCTTAAGCGAAAAAGAGTAAGGACAACAGATTACTCTAACACCCCCCTTAAGCGAAGCTCAGGAGGTAAGCTAACCTAGCACAAATAAGAAAGCAGGAAAAGAGGGTCCCAGCAACAAGGCCTGATCAGGTACCCAACAACAAGGAAATCTCTGTAAACCGGGGAAATAGAGAAAACCCAATGGGAAAAACCCTACCCCAAAAAGAGATAAAAAAGCAAGAAAAGACAAAAAGAATGACTTCAAGAGACTCTCTCAAAGCCAGTAGTACAATGCGTGCTGCTAACCCCCCCGTGAGAGAGGGTCGAGGCTCTAAAGCCCCCCCAGAATGAAAGAACCCCTGGAGCAAAGAACAAACCACT
>MU227873.1:2414979-2432520 GCA_018584345.1 Thuja plicata | reverse complement strand
GGAGGAGAAGGCACCCCAGTTGGTGCAGAGATTACGTTGGCGGACTGGTGTTATTTTGGCTCCGAGAGAGGAGGATAGGGTAGTGATTGAGGATGTGGATGTTGAGATTGGGGACATAGATGTGGAGGCTCTAGATGAGCAGCGTGCAGGGACTGGTTCCTCGACTGGTAGTGGCAGTACTAGCAGCTGTACAGGAGAGAGCTCATATAGTGATGGTGATGGATTGGGGGACAGCGTCGAGGAGGGAGATATGGATGTGGCCATGGGTGGTATGGAGGTTGATCCCTCAAAGCTAGAGTGGCTTACATAGCAGGTAGATGATCTCTAGCATAGGCTTGCTTCTGCTAATTCCCGTGCTACAGCATTGGAGGCCCGAGTTAAAGTGGTCAAGTCTAGAGAGTGATAGGCTCGAGAAGAGGTTCGGTCATTTATTGATAGTGTACAGGATGCCTCTCACCGAGATGTCCTTGACTGATACTATAGATCTAGGCATGATTCCCAGAGAGAGATCGAGTACTAGAGGTGCCATTATGAGGATGCAGTTCTCGCAGAGTAGAGGGTGCCCAGTTACACAGCTTCCCAGAGATCGAACAGGGCCCAATGATCACAAAGCAGCGGTATTGGAGCTCCTAGTTCATCCCAGAGACCAGCTTCTG
Organism: Thuja plicata; assembly: GCA_018584345.1. Classification (NCBI taxonomy): domain Eukaryota; kingdom Viridiplantae; phylum Streptophyta; class Pinopsida; order Cupressales; family Cupressaceae; genus Thuja; species Thuja plicata. The sequence goes on along the minus strand of MU227873.1, from coordinate 2,431,864 downwards.
ATATGCCACCCCCTCGTCCACCTCTTGGCGAGGGTGGGGGTAGCACATGTTGATCTCATTATCATGTACCATTTTTGTAGTGATGTCATTTGATATACTCTGAGTAGTATCCATTTTTGTATCCCGACACACTGATATTTATTGATATATATGTTGATTACCTTCTTTTCTTCAGACTTGCGATCATACATTGTACTCAGATAGTTTGATTTATATGAGATGCAGCTAGTGTTTTTGATATGATGTGCATTGGTTTACTTTCTATATGTATGAGTCTACATGATTTGGTGGTTTAGATGATGAGATGTATATGCAATATGATTCTATTATGCAGACTCATAGATGGATGATTTACTTTTCCTATGATACAGACATGTTTATGCAGGATGGTGGATATGAGATCATTGTTTATATGAGATGCTTCCGGATGTATGTGATTTATGATTTACCATGTATGCAACTACTATGTTTTTTTTTCATTTTCTGATGCACTTAAATGGAATGAATGTAATCTATTATGCACAAAATATCTGAGTAATGCATGTGTTAATTAGAAAGAAGTTAGTTTGGATAGATGCTTTCTGAGATTAATCTAATAGAATGGAATGATAGAAAGGATTTTTATTTTTTTTTGCTTTTTTGATAGATATGAATTGATAGAAAGGATGAGTGTCCCAAGTCACTGCCCCTGTTTCCAATATTTTTCATCATTGCATCTTTTTTTGTATTTTCAGAAATTTTGAAGAGAATCCAATGTATCCATATCACATACCACTTGGATACCACCATGACTTCTTGATATCGGAAGGAGTAGATAGATTGAATAGAAAGAGAACCTAGTGCACCCAAATATTGACCATCTGGGTTCAACTATGTTCCCTGTTTGAAAAGAAAGAGAGCCAAAAGCACCCAGATATTGATCATCTGGATACCGCTTTGTCCTCTGAATAAAAAACTTGAAACAAAGAAACCAAGATAGAACTCCTATGCACCCAGAGTCCATCTGGATAACACCGCGAGCTCTTGATTCCTGAAAGGGAAATCCAAAGCAAACAAGATAGAACTCCTATGCCCCTAGAGTCCATCTGGATAGCATCGTGAGCTCTTGTTTGCAACATAAAGGGAAAGACCATAGAAACCAAGATAGAACTCCAACACACTCGGATTCCATCTAAATGGCACTACGAGCTCTTGATTCTATAAACCAAACAAGCAAAAATAAAAGAGAATGAATGTCCAATTCTTTCCTAGGGTTAAGCTCAGATCGTGGAACTGCATGGCTGCCAGATAAGTGATAGCGCCTACCACATTTATCCTAAATCATCATGGCCCTGAAATCGATGTGAACATTCAACAGACAACAATCAAAGAAAATAAGTCATGATCTATCATAGCTACTCTCCTCACATGGTGGATCCTAGAGTAGCGTAAGAACATAACCACAAAATATAGACTGGCATCTGATCGAATGACTGACCTAGTCAACATTTTTTTGGATGGTTTCGTGATGCAGTTGGATTCTCTTGATTGGCTCGACTCTTTGGATAGGCTTGATTGACTTGATTGCTTGAGTGTGTCTGGTTTCAGTAATAGATTACTCATATAAGACCAACCTATCTAGTTTGATCATATCCATCACTGTGTAAGACAATTGATATGGTTGGATTGATTGATTGTGATCGTGTTGGCAGTTGATCAAGCTGTGTCAAATGGGCCCCATGCTAGTTCGCAAAGCTCATGATTGTGACAATTGATAGATTGGCATGGTCGCCAGTTGCTTGCCGATAGGTTTGATAGATTGATAAAGTTGTGTTAGGTGAGCCCCATGCTGATTTGCAAAGCTCATGATTGTGACATTTGATTGACTGGGCGTGATCGCCCTTTTCTCTCTTGATAACCGAGTTGGTTTTATTGCTTGGGATTTTGCAATTTTTTGAATTTTTTTGATGAAGATTGATTTTGTCAGAATATTTTGATCTTTTTAGGATTTTTGATGATTTTTTCAAATTTTTTTGGATTTTTTAGGACATTAGAATCGCCCCCCAGTCTGGTGGACCAGTATTAACCATAGGTAAGTGCTTGGTTTTTAGAGGGGAGTGTGCTTCTAGATATATCTTGGGTAGTCAGTCTTGCATTTGAAATGTGCTCAAGCTTTTGATCTTGGAGTTCATTGATGGTGAAGCTGGATTTGAACACTTGGCGCCTGTTTGCCAGGTTTTCACCAAGGTACCTACTCAATAGCGCTTGATTGCCAAGTTTTCACTGAGAGGGCAATTTTGTTTCTCTTTACTTTTTTTACTTTTTTTTCATGATTCATGATTCCCAAGCTTTCCAAAGGCGAGGGTTAGTAGCAAAGGTTTTACAATGATATAAATCTAATACACAAGAACTACTAAAATGAATAACTTGAAACGTAACCAATAAAATGTACAAACAAAGAAAGGAAAACAAATGAATGCAAACCCCAAAGTGCTTGAAGCTTCTATTGTCTCTCTCTATTCCTTCTGAAACATCATTTTTGATGCTCAGTATTGGTGTGGCAGCGTCTATGACTTGAGAAGTGTCAAGAATTTGCTGATTGAAATGGGTGTGTGATCACAAGATGGCTTGAATGCTAGAACCAAACTGACATAGTAATGGCACACAAGAGCTTGAAATCCTGGATCCTTCAAATGGTTATGAAGGGTTTATTATACAGGAATTGGTGATGATATGAATGGTTGAGATCAATCCGAGAGATAGGGAGATGAACAGTTGAGATTAAAGGGAACTGGAGAAGCCATCAGTAAACTCCACCTCTTCATTTGGTAAAGAGGAGACAAAGTTTGGTTGACTGAAGAGCTAATTGTGAGTTACCTTTTTGAACTGAAGAGGTGGGTTAAGTTACCCATGTGGATTGGAGAGGTGGGTGAAGTTACCCATGTGGATTGGAGAGATGGGTAGAGTAACCCATGTGATTTGATTGGAGTTATCTCTTTGAAGATAAATGAATATTTAATTCATTTATTTAAATAAAGTTTTTAACATGTGAGATAATTGAATTCTTTTTTATTTAGAATTGCTTTATTTAATGAGATTAAACTAACTTAATTGAAATTAATTTAATTGGAAGAATTTAATTAGTAAGTTTAAATATTTGAATTTAAACTATAGGAAATTGAATTTAATTAATTAATTAATGGTAATTAATCAATTAAAGGTTAATTAATTAAATAAAATTAATTATTTAATTAATTTTGGGAATTTGATTAGATGATTTGGGGAATGAATTTAGAGGAAAATAGATGATTAATTAATGATTAAAAAACCATTAATTAATAGATGAAAATTAGTGTTTTTAATGTAAACTCGCAAGCCTGTCCATTTTCGGGTGTCTACAGTTATGTTATCAGGTACCCTGGATGAGAGTTTAAACCACTTTCACCAAAACTTAGAGAAATTTCCTAAAACAAGAGTAAATGAAGTGATTCCAAAACAAAAAGTATCCTAATTCATGCCCCAATTATCCCCAATAAGAATTAGATGGAAATGATAACCTCTAAACAACAAAAATGACAAGTTTTCAGACTTCTAGTCTGATTCTAACAATAAATTCACAGAGAAACATGAAAGAATCATTCAAATAAAGAAAAAGGGTGAGATTTTAAATTTAAGATACCCTAGAGTATTAACAGTCAATCTTACTTTTCAAAAAAATAAGAGTTTAGAAATAGAAATTGAACCACATTGCTATTGAACCACTATCACCATCAACCACTCATTAGTTTGTGCATTATCTACCAAAACAACATCATGCCTTCTCATACACTTTGGAATCATAGGAATCGTCTGTTTGGAGGACCAAGCTCTTCTGTTTGATGGGATTCTTGCTAATGGTGTGAGGCTCTAGACAAGTTTCTATGAGTTCATAGGTAATTCATTGATGACCCCATCAAAATGAATTGGCTAATCGGGAGTAACATTTGTTGAATGATATAATATGCATAACATCGGTTTGACACTCCTACAATTATTGAATGGTCTCTTGTCTCCTTCAAATAGATTAGTGCTTTCATTTTTATTGAGCCTTTTCAAGACCACATTCGAATGAGATTCATACTGAGAGTCAGCGAATAAATATAGGGACCATATTAGGGGATGAGATTCAAAGTTCCAGGCAATGAATAAGAGTGTGAAGACTTTCATAATTAAATACAGCAAAGGCTCTCAAAAGAGCCACAATAGTACCATAAATGGACACATAAATAATACAAGCATAATTAGTGCTAGTATCACTAATTCATATCCCACATGAATACATCGACACTCACCTAAGACCTAGATTAAACTTTCCTTGACTGGGAATCAGAATTATAACAGACTTATCAATTCAATACAAGGAGACTTATATTTTGCACCAATATAGATAAAAGTCAATGCCCATTTAACACAAGGTTTCTCAGTGATTAAACATATTAAAATCAACATTGAACTTATATTAAACAATCTCTAACTTATTGGATTTTTATAACTATACATTCTACTGGATCAGCCTTTCAAATGCTTGAGATAGCTCATGAGCTAGATCAAAGCTTTAAATTGAAACCATAGGGTCCATATTTTAACCCATCTAGAATGGTTTTATCTCCATATGGAGTCATCCTATATGCACAGACTCACTGTATTTTGATTGATGCCTTATAATGAGATAGGATTGCTCCTTGTTGTCTCATGAGATAGGACATGCCCATTTGTCTTTCCTTTTGTCACTAAGATATGCTTATTTTATCTTTTCATGAAAGCCTTGACTTCTTCATGACAGTGAGTGTTAGCGAATCTCTTGAATGCCTTGACAGTGATTTCTATCTCTGCTCATGACCATCTATCTGTTGTATCTTTATCATAGTGGCTTTCCATTGAGGTTTTTTCTCATCTCAAAATAGTCTCTCCCTTATTTATTCTCCTCATGACATTAACTCGGTTGTCCATAATAGCATCTTGATTTTTGCAATCAACATGTCTTGCATTCATCTTTATGCCACTTGTATCTCTTTACTCTTTATAACAACGTGTTTGTATTTGTGCTATCATAACAATGAGCTACTTATGACTACAACACACTCACATATAAATGTGAAACGCCTTCGTTATTCCTTGTACATGGATATTTCAAAGATAATATTGATTGGAGGCTTGAATTAGAATCACACAACACTTATTTTGATTGTCTTTGATTTCTATCACTGTATATAGTACTATCTTTGTTTTGGCTTTCTCTTTTAACGTCATAGCTTCCAATGCATTCCCAAAACCAGAGGGGAGGTTGATCTTATTTCATTGTGTCTCCTTCATTAATCTTCTATTAATTTCATTATGTCTTTATATAGATGTAGTTCACTATTTTATCTCAATGAGTAGCAACAATGTTTATATGTGTTGTCATTATGACCCTCTTATTGAACTGATTTGTGTTTCTTTCATAGCTTTCACTGAATTCTATTGTTGTCCTCATTCTGTTATTTTTTGATCTTGCATTCATTGTCTTTCTCTCAACTACTATGCAATTCTTGAATCTACTCCTTGACTTTGAATACCAATGTTTGAAATTACAATCAGTATTTTGTAATGTATATATCATCATGAAAACTTAAGACATGAACTTCATGTATTATTATTCAACACTAATTGGAACGTTAACTTTGCTCTCAATTTTTATTATAACACTATGATCATCTTACATTCTTCTTCTCAAATCATTGGTGTAGATGTCCCCTTATGACTTCTATTATTCGGGTCTTCTAAGCCCCTGTTATGACAACATTATTAATACTTGTTAATGACAAGTACTCCCTTTTTTATAGAGATTTGGGGGTGTTCTCTAATGTTTGTGCCTCGTGATATTATCATTAATAGTGAATATACTTTCACAATCCATGAGAATTAGTAAGTGGGCGGACAAAAGGACATCTTAGAGCTTGTTCATCAGTTGCTCTATTTTTTCATCAGTCAAGAAGAATAGTAGTGAAATTTAGTCAATGGAAGTCTACAGCTACCCTTTGCATTAAGTGAATTTATCATCTAGCACAAGTAGAAAACATCTAGAAAATTATAAATGCTATTTATGTACTACAATCTAGTTTTATGTTTTTGTTATCTATGGAATTGAAAATACCCATGGCTTCCTCGATTCAATTTTCTAGGGGTATTTCTAAACACAATGGTTTTCCTTGCAATCAAGCTATTAGGATCAAAAAATAAATTTGTGCACTTGTTACCATCAATGGCAACCTTGGTCCTTGCTGACTATGGACATTCATCTTTTACCCTTGCAAAAGGCTTCATAACTTGTTGTAGAGGATCAACCATACCCTTTCCCTGATCCTTCATGGATAGGCTCACATCTTTGTTCATTTTTGGCACTATAGGACACCATAGTGTACCTATCAACACTCCATTCTTAGTCATTGTTTTCTTGCAATCATAATAATGAGTTTTTTCTTGAACAACCACATTCTTCATAACCATTAGAGATGTCTTATGTTGCAGATCTGTCCCTTCTTATTTTAGTATAGAAAATTGGACAGCGTTTCATGCCATGATTATGTTTTACTCTACTGTCCCACAAATGGAAATTTCTATTTTGGTTCATTGTCCTATGAAATATTTTAAATTGAAAAACTATCTTTGAGATATTACCCACTGTATTTTTGATGCTCTTATCATTGTTTTCACATCTCTCATTGATTGTAGTGGACTACTGTCTAAAATACTAACCATTGTTTTCACATCTTTGTCTTTGTGTCGATTGGCTCTTGTATCATTCTATTTTGATGCTTCTTCAACATACACATGCCTAAACATTATCATCCAATTTACCTTTCATGACTTGAATGATATATTTTATTGTCTATGGCACTGTTGTCTTTATGACCTTCTTGGCTGTTATGGTTGTGTTGAAATAGGGATGTCCTTTAACTGTTTATTAGGGATCTCTATCACTTATTCACCTCTAATAAAAAACAAAAGAATATTCATTGATAATGATGTTGTCCTCCATTAGTGTTCTTGATCGCCTTTCATTGTTTGTGGTCATTGTATAATTGCATTAGAATTATCATTGTTTCTTTATTCGTGCTCTTTGTCATTTTCTTTCAACATTGTGTATTCCCTTGACTATGGTTCATGAACCTTGCATATCTTCTTTCATTAAAAGTCACCGTCAAAATTCCTATATGACTTTCCTTTGATCCTTGGACTATTGATGAACTGTTAAGTGTTGTAATCTATATGGTTGTTTTGAACCTCAATGTTCACTGTTCTGTATCCTTGTGTTGTAATCGTATTGAACAAAAAAACTATTTAGCATTATACCTTTGTGATTTTTAGCAGGCATGATAGCTTTTGTTGCTCATATGATAGTCATGCCTTGCTTATGGAACATGAATGCCCTTTGTGAACTTTCATTTCTCGTGTGTTCTTCATGAATGCTCTTTAGTGTTTGGAAACAACAACTTCATTAGCTATCATAGCTCCATGACAATGCTTAGTCTCTTGCTTCTTAAATTTTTTTGGTCATTGCCTTGAGTGAATTTTACATTGTAACAACACTATTAATGCTCTTTTCCAAATAGTTAAGGAAAATGACAAGTTAATCTCTGCTTGCCAGTTGTCCATTCATGTGTTTTGAAAGTCTTATGTTTGAGTTGTCCAGTGTGCAAAATAAAAAGACAAAAATTAGTCCAAGGGTCCTATATTTTCTAATATTATCCAACCATTTATGTAATTGCATCATGCTATATTTTTGTTTCTATGAAATGAACTCCTGAGTGTGATTGTTGTTTACAAAACTTCAACTTCTAAAAGAAAATACTCAATATCAATGGTTTTCTTATATATCCTTTATGTGTGTCTAACCTATTTTACATTGATAGGGTGTCAAATTATTACGTGATGACATTGCTAGGGGTATTGCTAAATGTGATGGTTTTCCTTGCGATCTAGATGACCTTTTTTTGAGTGATGGAGCAAGTCCTGGGGTAAATTAGACTATAGCACTTTGCTGAAGAATTTGCTAGCCTGGATTCTTATATTTTATTTATAATAGTCCCCACAAGCTGCCCGTTGTTTGGGAAGGTATGCATGCTTACTATTGTATTGGATATGATGCACACAGGTTCATATGATGATGTAGTTACTCATAAGGTTAGAAAAGGATGGAATTCTTTGTCCAATTCCATAGTATCAACTGTACTCAACATCTCTTGCCCTTGATGGTGGGAAAATGGTATGTATGTATACAGTTGGTTTATTTTAACTTTATAAGAAGAATTGACATTCTTCACCTTTTTATGGAAATTTTCCCTATAGGGATGCCTTATGCATGTTTGGTTCTCAGTGGCTCTAAGAAGGTTTACTAACTAATCATTTTCTATATTTGTAGGTTCCATACTACTTAAATGAGGCAACGAGATGGGGATTGGAAATATCTAAAGTCAAAGAACAACTGAAAGCAGCTCGCTTAAATGGAATTGATGTCTGAGATATTGTTGTTATAAATCCTGGAAATCCCACAGGTCAGGTGAGCCAAATTTAATTCAAAGAAATAAATATGGTATCACAATTGTCTGAGATCCATATAAGACCAGGAATGTTCAGGAATTTTTAGAGGCCTGAATGCACTTTAGCCTTCTATGCTCTATCATACAATAATTAAAAGTGATAACTCGATTGCATGTCTTCTAAACAGATCGAGCATGGTCAATTGAAAAACTAGATTTGTAATCATTCTCAAAGTTTAAGTCTTTGTAACACTCTTAATAACACTTGAAATTTCATGAAGGTTCTATAAGAGGAAAACCAACAAGAGATAGTGCAGTTTTGCAAGAGTGAAGGTTTGGTTTTTCTTGTTGATGAGGTAGCTCTTTTAATCACATGTGACTATCCGTTTACAATTTTCTTTCTTTGGTTATCTATGATTTATTGTAAAAAATAAATTCTCTATCATATTTTGAATTGATAGTGACTCACTAGAATATGAGGACATGAAATCAATTCTTGAGTTATTCACAGTGGAATAGTTTCCACTAAATCAGAGTCAGGAAAAAAAACTTTTATCTAACTCTGAAAATTTAAATTGAGTTAGTATTTGGGAAAGACAAGTTTACCAGCACAATGTTTATCCGGATAATAAAGAAATCCACTCTTTCAAAAATATTGCAAGGAGTATAGGCTAAAACAAAAAGGACATTTTTCTTATATCTTACTAGTTAGTATCCAAAGGTACTTAATTACACTTCCAATACACCTCTATGGTGTCACTGTACTCAAAACATCATACTGGACTGTACACATGGTATGATTATTCCTTAAAGGGTACTATCTCAATGGAAGAGCACATACTTTACAAGTAGGAGGATGGTGGTTTGATTCCATCGTGCCCTAATATGACTAAATAAATGACTAAATATATGAATAAATAAATGACTAATTCAATGACCAAATAAATGGCTAAATCAATGACCAAATAAATGACCAAATAAATGACTAAATAAATGACCAAATAAATGACTAAAATAGTTTAGTCATAAATTTGGTCGCGAGATAAATGACCGAAAATAAACTACCACTGATCACGTGACCTAATTTCATCATTTATCTACAATTTTTGGTAGTTTATTTGGTCATATATTATTGTTTTTGTACTAGTGGAAGTTGTTTATGTTGCTATGAAAGATGATTTTGATGAAGATGAGAAAAATGCACTTATTTCATATATGAGTAAAGGTGATAGATGGATAATTGATAGTGGTTGCTCACATCACATGAGTGGTGATAAAAGTAAATTTGAAACCTTAAACTATTGCAAAGGTGGTAGTGTTAAGTTTGGTAATGACAAACCATGTCTTGTGAAAGGAAAAAGATCAATAAAACTAACTGATAAGATCATATGTGACAATGCCTATTGGGTTGAAGGACTAAAATGTAACTTGTTGAGTGTTGCTCAATTGAATACTTCTAGATACTGAGTTGAGTTCCATCACAGAAAAGCTAAGATCTTTGATGCTATCTGGTGAACTGATTGGAAGTGGAGAACAAAAAAGAGGTAATTTGATCTATCTAGATTTATCTGATGAGACATGTTTGTTTGCACAATATGATGATATATGGTTATAGCATAAGAGGTTATGTCATGTGAAATTTGACAATTTGGTAAACATCAATAAGATGAAAAGAGTAAGAGGGTTACCAAGATTGAATAAACTTGATAATGTTATGTGTAAGCAATATCAGTTGGGCAAAATGACAAAGTCTAGTTTTAAGAGAAAAACCTATACTTCAGATAATGTTTTGGAATTGGTTCATACTGACCTTTGTGGACCTATTGGTGTACAAAGTTACCAAGGTGATAAATATTTCATACTGTTTGTTGATGATTACTCTAGAATGATGACTGTAATGTTTCTCAAAGAAAAATTTGATGCTTTTCAGTTGTTTAAGTGTTATTTGGCAAAAGTTGAAAAAGAGACAGATAAGAACTTGAGATGTATGAGATCTGATAGAGGAGGAGAGTTTATATCTAATGAGTTAAACTTATTCTACAATGATAGAGGAATTAAAATAAATATGTCTTCTCCAAGGGCTCCCCCATAGAATGACATAGCCAAGAGATGGAATATATCAATAATGGATTGTGCTAGAACACTGATGATAGAAAAAAATATTGCACAAAAGTACTGGAGAGAAGTTGTAAGTACAATAGACTATAATTTTAACCGAGTATAAGTTAAGAAAGGTATTGATATTACACCTTATGAGTTATGGTATGGTTATGCACCTAATGTAAAATATTTTAAATTTTTTGGGAGCAAATGTTATATACTGAAGGACAATAGAAATGGAAAACTTGATGCTAAGAGTGATGAAGGCATATTCCTAGGTTATTCCACTAAGAGAAAAGTGTATAAGTGTTTGAATTCTAACACTAACAAAGTTGTGGAAAGTGCAAATGTTAGAATTGATGAATATGCAGAAAATACTGAAGTCAACTTATTCTACAATGATAGAGGAATTAAAAGAAAAATGTCTTCTCCAAGGGCTCCCCCATAGAATGACATAGCCAAGAGAAGGAATATATCAATAATGGATTGTGCTAGAACACTGATGATAGAAAATAATGTTGCACAAAAGTACTGGAGAGAAGTTGTAAGTCCAATATACTATAATTTGAACCGAGTACAAGTTGAGAAAGGTACTGATATTACACCTTATGAGTTATGGTATGGTTATGCACCTAATGTAAAATATTTTAAAGTTTTTGGGAGCAAATGTTATATACTGAAGGACAATAGAAATGGAAAACTTGATGCTAAGAGTGATGAAGGCATATTCCTAGGTTATTCCACTAAGAGAAAAGTGTATAAGTGTTTGAATTCTAACACTAACAAAGTTGTGGAAAGCTCAAATGTTAGAATTGATGAATATGCAGAAAAGACAGAAGTGGAATGCAAGAAAGAACCTGAAGATTACAGATCTTTCATTTATATGAATGAAGGAGAGCTCAGAAGTGTGCCTGAACCAAAAAATGAAGTTTTCGAACAATAGATTGATGTTGCCGAGAAAAAACAAGAGAATTTTGAGTTATAGAAAGACGTTGCCAAGCATTAGGAGGAAACTACCGAGAAATCTAAGAATGAAATAAAAACACAAAATGAACCTGAAATTAACTTTGATGATGAATCTGAGGATGAACAGTAAGAGAAAAGAAGACCAGAGCCTACACTAGAAAAATATGTAAGAAGACATCATAAACCAGATCAAAATATTGGAGATAAAGATTCAGAGGTCATGACAAGAAGCAAATTAAAAAATCAAACATATTTATTGTGTGAATTTGAGCCAAAATCAGTGAAAGATTATTTAGGTAATGAAGATTGGATACAGGCCATGAATGAAGAGATTGAACAAATTGAGAAGAACAAAACCTGGACACTAGTACCTAGACCAAAGGACAAGAATTCTATTAGAACAAAGTGGGTATCTAGAAACAAGCTGAATGAACATGGAGAAGTTATAAGAAATAAGGCCAGATTGGTATGCAAAGGTTATGCATAAGAAGAAGGCATTGACTATGGTGAGATGTTTGCCCCATTTTCAAGATTGGAAGGAGTTAGAACTCTACTGGCTTATGTAGCTTACAAGGGATTCAAATTATATCAAATGGATGTCAAATCAACATTTGTGAATGGAATACTGGAAGAAGAGGTATACATTGAACAAGCTGAAGGATTTGTTGATTCAAGCAAGAAGAATATGGTTTGCAAGCTACATAAAGAATTGTATGAATTGAAGCAAGCCCCTAGAGCATGGTATGAGAGATTGCACAATTACTTAGTCAAGATTGGATTTACATGGACAAATAACAATAGTAATCTGTACTTAAAGTCTGAGAAAGGTAAAGGGATATTATTAGCTGAAATACTTGTTGATGATATCATATTTGTAGGACAAGATTTTTTATGCCAATTATTTGCAAAAGAGATGCAAATTGAATTTGAGATGTCTATGTTTGGAGAGATCAAATTCTTTTTTTGTTTGCAAGTATATCAGATGAAGAAAGGTATCTACATTACATAATCTAAGTATATCAAGGAGATACTAAATTTTTTTGGCATGGAGGACTCCAGACCTGTAAGTAGACCTATGGCTACTGGACAGAAACTATCCAAGACTGATGAGACAGCTGAAGTGAATCAAACTCTATATAGATCAATGATTGGAAAATTACAATATGTTGTCCACAGTAAACCAGATATTGCATTAGCAGTTGGGATTGTTGCAATATTTTCTGCAAATCCTAAAGATATTCACTTGATGGCAGTGAAAAGGATTCTGAGAATTTGAAGGGAATATATTACAAGAAGAATGAGAAGTTTGAACTGAATGTTTACACAGATGCGGATTAGGAAGGTAATGTTGATGACAAAAAGAGAACAAGTGGAGGTGCATTCTTTTTAGGAAAGAGACTAGTCTCTTGGAAAAGCAGGAAACATAACTATATTTCTCAATCTAAATAGAGGTTGAATATGTCGCAACAACAGTGAATTGTTCAAACATGGTGTGGATCAAGAAATTGTTGAAAGGTATGAAGGAAGAGATCACAGAACTAGTTGTTATTTTTTGTGATAACACTAGTGCTATTAATATTTTAAAGAACCATGTGATGCATACAAAGACCAAGCATATTGCTATCAAGTATCATTACTTCAGAGAGCTAGTACAAGACAAAGAAGTAAGACTTGAATATGTTAATACAAAGGAACAATTGGCATATATATTTACTAAGGCTTTACCTAAGGATGCTCATGAGTCTCTGAGAGGAAAATTAGGGGTGATTCCCCTATCTGAGTCTAACTGAGATCATATGGAGTGGTTACATCAAATGTATTACATAGAATATCTGATAGATTGATGCAAAAGGTAGTCACACTTTAGGTGTTGCCTAAAGATGTGAAGTGTTAAGAAAAAGATGTTGATCAGTCATAAGCAAGATGAGAGAGGGGGCATAGAATTCGAAAACCTGACATAGAGATATTTACATAATGAAGATGTATGTCTATGGATTTTTTGTCAAAGAGGGAGATATACATCAGAGAAATCAGTAAGGAAAAAAAGAGAGAGCTTTACTATGAGGGAGATATTCAAAGAAGAAACAGAGAGAGATAAGCTAAAAAGATAAATCTATCCAAGAGGGAGAAATATTTGTATTGGAGAGAATCAGAATGAAGCTAAGGACATTAATGAAATTTTTTTTACAGAACATACTTTTTGGATTGTTTGGGAACCTTGCATATATTGTTTGTTTGCATGTGTTTTCCATCAATGCCAAAGAGGGAGATTATTGGAAGCTACAATTGAAATAATTTTTATATTGCCATTGATGTCAAACCTTAACTGGTAAGACAGTTTCTATCTTGTAAAGTGCCATATCAATTGATTGATGAAGAAGATTTGAAAAGGAGAGATAACAAGAAGACCTGGTGAAATGGTTGAGTTATGTGAAACTACAATGGGTACTTGATGAGATCACACCTTGAAAAGGTAATTTATTGTTTATCTTAAGTCTAAGTGAAGTTTGGATGACTACAAGATTAGTCTTGACCGAGTTACAAAGAAGAAGATTAAGGAACTTATGTTTATGCCGAGTGATGTGAGTGTCAACGGAGCAAAAGTACATGCCAAGAAAATTTAGTGTCGACCGAGCATTAGTATTTTCCGAGTGTCAGAGAATTACCAAGTTATCTAGTGACGATAGAGCGACAAAACACAGTATTGATCGAGTGTCAGTATTATGACAGTTTGAGAGAGACTTGAGATCCCAGCTGACATAATTGATTTTATTGGGATATGTGAAGCGTATTTAAGATAAGGATTATTGTTGTGGAGAATTAAATGAGCATTTAATTTATGTTTAACCATTTTATGTATGGATTCAAGGAGTTTTAGGATGTATTCTACAATGTAGATGGAAATGAAATGTTGGAAGGATTCATTGGATTTGACCTAATCCTAAGATCTATGGTGATGATTAAGCAGAAATAGATTGAGCTACCTGATCAGAGAGGTATAAGATTAACCTAATTGCAGGTTATGAGTGTGTGGTATGAGGTTAATTCAGTTGATTGGCAAAATCTAAGCAAAAGGAAGAGAAGGCTGAAGAGAGCAGTATATGACTACACAGTGGTGATTTCTTGAATTATTTTTGAGTAGATCTAAATGATAGAGATGACAATGAAGTCTAGTCAGTGAATTACCATTTGAGCTATAATTGGATCTGTATTTTCAAAGTGAGTTGTATATTTCAGATCACAATTTGTTGTTACTTTCTAACCATTGTATCAGTTGCAAAATTCTTTTAAACAATGTTGACCTAACAGTCATATTGTTAAATCCTTTAATCAAGGTGACATTCTAATGGAATGGTCTAAGCCCTCTAACAAGGCTCACTTCTAACAGAGTGATTAAATCCTTTAACCAGGTCACATTTAACAGTGTGTATTGTAACCTTTAACCAGGTTGGCTTTTCACAGAGCTCACTTCAGAAGAGTGAAAATTTGGTAGCGTGTTACTGGTGGTTTTTCCCATATTAGGTTTCCATGTTAAATCCTGGTGTCATACTTTTTTGAATATTATTTTATGTGTTGTACTTTTAAGAGTTTTATATTCTGCAAGTTGGTTACATTAGGACATTAAACTGCAAGTTTATGTTACTGATTATATGTTATAGAGACCGAGTAGATTACTCAGTGGCCGAGTAGATTACTCAGTGGATCTAAGTTGGTTGAAGTGTTTGAAATTTTAATTGGTACATATGGATGTTGGATAACTGATTCACCCCCCTCTCAGTTATTCTAAACCATTTTAACAAATTCATTTTAAAAAATACCAAAATTTATGTGTGCCAACTCAGAGTGATATTTACTACTTGCAATGCCCATGATTTAAAAATCTTATTTTTATGGGATGAATTATATTGATTGTAGTTGAGCTTAATGATCTTAACACGTGTATGGATTTGATTCATTTCCTCATTTATTGGTACTATTGATTCATAATGGGGCAAGTATTCAAATATCAAATTCAAATGATGTCAGTAGATACAGACTGTAAAGGAGGAAATCATGTGTGTGTGATTACCAAAATGCAAGATATGAAATTGGTATAAGGAGGTTTGATTTGCTTAGAGTATATTGATTTCCTTAGCCTTAATTTATATTTAATTGAATTGTATTGACTGTATATTGTAATTGTGATTAGGGAGAAGATAAGATGTTCCTCTTTTATTCCCAAATGCACAAATGGAATATCCAAGTTGATCAACCCAAAAGAAGGGTTAATGCACAAATGAATCAACTATTTGGAAAGGAGAATAACAAGAAGGGAATCTTAAATTCTATTAATTATATGTATAGAAATGATATATGACAGCAATTGAAGGAATAGGAGAAATGTACTAACCTTGAAATGTTGCAGATCAAAGAATGATATTTTCTGAGGTCTGTAGACTGTTTCTGGAAAAACTGACAGTTGATCCCAAACTGGAATGCAGAGATGAACAAAACCCAAAAGTATTTTTCCGTTCCAATGTCATCTTATAAAAAAGGTCGACCTTGACCCACAAATGTCAACCCTGACCCAATAATGTCGACCCTGACCTGCATAGGTCCGACAGAAAATCTGTTCACGCCATTTGAAAGAAAGCCAAAAGGGTATCCAGATCTGGTCTCAAATTAGTTGTTCTGTACCTGTACCTGCAAGAAAAAAGGGATTGTTTTTTGTGGGGGAAGGATTTTCCTTGGTCAAACCCCGGTTTTGGAATAAAACTCAAATACATGTAATTGAAATTGTAAAAATAGACAAAGTAAATGCATAAATTCACCTTGCTTGAAAAAGTCCTTGTGGCGGATTTGAATCCTTGGATCCACAAGTATGCTTCAAAATGTAGAGTTTAGAAAGGTAGGATGTCTTCAATCTCTTGCTTGTAGATCTCCAACACCAAGTCTTGAATGGGTTCTTGAATTTGGAATAGGCTTGGAAGAAGGTGGATGGAGAGATCACCAAAAGGGCACTATGTAGCTTGAATCCTTCAATGGCCTCCAATGGATCTCCTTCATGAAAATGGATACTTGAATGGATGAATGCTTGCTTTGAAATCTTTCTCCTTAGCTTTCTTGAATCACCCTTGAAGATAGTTTTGCTTGATGATGGTTATCGTTCGTAATGCTTAGAGAAAATGAGAGGAGAAGGCTCCCTTTTATATGAAACTAGGGCACAATCTTCTAAGGAGGCCTACATAGGAGGATTAAATTCCCATTAAAGCCTTTACCCCTAGGAGAGGACCTATATTAAA
>MU227873.1:2384612-2409256 GCA_018584345.1 Thuja plicata | reverse complement strand
GAAGAAGGTGGATGGAGAGATCACCAAAAGGGCACTATGTAGCTTGAATCCTTCAATGGCCTCCAATGGATCTCCTTCATGAAAATGGATACTTGAATGGATGAATGCTTGCTTTGAAATCTTTCTCTGTAGCTTTCTTGAATCACCCTTGAAGATAGTTTTGCTTGATGATGGTTATCGTTCGTAATGCTTAGAGAAAATGAGAGGAGAAGGCTCCTTTTTATATGAAACTAGGGCACAATCTTCTAAGGAGGCCTACATAGGAGGATTAAATTCCCATTAAAGCCTTTACCCATAGGAGAGGACCTATATTAAATATAATTTAGGAATCAACGCTTCGGAACCCGAAACAGCCGACCCGGAAGCAGGAAATACTTTTTGCAAAGGCCGACATCCAAAAACTGTGAGACCCCAGGATCTGAACCCTGGGTCAAGGTTGAGGTCAACCCTGACCTAGGTCAGGGTCGAGGTCAACATAGACCTAAAAGTTTGACCCTGACCCTGAAGCCCAGAATCACCAGTCTGCAGTTCAGAATGTAGAAATCAGGCTTAAACAAGAGTGAGAAGAAGGACAGAACAGGGGGGAAGCCATGTCAAGATCAGGAACCCATTCAAGGCACTTGTCATGACCCCAAACCACTCACTTGAAAGGCTAAAAAAGTCTAAAATGGAAGTGCTTCCATTTTCTGACTATACACAGACGTGGAGAGGATTTTCATCTTACACATGTTCCTTCAGGTTTATAAGTGCTTAATTATGGAAAGTACGTCATCAAGTTTCAAAAGGTTATTTTTGGTCCTTTCACAACTCTATACTTCACATGTTAAGCCTGCTAATATCTATTCCATCAATCTGAAGCATATGAAGTTGGAAAACGATATCTTTTGATAAGATTGATTATTCTTAAATCATAATTGCGGGGATTTTTACACTTTCTGAGTTATAAAAAATGAAACAATGAGCAGTGTGTCATCAGTGATTGAACAAGCCAAAATTAGGGAATATTTAGTGTGTCACATTTTCCATAGAAAACAAATGGAATAATGACCTTTGAATCTTTGGATTTTTGTGCATCTGGTTGATGGAGAGTTGTCGTTTTCATACCAGATTACAAATGATGATTTGGGGTCCGTGTTCAATGTGCACTGTGGCATTTGTAGAAGGTATATAAGATGCATCATTGGGGAAGAAGTGTTATCACCACTAGCACAAAGAATCATTCCCCCCATCAACTTCTCTATGTGTTTATTTCAAATTGTTTAGATTTAAGTCAGTCTTTGTCTGCCTTGAGGCCCTAGTGGAGACATGCATCAAGGGATTTGTATCTAATGAAACCTTACTAGAAGAAGTGCAAAAGTATGAACTTTGGAATGGGGAAGGCTATGTGGGTGGGATATTTCCTAGGGCTTCTCTAGAAAATTCTCCTAGGTATGTAATTATTTATGATACCATTAAACTGGCTATAGAAACATAAGATTTCAAATATTTAATAAATTCCCTCCATAGGCATCGAGGAGTTTTGTGTTCGTCTTTGGTCAACCAAATCCACGTGAAAGTCATTGCTCCATTCATGCTAGTGTTCAAACATAGTCATAATCCTCCACATGATTCACAAGAACACGTGTCATAGGTTCCAGATCTTAATGTAGTTATTGTGTAGGGAAATGATGAAGAACATGGTAATGAGTACACACAAAATCTTGATGCTGGGGCAAATGAAGGGGGTCTTCCATCCTCGGTTTCTAGAATGGAGGAATAATAGTGTTTGTAGAAATTTTTTGTTGTTCACATTTCCCTCAGGTATGGTGCTATTTTCTTTGGATGACTCGTTTAATCACAGAGGTGCATATAGATTACCGGGCATTAAAATTTTGTGAAGTTAAGATTGCAAAAGGGTTTATGTTTTAATTTTTGTTTGGGAATGGGAACATGACAATCAGAATCTCTTATGGAGGGGTTGTAAAGCCATGATTACAATCATAATGGCTTGTTTATTATGTATTTAGTCAAGGAAGTAGTATATTTGTTATGATGTTGGACCATTTGAAAAGTTGGCTTTAAAGAGCTTCTTATTGTAAATATTCTATCATATATATTAATAAAATTATCAGGCTTAATGCCTTTTGTCGAAAAAAAAAAAAGATAAGATGAACTCCCAACTAACCTTTGAAATTGGAAACAAGATTTCAAAGTTATTTTTTTAAAAATAACTTTCTAAAAACACTAAAAGTTGAATTTGAGGCCTCATACTGCAACACATATCAATGTCTAAGAGTCGTAACATCGAGATACCTAAAGGCATGGGAATGCAATGCATTCCTAAAAATTATTACACTGTCTCTATCATGTTGAAACTCAAAAAATCATAACTATTGTTGCAAATGAAAGGGAGCCATGAAACCTCAAATGCATCAACCTTTGACATCTACCAAAAAAATATTTCAACCACAAGGTGATATGGATCAGCGCACCATAGTATAGACCAATAAGTTGAATACAGTCTAACATATTGTTCATGGGAACAATCACACTTAGCCATTTTCATGTGCAGACAACTGAAACCTTCTCCAAAGCTCCAGATAAGACCTAATACATCTAGATACACCTCATACAACCATCTCTATCAATATTGGTTCATCAATGCTAACACATGTATGTAAACAAAGGATACTGCACCACTCCAAAACACACAAGAACACTACTAAATACACCTTTTGGACCATAGTTGACATCAATGACAACAATTTTGACATTAATACAATATTCATATTTGCAACAAGGAACCATCTTTAGTATTCATATGAGGTTGAACCTCCCCTCTAAAATCAAAGGTTGGGTCTCCTCTCCAATATCCATATGTTGGACATCTTCAATATGTTGATTAATTGCAAGCAGTAAAATAAGATATTTTTTATTTTTAATATTTAGAAATTTATTTTAGAAAAATGAGATGTAAATTTGTTTATTTCAATCTATATTAAATTTTATAATTTCTTTTAAGGTAAATTTTCCATAACCTTTCTAAAAAAATTCACATAAAATCAAGAGAACAAAGAGGTTGGGAACGCTCTATAAAATCCATATATAACGGTGGTTCTACTCTCCAATATACAAATGTGGTTGGGCCTTTTTTCCAACAACTATATGTTAAAAATTTTTAATATATCTAGTAGTTGCATGATCAAAGAAGATAATTTCAATCTCAATATCTATAAATTTATTATAATAAGGGTTGCCCCTCATTTTATAAAAATATTAATTACAACAAAGAAATAATTAAAATTTATGTAAAATAGTTCATTTGAATGATAAAATGTTATACTTGTGGTCAAAACCATACACCCAAAACCCTCAAATAAAAACTATAAACCCTAAATCATAAAACTCATTTATAATCTTTAAAAAATAATATATTAATAGCAAACCCTAAAAAAACCTTATAACTTGAGCCATGAACCCTAAACCTTAATAACCTTAAATCGTAAATCCTAAAACTGTTAACCATTAACTCTAAACATTGAACCTAAAAACTCAAACATTAATCTACAAACTCTAAACTATAAACCACAAACAATGCATCCTAGATCCTACATATTGTGAACTATTTAGTCATTGGGTGTTACTATTTGATTATTTTTATAGTTATTTCTATATTTGACAATTTTTAGGTTGTTTAGAAGTGTTTGATTTATCATATTTGATAGATATGAAAAAATATTGAATTAAATTTTTTATTTATTTGAGATAGACATATAACATGTTATTGTATATAAAAAGTTAAACTATAATCTCCTCAATTTTTATGGGTTATTTTTTCTATACTTGTCTAATCATAACATCTTTGTTTAAAAGTTACATATTAATAGAAAATATAATTCTTGAATCACCATAAAAGTTATATAGCAATAGAAAGTCATTGATATGTAAAATAATTCATACAAGGAAAAAATATTGTCATCCACTATAAAATTTGATTTAGATAATATGACAAAAACTTCATAAAATATTATATTTATTTGTAGTTCTCTCATTAAGCTTTCTATCAAATTTTTAAGGTTTCATTTCTTAAATAATACCCTAACCTTGAATTGTAAACCCCAAGCCCTAAACTTCAAACCCTCAAACCTAATATATAAACCTTGAATTTTAAAACTTAGACCACGCGCACACACACACACACACACTTCACTAATATAATAATTACGATCAATATTACAAGAAAAATCAAACTAATATCCTTATATCTCATAAAAAAATATTATTCAAAAACATTGCACATACCATCATTGTACTTCCTATATACCAAGCCTTCTAATATAGTGAAACCACTATATGTTCCAACTTTTGGCATACCTAATATATGGGAAAAGATGATGGAATATGGAAGATAATAGTAGAAGGGGTATAGTGTTACTTAAAATTAGCTAATATATGAAAGATTACATGATGATATATGGAAAAGGATGATGGAAAAATTTATAATGATGCAAATCAAATTTGTTTAAAACTTAATTCTTCTGTTTAAAACTTAATTTTGAAATTATAGTGCCCTCACTTCACTAAACTTGTTATTAATGATCTAACTCGATTAAAAATAAATAATAGTTAAAAATTCACATTAAATAATATAAAAGCATCAATATAAACAACATTAAATAATATTAAAAGAAAGATAACTACAAGAAAAATATCTTCAATCTCCATCTCACTCCAACTTTTTGTGATCCTCAAATATACATCTAACTTGTAAGTCATAACTTTTGTGATCCTCAAATATACATCTAACTTGTAAGTCATAACTTTAGGGCCCCGTTTGTTTCGCGGAAGTGGGGCGGAATTGGGAGTGACACTTCCCCTTTTTGTGAAATCCGACGTTTGTTTCTTTAAATTGCAATTTCGGATTCGTGTCCAAAACCAGGTTTAGACACCAAAATGAGTGGCATCATCTTCCCACCGAATAGGTGGAATTAGATTTCAAAACCTGGTTTTGTGATAATAAGGTTTTGAGTCAATTCCACTTCCGCGAAACAAACAGAGCCTAGATGAAAAATTGCTATCCTATGCAAATGTGTGGGGCCTTGGAAATGGAAGCTTTCATTATAACTCGATGGTCATATTTTTTACTTATCTTCATTTGATGTAAATGTCAATAAAGTGATGAAGGGTGAGGGGCCATAAAAATTATGGAAAATTTGCACGATTTACATTGTATGAAATCCCAACATCCTTTCCTTCGTCATATTTTTTTTTTTAAAACCAACACGTTTTTAAACAGTAGACATGAGAAACATCATGATAGGGAATGCGTGATCCCATGTGCCCATTCATCTTTCACTTGTTAGTGGAGATAATCCTATTTATAAAGGTTGTTTGATGATCAAAATGGTAAACCATTTGATTTGGATCTAATGAATTCTTTTCTTCTTTTTCCTTTTTCTTTTTTTTTTTTTTTTTATAAGTTTAGTAAAGATAGATTAGATTTTTACAATCAGTAGTGATTATATTTGGTTTTTTTATTTTGTAAGTTTTTGTTTGTATCAATAATTTGGATCACATTCTATAATTCATTTTAGGGTGAGAACTATTTTGTTTCTAGATTTTGTAATTTTTTGTTTGTACCAATATTTTGGATCACACTCCATAATTCATCTTAAGGATGAGAGAACTATATGAAAAAACAATCGCATGACGTGCACACCCTTTGGCTCCACGTGAAACACTTTTGACTCAAAGCTATGAACTAGTAAGGCCACAAACAAGGAACCTCATCCCCACACTTCAAATTGTTCAAACCCACAAACTCAACAACCTAGCGAAGGCACAAGGCCCCCAAACACATTGGCCGAATAGGAATTTGAACCTTGATGGCCGCTTCACCAACAAAGTGTTTAAACTGCAATATATATATATATATATATATATATATATATATATGAAGCTTAGAGACATCAAATAAAGTTCAACTGAAAATTATTCAGCATTTTTCAGAGGGATTGAGGTGTGGGGACCATATTTTAGAAATTTCCCTTTCTTTTCATGCTTTTGAATGTTAAGCTTTTTTAGAATAACTTAAAAAAACAAGGACACTACGTAACTTTAATTCATCCAAAATGCATGCTACTATGAACAAGACTGCTTCCTACAATGATACATGTTTCTACGCCTAAATTTTATACTTTTATTATATAAAGCTTTAGTTATTCTTTCAAATCAAACACCTATCAGCGCATCCCTTACACCTCTTTTCAATACAAATGCTAATTACTAACTAATAACATTAATTAACTATTTAAGATTCTAACTAACTAAATATGCATGATTATACCCTCTCTTCATTTATTTAGTCATACTTCATACGTTACAAATAATGGTTTCCAACCTATTTATATCTAATAACTTCAGTTTGCAACTTGAACATGCAAATTTAAACAACAAACGCTATAACAGATAATCATGTATTGTAACTGACAAAATATGTACAGATGCAGACATGAACTTATGATGTGGCATTTGAATAGAGCAAATATAATGGAAGTGTAGTCTTTTGTTTGTCTAGATAATTAGAATGATCAAGATGACATGGCGTTTATTAAATGTATGTAGTCAACTAATTGCAGGACAGACATGTGATCAAGATGACATGGCGTTTATTAAATATATATAGTCAACTAATTGCAGGACAGACATGTGATCAAGAGTTTCTTTGAAACTCAGTTGTTTTTGCATCATCCTTCTGCACTTCCAACAGCTATTCAAAGCTTGTAAGTATGAAATAAAGACTGTAACAGAATACCCTGACACTACAAAAGAAAACCTAATTCAAGATCATGCTTAATGGCCTTGAAAAAATTTAAAGGAAAGTTGATTCGGCTAGCAAGTGGTGTTCAGTTGGAGTTGTTGCCATTGTAACATTTATGCAGTTTTCAACCTCGTCAAACTTACTTCGAGTGTATGTGTGGCCTAATTTATACAATTCAAAGACAAATCACAGAGTTCATCCTCTTGTAAATGATCTCATTCATATCCTCTGTATTCAAAGACAAAATCATAGACTTTATCCACTTGCAAATGATTCCGTTCAATTCTCACTGAGCATATGTAAGGAGTTCCACTTCTCTTTTAATCAGCAGGATATTTTAGCTTTGAGGGAGTTTAGAAGTGTTCTTAAATTTGAGATAATAATCAATTGGGTAGGTTAAATTCCCTTGCTTGGCAGGCGAAAGTGAGATTATTGGATTCTATGTGTACAATTAAGTGCAATATCAGTGAGGGGGAATTCCTCTCAAAGATGAATCCAAACATAGGGTACTTGTGGGCTTTAGGCCTCACCAACTCACAAATTTAAAACAATAATTTTTATATACAAGTTTTGGTATAGATTATGGGGCCACAGGTTTTCTTCCTACTTAAAACAGATATTACAGCCAAACAAAATCTCAACTGGTCAGAATAGGCTTTATAATTTTAGTATATAAATGCTCTCTGTTAGCATAGGATAAGATTTTCATATAAAAAACCAAAACTGAGAAACGATTACAATAATGTAGTTTGTTCCAGGCCAACAAGTCAAACTTTCCAATCAGAGAAATTAGAACTCTGCTGCGAAGAAACTATAGCAAAGTGCCTTTTAAGGACATCTAATTTTGTTTTCCCAGCACCTCCCTATAGTGGGATGGAGAAGAGTTTTATGAGGTAAACTACAGTGAATAAATCTTCTGTAATCTTCATATGAGAAATATCATAAAGAGAAGGACGATGCTAGGAGACCTATTCCTCAAAGACCAATAGTAATGTAGGCCCTAATGAAACATAAGGGCTTCCCCAAAAAAAATTTGTGCATTTATAGGGAAAGAGATCTTAATTGGAATAGTACAGAATGTATTTGTCTGGGTGAAATCAAACCTTCATGGAGTCTCTGTGAGATAGAAATCTCATAAGTCAAACTTCATATCATAATCTACCCTCTTGCTACTATTTGCGTCAGCAAATACAAAGTTGTTTTGAGTAAAGTGTAAACAGTTAAAAAGAGGGAAAGCAAATTTTACAAGATAGGGGCTCCTTATCCCATGAAAACTTCACAATCAATAATAATCCCACTCCACTGTAGCCATATCTAGGTCTGTCATAAATGCCATTTAACCACTTACCCAGCCCTTGCAAAAAAGACAAATTTGCATATGAATCATCTAAAATGCCAGGAATTTCCCCTTCGTTATGTATCCAACCACCCAGGTCTCAGAAGAATTTTACCGCAGAGACATCTCAGTTGTGGCTAGTTGGCTCATCATAGTCACCACACAGGTAATTCTATTCTAAATTTTTGAATTGTTTCATGTTTTTTCGCTTTCTGTAATCCTTGGGAGTAATGCAGGTTTTGGGATATAGATGGGCTGGGCTTCTGAGGAAGTATGTTGTAGAGCCTGCACATATGTGGTGGCCGTCCACTCTGGTTCAGGTCTCTCTCTTCAGGTATAATTCACCATGCCCTGTTTAGTTAAAGTTTAATTCTTTGTTGCATACTTTTTTGGATGACAATGAATTATTACTAAATTGGGGGTTATTCTCATAATGTCATCACTTTCACTTACCAGTTACCAGTTAAATAAGCACTTCCTTTGTTTCTGTACTGTTTATTACTGGGTCTGTGGGTCATGCCCTGTTTAGCTCAGAGTATATGTTTGTTGCATACAAGGGCTTACACATCGCTTGAATTGGGGTTTGCATACAAGGGCTTACACATCCAACCACCCAGGTCTCAGAAGAATTTTCCAAGCTTTCGCCACAATGATCTTCTGTACAGAAAATTCAGGAAGGTCATAAGTAGGTCTATTTCTGAAGAAAAAGGAAAAAGATAAAAAAGTGTCTAAATTTGTAGACTTTAAAGTAGGTTTAAGCCTTATCGTTTCTACAAAACAAGAATGAATATCAGCCTACTGTATCCAAAGCATTTTTTTAAAATGCCAACCAAAACCAATCCGCTTACATCTGTTGCTTCAATCTATTCACAGTAAATGAAATTAATGGCAAGCGACTTGCCTCAAGAAATCCTACACATATTGCATCCTGCTCTCAACTATGCCAATGAAAAAAAAATGGGTAGAGACCGCAAGAAAAATGAACGAAACCCTACCAAAGAAAAATCTTTTAAATGCAGCCTCCGATTTTTCAAGGTTTTCCACTTTGAAATGGGAACTGTATTTATCTGAAATACCACCGATGGCATTTTGTTTAATATCAACATTATAGCATTGATATGCTTAAAAAATTAAATGTATGCAATTGATTAACGAAGCATTAAACCCTATGCCATATATGATTTTGTTCGGACTCGGTGATGAAATTTGGAATGTACATGACAGTGGGAAAATCCCCAACAATGAATTGTCGCAGACCTTCAACCTCCATTGTCCTGCTCATGAGCCATTGCAAAATCTATTAGACATTGCACGACCAATATTACGAGATTGCAAAATCTTCAAATACATGTACGGTGGGGCATTGGTTTTCCTCAAGCAGCATCTTCTACTGTGCATGACGTCCTCTGTGTCACAGACTCACAACCAAACATGCTTCCCAGAGGAAAAAGTTTCCTGGCAATGAAACCGGTGAAACTTCAACATAATGTATCTTTTATGCAAATATCTTCGGATGTAAATGCTAGTTTTATAAGGTTTTTATGTGTTTTAATGTATTGATAGTACATGTATATAATTATTACATAATGTAGTAAACTTACTTTTTGCAAGAGTGTCTGAATCTTCTGGGAATGGGAAATGAACGGAAAGTTCGGGAAAATCAGTTTTGAATCATTTCTGAGCGGGAGATCTTTGGAGGGCGTCGCCAACGATGTCAAAGACGCTGGTGTTGACACAGATTGGGGGGCTCAGCAGAAATCTGGAAGACGAATACTCGATTAATCTCTCGCTAGAGGCTCAGCAGAGATCTATGGCTTGACTGAAGGTGTTTACTGGTTCGCCTGCCCTCGTTGCTAGCAAGGGCTCTGATGGTGAGGTGAAAGATTTCGCTTTGAATCCGGTGTTTTTTCTCTATCCCGATTCTGCACAAGCTGTACTTCTTCTATGGAGGAATGCCCTGCATTTCCCTCTGTTGTGAACCCTGAGGATAAAGCTCACTCTTCCTGGTCTGGGGTTCATTGTTTCTGCTGCTCAAAGCGTTTCAGAAGGGTTCAATGCTTGCTATGCTGATGGCTGGGTTTGCTGCAGGCGGTAATCCTTTTCCCCAGACTCTTTATGTGGGTGTTGTGCATGGCTATGTTACCAGAAACGAGAAACGTGACGGGAAACGCCATATCTAGAGGTTTCGTATAAGAAACGGATATACATATACACATATATATGTGTATATATACACATAATTCATTATAAAATTTTATATTTCTATATTTTAACTTTATATATTTATAATAACAATTATAAATATAAAAGAATTTAAAAATAATTTAAAAATTTCAAATAGTTTGAAAAATTATTTAAGATTTTTATTAAAATCTAATCTATATTATATATTATTTAATAATATATATTTAAAATACAGCACATTCAATCATATTTATAAATTTTAGATAAATTATTATATCAAATTATTATTTAAAAAATACAAATCTTAATCAGTTCCATTTATTCAACTTATTCCACTTTGCATGCATTCAAATCTATGATATCCTGAAACTGAGGGTTAAATATTTAAAAACTGGAGATATACAAGTAAAATAGTGCAGAAAATTAATAACAATGTTAGCCCTAAAATAGTGCAGAAAATTCTGAAAAAACATTAACAAAATTTTGTGAAATTTGAATACAGATTTTATTTGAACGCGTGAGAAATGGGAATGAGGATGGCTGGTGGGTGGGAACAGAAACGGCCGTTTCACTACCAGAAACCCGTTGCCGCCGTTGAAACGCGAAACGGCATGTAAACGTCGCGTTTCTGGTAACAGAGGTGCATGGTGATGGTGTGAGGGAGAAGATGCATTGTGGTTAGGTCATGATTTGGGGCTGGTTGGCTGCTCTGAGGGTTTTACAAGGATGTTATGTTATTCTTAAGGGCAATCGATTCTCATGCTCTCTTTCAATTTCTGTATTGTCTGATGGCTTTGGTAGTTGGGGTTGGGAAAGCTGGCCTGCCCTTTGTTTTGTTCGGCTATTGTAGGGTTCAAAGGTCAATGTTTTCAATGAGAAGAGTAAGGATTGGGTGCTACAGACCCTTGTGACACTGTGGATTGTTTCATATCCAGAGTAGAGAATACTCTCATTGGTAAACTTTTTTGGGCCAGGTCTAATGTTGCTTTTTTCAGAAATTGGGCCAAGGGAAAGTTGAAGCTTAATGGTTTGTTGGAGGCTTCAGTGTAGGCAAAATGCTTCTTTTAAATTTCTTTTGCTCTTCATAAATATCATGTTCAGGCCCTATTTTGAGGCCTCTGGTTTTCTTGGCAGCTTTAGTCTATTTTCTTGAAAGGTGGACCCTAGGCTTTGATATGGAGAAGAAAAGCATCAAAAGTGTTTGACTTTGGATTAGACAATCTGGTTTACTATTATAGTTTGAGAGGAGAACGTCTGGTCTTAAATTGTTTTAGGAAACTCATTGTTGTAAGTTAGATGACCAAATCTGGAAAATAAGCAGGCAATGTCTTATTTCTGACATCGATAAGGTTTCCCTGTCTTTGATCATCTTATCCTTCATGTTGAACATACCAGTGCAACACATCATGTACAAGGATTCCTTGGTGTTATATGCTTGGCTATGATGTACCACATCCAAAAAATGACCACGTCTCAAGAAGCAAAAGGTTTAGAAGGAACCTTCTACTCCTCAGATTGTGGAAGAACTTCTCATAGGATGTATCTTTGAGCTGTGTGGACCTCTAGAGGACAAAACTAATTTGGTTTGTGTTATTTTTCTCTTTAAGTACAGATTTCATGTTTACGAGTGTCATTTGGAGGAGATTTGTAAGAGAAGATTTGTTAGGTAGGGTTTGAATGAGCAGTTTCTGATTTCTAATCCCCTCAATCTTACACTTGTCTTTACATTCCTATTCTTGAGTAAAGAAATAGGATGATGGTTTAGGACAAGAGGTGGGCAGGATTCAAAGTACTTTGTATTTTTATCACTTCAAACCATTTTGACTTGTTTCTATCAATGTATTTGGACAATATGTCTTGTCTGTTTCATCCTTACTCTTGAAGGTGAGGTTACTAGTTTGTTGTTATCTTTGTAGTTGTCTGATGTCCATGTTAGATCTTTGAGTGGGACCCTTTTAAAACCCTTCTTTTCAAATTATATTGAAATTTTGGACATTATATTGAAATATTCTTGTCCAATAGAATATTGTACACCTGAACTTAAATGCATAATTTTTTTTAAAGTTCATGATTTAGGTTTAGAAAGCATAGAATAATCTCTAAATATCATGGTGTTGGGGAAATCAGATCGATGGAGGTGGATACCCTAAAAGTTCACTTTAACACTTATCACCTCTCCTGCAAAGTTGTGTGACAGAAGATTCAGGTTTTACTTTTTCATATTAAAACCGCGATAATCTTGCCGGAGAAAGCGGGGTTTCAGAGTGAGCCCATCTACAAGAAGCCACGGATCAACATTTGAAAACATTTAAACTTGGGAACCAAGGGATCTCCCAACTCAAGCACTACGAAATGTGCTTACAGTTCGTCAAAATCGGTCTGCCTGCAACCGAAGGTGCACAAGATTTCTACTTTCCTTCGCAAATAGTTTTGATTTCAAGAAGTTCTGTAAATGCAGAGCATGTATTCAATGATTTCTTTGAAGCAACATTTCAAATTGCGATGTGTGTGTGCAGGGGGTGCGTCAAGATCATCAGAGGAATCAATAACGTCCAAGTACGAGATCGCCCTGAGAAGAAAATCGTTTGAGCGATTCTCCGAGGAAGTTCACAGGACTATTGATCATACTTTCTCTCAGTCCCCTTGTGATGGCAGAAACTTCCTGGGAGAATTTATTTTGCACAATGAGGATTATGTTAACACACATGTCCTTCAACACTACATCAATGAACCAGAGCTACAAAAATTGCTCTTACATTATTTCAGCAATACCCAGAATGCTTTTGAGCTCTGTGGCCTTCTCCTCAAATACACCCACCGCGCTAAAATGAGTTACAGAGCCATTCAAGATGTTATAGGTCTCATGCCAACATCTGCAAATTTTGATTTTCAGACGGAAGAATGCCGTCGCATTAACTCAGAATTCATGTTGTTTGTTGAGCAGGAAAACCCATTTGGACAAGCTTCCGATTTTGAGGCCATATGTGATTCTTTGCAGGAATTGCATCAATTGCTGGAGTTGAGGCGTGAAAACAAGTTTAATTCTTTTGTAGATGCAGGAAAACAGAGCGCACAGCTGGATGCCGCCGCCAGGGGGATTTATGTGTTGAAAAATCACCTGAGAACCACCAGAATGCTGGTTGCTCGGCTGTATGATGAAGTAGAGCACAGTAAAACTTTAATGAGGATTTGCCATGCTAGAGAAAATGATGTTTACCCCCTTCAACAGGTGGGAATGCTTTTGGAGAAAAATGACAGTAAGTTTGAACAGAGGTTGAATGAGATTGCAGAGCAGGGCTGTCTGTGTTTGCACAACATTAACAGAGCAAGGGAGCTACTTCTTCATCAAATCCACCATTAACCTCCCAAATCTATGTCCACACTTTTCTCATTTGAGTAATTTTCAGATTATTTTCATACTTGGAGTTTAATTTCTGCCCTTGACCCCTATACTCTTACAAAAGAGGAATTCGTTTCTAAGCGTGCCTCTCACGATGGGAAATCAATTTTATCTGATTTAATTCCAGTGAATTTTTTGCTTCTGTTCTTCCAATTGAATCAAAGCTAAAGCAGCAGATATTACACAGATATGAGTGGCAGAAGACTGCGTGTCTGTCACTCTAGCACACTAAGTAAAACAAGAGTTTGAATGCAGTAAAGGTTATAACTTGACGGCATGAAGAAACCCCAGAGTATAACCAGAACAGATTGGGATAACAGCTAGAACTAGAGATCAAATTGTTCATCACATGCCACCTGCAACACGGTTGACAGTGGCTTCGATGCTGTTCAAATAGTTGTACAGTAGAGTTCAGTTTGTTGGGTTCTTCAACACTCTTGCTGATAAAGTAATAAGGATTGAATTAATGTAGTTTCTTGAGTCGAATTTGTTTATACAATGAATTCAATTCATGAGAACGAATTGTCTATTTAGTCCTCATTAGATTTAGATTAGGTGTTCATAGGGATGAAACATTAAGACTTCCAATACCACTCTGATTTAAGCAATGCCTAAACATGGAGTTTCGTGTCTGCCTTTAATAACAGGGTGCAAGATTACATGATCTACTTATCACTCTTGTTCTAATTCATTATTCCTTCCACTTGAAATGGTTGGTCCAGTTTTGGATTGTTGTAATGTTCCTCTCATGGCATCTATTGACTGCCTTCTTATTGTAATATTTTTTTTTCTTTGATTTAATAAAAAAAATCTAGTCTCAACTTATTTTTCTATATATAATTGTTTTTTTTCCCAAATATTATCTTTATGAAATTCAAATGTGATTCTTGGAAGATTTATCAGCTTAAACTCCAGTCAGATTTAAGTTTAAAAATACAATCACTTAATTCTAATCTTAACCAAACTACTTTCTTTAACATTGTGCATTGTCTAAAGCACTCGTTCGCTTTTGTGTGTGAGGGAGGTTTGTTTTTCCGAGAAAGTAAAATAGTTTGCATAAAAAGAAATATATATGTTTATGAACAAAATCAACACAATATTGTATAATAAAATTTTAATTTAAAACATAGGCACTTCACCTATTGACATGAAAAAATTATGAACTCCAAAACTCTCATTTGACAGAGACACTAAATATAAAAGCAATAAAGTAGGTTTGAAACATTGGCTGAAACATAGAGAGGCACATGGCTGAAAAATTGCTTGTTTACACTCTCTAGTCACTCTGCCTAAATCAGAAAACATCTACACTTTATGGATTACTTACTATCTTATATCCATCAAATTTAATATTTAATAAAGAATACAATGAAACATTGCCTGAAACATCATCCCACTTTTAAAATAGAGAGGCACGAAAATCATTCCACTTTTAAAATAGAGAGGTACAACCATATCCAAGTCAGCCCCCACAATCAATAGTTATAATGAAATGGGATTCAATAATAATGCAAATTCTCTGTATTCTCATTTTAAGCAAACATCACAATCAATTACACTTTCTAGAACTTAAGTTTATTTTTCAAAATATGTATTTCTATTATAAAGTGAAAATAAATCATCTTTAAAATATACAATTATTTATTAAATTGTTTTATTTTTCAAATACTCCATCTTAAATAACAAATATATTTCTATTATGAATTTTAAAAATCAACTTCAAAATTGAGTAGTATTTATTGATTTATTTAATATTTATTTCTATTATAAAATTTAAAAATCAACTTCAAAATTTAGTTGAAGATTTGTTTCTATTATAAATTGAACTTATAAATTTTAAACTATAATATTATTTATTAATTTGTTTTCTTTCTTTAAAAATTTGATATTCACTTATAAAAATGGTAATTTTAATTTGAAAATCAAATTTATTATTAGAATTGTATTTTTAAATGTTTAAGCTTTATGTATATACTTTTTAACAATTAGATAATACAAGAGTATAAAATTAGGGAGCATAGAAAATGAAACCACACACCTAATTTTAGACCTCAATCTACAAAGAGCTTGTGAAATTACATAGGAATTTACAAAAATGTATACAAAAAGAGACATGAAAGAAACGAACCTATATTTTCAAGAAATGTTTGAAATCTTACAAAGATTTTCATTTAAAACCTTGTGCCTACAAAAAATCTGGGAAAGCTCATACTTCATAGCTATAAGTCTATTATGTGTCTTCTTCACAATGTTTGTCAATTCATAACCATGCAATCCAAGTTGTCATGCAATCTCCTTCTCTTATCGATAATGATGAATGCTACATCTCCTGAATATTAAAATACACAACATGATTACCATTCATAGTCAGAAAAGATAATCTATCGAGGAAGAGGGCCGACAATTATCCGGGAAGAGAAAATCATTTCCGGCAGCAAAGCTCCCACACAAAGCCTATCAGCTTAATAAAAATTTAATATATTAGCATTTTATAAATGATAATTTTCATTTTAGATTATTATAAAAGGGGTTTTCAAATTTAAAAATATATTTCTACTCATTAAATTGGACATTGGAGAGCAGCCTTCTCGACAATAGTATATACCCTCCTGCAATATCAAGAGCAGCACTCTTAATTAATCAGCACAAGGCCCTCTAATTATAGTTGCAAATATCGAGAACCCTCTTTATTAATCAGCCTGCTAGAATAAGCAATAGATATAACCCTCCTTAAATAACCATTGAACCCTAGCACTCTTGAAGTGGGATGAAAATAATTTTTTGTAGAGTTGACAAGGACATCCTAGTAACTCAATTGCACACCATTTGATTTAAAGAGATCTTTTTGAGAAACTCATTGCAACATCAAAAAATTAAAAGAAGGATCAGACAACGAAGTTTAAGCTTAGGTATTTTTTCTTGGTCTCTAGATTCAAAATTTTGTTTACATTAAAGGTGATTTAATAGTGATAGATAATGTCATATGTAAATGAGGTTCATTATTAAAACAAGCCTAGTCATTATTGAATCAATTTGTCACATTCATGGTCTAACACGTTTATAAAGAAATTAGTCACGAGGTTGGCTTTTGCAAAACTACACTGACGATAAGGGAGGAATGTATCATTCATGATAAAGCAAAGAATTAAGAATTCTTTGACACTTAGTTTAATCTATAGCAAGTCATGTGATGTAAGAAGGTTGAATACACCTTAACAAACAATTGAAACACAATTCAACATATGTGCAAATTTGATTCATAAATCAGGAAAAAAAAAGATTGTATGGACACCAACTTGATGCATTAAACTAGTGAAATTATTATTGAAAAATGAAACAAATTTACATAACAAAGAGACTAGCCTATTAGCTTCTCATAACAACATTTTAACATGATCCATGGTTGTTCTTAGACCTGCAAACCCTCAAAACAAAACCACTTCCAAATCCTCCTCCTTGTCAAAATTTGGAGGATCTTCTTTTTTTACAAAAAAATCCCTTCTTCAGAGACTCACACCCAAAACCATTGTTCTTCATAAATTCTATGCACAACTCCTCCCCCAAAAAAACACAAACGAAAATCTTAAAAAGAAAAACCCACCCACTACACTTATTTGGTATTCTCAAACCAATTCATAATTACTAATTGTAGAGCCTTACTAGGACTCCAATACTCCCAAGATGTGAGACCACTTATGAAACTCCTCACTACTTAGAAATTAAAAATCCTTAAAGTGTTGGTCAGAGCACCTAACGCCTACTGATGGGCAATTTGAAATTTTGTATATGGTTTCCCTCCAGCTCGTGGATGGCCTACATTAGACACCCATGGTAGAAAGAAAAGTGACACTGTCGTTTCTCAAGAGGGAAACCAAGACCTTTAACTTCAAATTTTGATGGTCGAGATGAGTCTTCAACGGGTCTTCCAATCCATTTACCAAATATTCAAAGTATTTCTTTTTCCTTGTGCTCCTACTCCTGTTTTCCAAAACTGCCTCTATCTCCTCCTTTTGTGAAGTAGATGTTGGAATATTCATCTGTGCTCCTATTACATCTCCCAAAAATTTACCTTCATGATATTCTATTAGATCTGAAATATTAAAAATGGAAAAAATATTAAGCTCATTGGGTAACTCCATTTCATAGGCATTACTCAAATTGTGTTTACTTGCAATCTTGCAAGACCCAACTATCTTCATTTTTAGCTTGTTGTAAGTACCATTTAGAAAATAAATCCTCAGGTAGACCATAACATCATCACCAATTTGAAAATCCTTACGTCTCCTCTTTAAATCAACTTTAGAATTGTATTGAAAAATTATTTTATAGATTTTCTTCCTTACCTAATCATGTAGGTTCTTCATGTGCTCAGTAAAGTTCTTTTCTTTGCACTTTTCTTGCCACTTCTCTCCAAAATTTGCAGACCTAAAACATATTTTGGGCCACTTTCATTAATTATATGAAATTGTGATTTATCAATAGTTCTATTAATGGAGTTGTTATATGAAAATTTAGCTTGAGGTAGAATCAAATCCCACCCCTTTGGCTTGTCTCCAACCAAGCTTCTCAACAAGTTGTCCAAGTTCTCATTTATAACTTTTATTTGATCATATGTTTGTGGATGGTAAGTTGAACAAAAATTCAAGTCAATTCTTAACTTCTTCCATAATGACCTCCAAAAATATCCCACAAACTTTTGTATCTCTATCCCAAACTATGTTTTTTGGGAGACCATGTAGTCAAGTACTACTTCCTTGAAAATCAAAACTGCAATTTTAGAATCTTTACATGAGATAAAATGAGCAGACTTGGAAAATCTATCTACTACCACAAATATAGAATCATGACCCCTTTGTATCCTTGGCAAATGTAACATAAGAAATGGTGAACCACAAGGCTAGGCTAGGAAGAGGGCTCACCAAATCAAATGTGTGGATGTGCGTGGATATCCTATGTTACATAAGGAATACCCCCAAAGGCTTCAACCTCAAACCAAAATTAGATTAGCAAAGCTCAAAATGATGAAGGGATGCTGATGTTGGGTCTAGATTTGAAGATGGAGTATGGAGATCAATTCCTTTATTGTTAAGATGTATATGATATGTAAATTGATATGCAAGACTATGAAAGGAATGAAAACTTTGATAAATGGAATGATTACTAACAAGATATGATACTAGATCTGATGTATAACAGGAAATGTAAAATGAAAATAAGAAGAATGAACTCACCTTAAAAGCTAGGAGAGGATGGAAAAAACTACAAATCTGGAAATGACTGTCGCAAATATGTCAGAACTGAAAACTGTTTTGCATCTGGAACTCTGAGACCTGTAATTCCCGATTGTGAAATTTGCGGATCCAAAGGATAAGCAAGTAATATTATTACTCCTTCTAGCCTAGAAATGGGTGCAAAGGTTTCTCCATAGTCAATACCTTCCTGTTGTGCATACCCCTTGCATATTAGTCTTGCTTTGTTTCTTGTGACTTCTCCATTCTCATTCAGCTTATTCCTGAATATCCATTTAGTACCGATGACATTCTTGTCATCTGGTCTTGGCACAAGTGACCATGTCTTGTTCTTTTCAATCTGCTCAATCTCATCATTCATAGCACTTATCCATTCTTCATTATCAAGTGCAGCATTGATAGAATTTGGCTCAAACTCACAAATTAAACAACTTGAGTTTAAAGACTTACTTCTTATTCTTGTACCAACTTTCTTATCTCTTATGTTCTAGATTTATGGATGGTTACTTCTTACATATCTTGCAAGTACATGTTCAACTCTTTGTCTATTAGCTTGATCATCATTTTGTCCTTCATTCTGTTCTTCATCACCTTGCACATTATTTTTATCATTATCTTGACCGTCGGTAATTGCAGCCTGACCGTCAGTTGCAACATTCTGTTGTTCTAGAATTAAGCACTGTTGCTCAGGCAGAGTGTTTGGTTCCTCACAATATACAAACTTGTTGTAGTCCTCTGGTTCTTTTGTGCTTTCCAGCTCATTCTTTTCTGCAAATTCATCTATCTTTACATTTGCACTTTCAACAATTTTGTTAGAAGTCTTGATAAGACATTTATAGGCTTTGCTCTTGGTGGAATACCCTAGAAAGATACCTTCATCACTTTTGGCATCAAGCTTTCCATTTCTATCATCCTTTAAGATATAACATTGACTACCAAAGGCTTTAAAGTAACTTACATTGGGCGTTTTACCATACCATAGCTCATAAGGTGTCTTCTTTGTGTCCTTCTTCAATTGTACTTTGTTTAGTGTGTAGACAGCAGTACTGATAGCTTCCCTCCAGAAGATTTGGGTGATACCTTTCTCTAACATCATTGTTCTAGCACATTCAACTATTGATCTGTTCCTTCTCTCAGCAATCCCATTTTGTTGTGGTGTTCTTGGTGCAGAAACCTGTCTTTTTATACCATGCTCATTACATAAATTAGTGAATTCATCTGATATAAATTCTCCTCCTCTATCTGATCTCAAGCATTTCAAATCCTTACCACTTTATTTCTCTACCATAGCATTATACCATTTATACATCTTGAATGCTTTAGATTTATCTTTTAGAAACATAACTGTCATCATTCTAGAGTAATCATCAACAAAGAGAATAAAATATCTCTCAATAATAACTCTTTGTCCTCATTGGTCCACATAAATCAGTATGGACTAATTCTAGAATATCTTCAGATGTATGGGTTTTACTTTTGAAACTAGACTTTGTCATCTTACCTTTTTGACAATTCTTGCACATGATGTTGTCGAGCTTTGTCATCATCGGTAAGCCTCTTACATTTCTTCTTCTAATTATTTTCATCATGTTGTCAAAATTCACATGACACAATCTTTTATGCCACAACCATATGTCTTCATTTCTAGTCATTAAGCAAGTGGTGTTAGTATCATTCAGATAGAATAAGCTACCTTTAGTTTGTTCACCGGTACCAATAAATCTTCTTGATTCATTGAATATCTTTGCCTTCTTATTCTCAAATGCTACTTTGTGACCTGAATTATTCAGCTGAGAAACACTCAACATATTATAATTCAATCATTTTACCCAATAAGCATTTTCACATTTAATCAGGCTATTCAACATTATAGTTCCTTTACCTTCAACTAGACAAGGTGTATCATTACCCATTCTTACTGTACCACCATTATAATACTTAAAAGTGTTAAAATTTTCTTTATCACCAGTCATGTGGTGAGTGTAGCCACTATCTATAATCCATATGTCATTCTTGCTAACCTTAGATATGAGTGCAGTTTCTACATACCTTTCATCTTCATCTGAATCATCTTTCACAGCTACAAATACCATCTCGATGTATTCATCAGGTTCAGTGTCAGTATCTTCATCTTTGCAAGCAGCTAGGTAGTTGGCTTTCTTTCCTTTGTCCTTGTAGTCTCGGGTATCTCTTCTTTCTGATTGTTGGTAACTTTTGTAATCATTGTTATCACCTCTGTTAGATTTCTTCTCAAAAGATCTATCATTACTTCTGTCATCTTTTCTTCTGTTAGGACAATCTTTCAGCAAAGTGTCCAATCTCTTTACGATTAAAGCATACAAGTGGTAACTTGCCTTTGTATTTACCTTTGCCTCTCAGCATTCTTCTAGTCATAAGTGTTTCTATTTCATCTAGATCTTCTTCTTCACTTTCACTTTTACTATCTCTTCTAGATGTGTGTCTATGACTTGATTTGCTTATTCTCATAGAAGACTTAAATGCAGACTCTAATTTTGGTAGGATACTATTATCAAAGTTATTCATCTCAAATGAAATCAGTCTACCAATTAAATTATCAAGAGTAACTGTGTTGTTCTCTACTGCTCTCATTTCTTGAATGGCAGAAACTCTAATAGCATATACAGGCAATAAGGTTCTTAAGATTTTACTTACCATTGTCTCCTCTTCAAGTGTACCTCCAACTCCTCATATAGAATTGACTACTTTTATTCTTGTGTTGTATTGTGTGATGTTTTCTCCTTCTTTCATTCTGAGATCTCATGTTTTCCTCTAAGGCTTTTTGCCTTGGCTCTCAGAACAATTGTATCACCTCCATGTACAAGCTTCAGTTTGTCCCATATCTTCTTTGCAGTTTTGCAATCCTTGACATATTCAAATTTAGCATCAGAGAGTGAGGAAGAAAGCTCTATGACCATGCAGTTGTGTTCATGTTTCTCTCTCAATTGATCTACTGTTAATGATCCTATGGGAAACACATATTCAGTATCTAGGAATTGAGTAACATCATTACCAATACCTGATAAGTGGAGTCTTATCCTACTTTGCCATGAAGAAAAGTTGTCTTTGTTCAACTTGGGCACATCTCATCTGTTCATCTTGTGATCTTGACTTAGGTCTTTGAAACCTTCCTTTCTAAGCACACAAGCTCTGATACCAATTGTTAGTAATAACTGAGAGGGGGGGTTAATCAGTGGCTTCAAAATTTATCCTTCTGACTTAACCACCAATCAATAAACCTCATATTATTATGTCCCTACAAGATGCATGCCATGAAATACTACTAATGATTAACTGTCTGTCGGTTTGCTCTGTCACTCCTTATTCTTTCTTAATTACCGATAAGCAGTATAACTATTTATCGAAACTCAGTAAATAAGTAGAGTATACCAATAAATCTAGAGTTAGTTGTGCAAGATACAAAATAGTAAAGAAATGAATCATACACACATAACACATGAATTTTTAATGTGGAAACCCTGTTAAGGGAAAAACCACTAGGACCGGTACCCCAAATTTTCACTCTTCTGAAGTGAGCCTTATTAGGAGCCAACCCTGTTAAAGGTTACAAACACACTGTTAAGTATGACCTTGTTAGAGGATTTTATACATAGAGGTTGTCACTTAGTATCGGGCATCTATTGATACCATCCTTGAATCAACCTCCTTCTTAGACTGTCAATAGGTATCAGGCAAGTCCAATGCTACTTTCATGAATCAACATTTTTGGCACTCCTTGGGATGTACCTCAATATATAGAAAACTGTTAAGTCCTGCTCGGTTAAGAAACTTGATGCTTCAATGGTTAAACTGAAACACTATGACCTGTTCATATTGCAACTTTGAATTACAGATTTTTAGATCTATTTAAGTACATTACCTCTCTTATCAATGTATCAATTCAATCCTGTGTGCTCCATAATTTTTTCTCTGTGATGTTGTGCTTCACTGTTCGTCGGTGTCTACAAAATTCCTTAGCTCTCCTTCGGCTTGTTTGATCAGGACTGCATGAAGTTGTTCTTCATCAGTTTCTCTTCAGCATCCTCTTTCTATTCACTCCCCTTAATCCCTTTCATAAATGAATTAAGCTTGTCTCTTATATAGACATGATATTCATTGTTTCTTGATTCTTGATTCTTGGCATGAAAAATAATCCAGCCAATTA
Source organism: Thuja plicata (assembly GCA_018584345.1). NCBI lineage: Eukaryota > Viridiplantae > Streptophyta > Pinopsida > Cupressales > Cupressaceae > Thuja > Thuja plicata. The sequence continues at coordinate 2,386,105 of MU227873.1, read as the reverse complement.
GATTTAAAGCATAACTCTTGATTTGTCTCGTAGATATCTTCTTGCCAACTGTACAAATCAACTTTAAATCAATCACTTATCTCTGGTCGAATAAAACAAAGTAGACAACCAGTTAAGTCTATCTTTAGCTCTGCTAGCCAAATATTTTGTCATTTTCTGAACTTTCTATTCCGTCAGTCACCACTACAGTTAGTTGTTGGTGAAAATTGAGGGTTCTGTCGGTGAGACTCCAGTTAGCTTCATGATCTCTGTCTGTTGGGCATCATTGGGATTTTACTCATCGGGCAACCTTCTGAATTTTCTCATCGGGCATCACTATGGCTTTGCTTTGTCAAGAAACACTATACTTCTGATCGTCAGGTATCACTGTGACTGTTCTCCTTTGCTCTGACCGTCGGTGTTGTTTGTCACTAAGGGAATACTTGACTTTTATGCAATTCTGAAAGCATAACCTTTGTTCCATTGATTCTCTGAATTCTTTGGCATTATGTACATGACCGTACAGATGATATCAAGTTGACATCAATGAAAATACAATACATTTACTGATTTAATGCCTTGCATTATCTTCAACATAACATTGTCAAACATTCAATCAATTACATGTCATCAATCTCTCCCTTTGGCATTGATGGCAACATACTATATTATCACACAATACTATTTCTAATACAATATGAAATACAATAGTTGAGATTCATCAAACTACCAATCTTTTTGTTTTGATAACCGATAAATGTCTGACCATCGGTAAGCTCTATTTTAGCTTAGATTTGATTCTTGCATCTCTTTGTATTCTTATGTGTTGAGTTCCCTCCTTGTGTCAATTTCTCTCCCTTGACTGTTCTTTCTTTTTTGATGTCTTTTCCTCTTGTCAACAACTCTCCCTTTGTAAAATCTTTCTATACAATTTCTCTCCCTAAGGATATAATCTCTCCCTGTTGGAGTTTATGTGATAATGGATAATATCTTTTTCTTTCCAGAAAGATCTGATAATATGGTTAATTTCTCTCCCTTTGACAGCAATGCCAAACAAATATTTTACAAATATCTGACATTCATGTCAAACACTCATTTTTCTCCATCCATAATATATTCCTTGAATTTCCCTTATCCATAAGCAATACAACAATATGCTCTGGTGCTTGGTGAAGATATATACCTGTCTGTATATAGATGTAGCTTTGAAGTTCATCTTTTTGCTTGCATCAACATTAATGATATTCTAATAATATGTAGGTTGATGCAGCCTTCAGTTATTTTACTGACTGGTAAACAAGGGTTTGACCCCTAATCTCTTTCTCAAGTACTCGAATGTATCATTGGGCAGTGGCTTGGTGAAGATATCGGCCAAATTTTTTTTTAGTTGCACATACTCAAGTATCACTTCCTTTGCTTGAACTTGTTCTCTCAAATAATGATACTTGATGGCAATGTGTTTAGTCTTGGAAATGTTTATTGCACTGGTGTTATCACAATAGATAATCACTGGT
>MU227873.1:2346999-2363929 GCA_018584345.1 Thuja plicata | reverse complement strand
AAAGTAGTCATCAATGCTCTACGTGCAGCACTTAAATCAGCTCCTCGACTTGAGTTGTTAATGTCGTTCAATGCATCTTGCAAATTTTCAACTATTGTTCGATTTACATTATCTCCTGAGTTTTTCTCGTTATCAACACCTAACAACTCCAAAACGGGAGTCATTTTTTTTCCTAAATAACCTGACAAATAATTGTGCTTTTCCAATCAGACTTTTACTTTGAAAATATTCATCCCAAATCTTTTTGCATTGTTTTTTTATTGTTCTTTGAGGTACCAAGTCGTCAGATGAAAATTGACTGAAAAATGATTCCTCATTCATCTCCATCAAATTACCCATATCAGAAGGTATATTTCCATCAAATTGTTCCTCTACTTGAATTGCATCTTCTTGAACTTCAACGTGGTCATCTTGATTACGTTTTGTATAACCTTTCATATTGTCATCCATTTTTCAATCAAATTTTTTTAATTTGTTTCTTTTATTTTCCATTGCACAAATTCTTCAAATTGAGAGCTTCGATTCACCTGCATACACAAAACCAAAAATAAAAAATGATATTGATACTTGTTCATAAATTAATATTGAATAATGCTTTAATTAAAAATAAAAAATACAAACCTACTTGATAATTTTAATTTGTATTTGTCCTTTAATGCCAAAAAATATGCTTTAAAACTATTAAAAAAATGATTTTCTTTCAAAAACTTTATTTTAATTCGCAATTAAAGAAAATTATATATTTTTTATTTAAAAAAAAAAACACTTTAATATATGACATTAAGGGTCGTGGTTGCATGGCGACCATGTTTTGTCGGCCTTAGTTTTGGCCGAACCAGGTCCAGCCGAAAGCGCCTATGTGGCATCCCATGTGGTAGCAAAACAAGCAAAAAATGAGATTTTACAAAAAATGTGTGTTTGGAGGATTTTTGCCACATCACAATTTAGCTTGTTTAAAAATCTAAAAATACCCTTTTGTAGATCTCAGAGTCTAGATTATGGTCATATAATTTTTATGGTGTTTTATTTACATCTACTATATTGTAAGTTGAAAAAACTCTGAGTATGTATTTTAACATTCAAGAACAAGCTCGTTCGAAAAAATAAAAAAAATAGTAGATCATGCCGGAAAAATTTACAACTTATATGTAACACTAGAGGAGAGAGTCCTCTTCAAGAATATGTAATTTTTTTTGTATTTGGTTTAAATTTGCTATGGCAAATGTGGAGGGAGAAAAAAACTGTTAATTTCGGGTAATTCTGACTTTGAATAGTTATAACAGACAAAATATATACCGAAAACCAATATTTCTTTTTTTATGCACTAGATGTACATGTCATCTAAAACATATTCTGAGATCAGAAGAAAAAAAGATTATTTGCATATATTAAAGTGGAGGGAACTAGACCTTACATTTTCAGCATTTTTTGAGCAATTAAAAAATGGACTTCAAAAATTAAAAAACTAGGTCAACGCTTATTCAAAAAAAATTTAAAAAATTATAGGCATAAACTAGATCAATTTTACACATTTCATTAGTTTACATCATTTTCAAATTCTAAACACAAATGTCACTTTTATGTCGTTAAAGTTCAACAGTTTTGCATGTTGTGGTCCTCTTCCTTTGTTAAAGTGTGACACAGGTTTGTACTTTTACCCCATGATATGATCCATCCTATGCAACACAAATTCATACATTGTGATAATCTTTTTGATATCTCTTAAATTTGTACACATTATCCATTCTCCGTTCTTCTTTGATGATAACACTACATGTACTACACAAGGACTTAAACTCTCCTTGGCTAGACCTTCCTTAACAAATCCACAACTTGTCTATTGAACTCTTCATTCTCTGCAGGAGACATTATATGGGTTGCCTAGTTTGGAAAAATTGCAGTTGTAATCAAATCAATTTTATGGCTTATCCTTCTCATTGAGAGTCCTTCTAGCACATTATCTAAAACAATATATTTAAACTCTTGCAACAAATATGCAATCTCCATAGGAATGTTCATCTTCCACATTTTCACATACAATCTTAGGAAACAAATAAAAACAAAAAATTTCATGCTCTATACCTTCTAAGAACCTCCTTGCATCAACTAAACAAAATCTTGCATTACCAAAAACCTGAACCTATCCTATTTCAAAGGATTTAATTTATCTCCTACTCCATCCTTGGTTAATGTATAGGTGTTAGCATAACTATAGTGCATTTCTTTCCTATCATTTTACTAAGGTCCTCCTAACAAAATATGACATGCATCCATAGGAATAATATCACATACTATTTCAACAAAATAACAGTCTATCTTAAATTTTACCAAGCATTATTTCTTGACAAAGAGGTTTTGATCATCTTGCACCCATGCTATCTAGTATGGATTCACATGTCTCATCTTCTCTAGCTTCAAATTTATCACCATTTCTTCTGATACCAATTTGTCTGTGCTTCCATAGTCTATGATGATATTACAAACCTTCACTTCATACTTATATGATTTCTTGAATAATCACTTCTTTTGAGCTTGTTTAGTGTCTGCATTTAATAGTACTCTTCTTGTCATCAGGATTTCATCCCCTCCTGCCTCTTCTAATTGAGATGAGTGTGCATATTCTGCATTGACGTTAGCTAATCTATTCTAATATTCTAATATTTTTCTTGGTATTTCCTCCCCACGAGGGAATTCATATTCTTTGTGTCCCTCTTCTCCACAATTTAAAAAAAAATTGGCTGAAGGTTCCTCTTCCAAAACCTCTATCTGGTCTTCCTCTACCTCTTGTATTTTGATCTCTAGGACCATATGAATCATCATATCTCTAATTTGTGTTTCTTCCTTGGTATTAATGTTTCTATATTTTCTATTTTCTATCATCATTCTTATAAGATCTTCCTCCCGTTCTTCCGCCATGAGCCCTTCCTCTTTTCTTACTCTTATACCTTTTGTTCACTCTTTCCTCAAATTTTAAAGAAAATTGATATGCATCTTCCATTATGTAAACTCTCACCAAAGACATGTCTTCTTTTATGATCGACATCAAACCATTTTTGTATCTTTCAACCTTCTCCTTAGTAGCTTCATCATGTCCTATTTTAATTAGGATCCTATGAAATTCCTCTGTATACTCCTTCACTATTTTGAGTCCTTGTTTTAAACCTTGCTTTCTTTTGAGTAAATCTAATTCATAATCAACAAGAATGAATTATCTTTTCATATTGTTCTCTATTCTATCCGACTTTGTAATTTTCTCCTTTCCTCTCCTTCCTCTTTCAAGTTACACCAAATAGAGGCATGTCCCTTCAACAGGAATATTGAAAATCTCACTGTGTCAGGGTCTTCTACTTCCTCAAATTCAAAGTACTCTTCAATGTCATTTATCTAGTCAATCAATTGGATTCAAATTCTTAATAAATGTAGGAAAATCAGCTTTTGGTGTCTTTCTCATTCTTGATGATGCCTTTAAAAAAGGATCATTCACAACTTTTATTGCTACTTCATCTTCTTCATCACCTTTATCATTACCATTGTTTGTAGCTTCATCCTCTTCACTCTTATGTTCTCTCATTTGAGAAAATCCTCTTCTAATTACTCTTTTAAAGTTTCAACTTTCCTTCTCAAGGCTTTAAAATCTTCACCATGGATAACATTAGGAGTATTTCTAACTCCACTTCTAACTTTACCTCTACCCCAACCATGTAGGGCTCCTCTTCATACAATTTTCTCAATACCCACAAGCTCAATCTTGGTGTAAATTGTATCCTTCAAAAAAATATTCTTATACACTCATAATCACCTAGCTCTAATACCACAAATGCAAGAGGGACTAATACCCCTTGACAAACACTTGAAACATACATCAATAATTTTTTTAATATGTTTCATAAATTTTAAAAAAGGATTGTATGAACACCAAACTAATGCAACAAGCTAGTGTGATAGTTTTGCAATATGAAACAATTTTACTTAACAAAGAGACTATCATATTAGCTTCTCATAACAACATTCAAATTTGATCCATGTCTGTCCTTAGGTCTGCAATGATAATGCCTTATTCCAACCGTAAAAACAAAACCACTTTTAGATCCTCCTCCTTGACAAAATCTTGAGGTTTTTCTTTTATTTTAGAAAACCCTTCTTCACAGAATTACATGTAAAATTATTATCCTACAGAAATGCTACACACAACCACTGTCCCAAAAAAACAACCAAAAACTTAAACTTAAAAACAAAAACCCACCCACTACACTCATTTGGTTTCTCAAACCAATTTATATTTTCTAATTTTAGGGCCTTATGGGGACTCCACTATTCCAAAGATGTGAAACTAATTATAAAACTCTTGCCCTACTTACAAATTAATTTTATTGAAAGATCTGGCCAAAACATCTAATGCCTAACAATGAGCATTTTGAAGTTTTAAAATTAGGTTCCTTCCAGCACCTAGATGCCCTGTATCATCATGAGATACAATAATTTACTAAAATTTAAACTCATTGAACATATAGATAATTATTCCAAAAAATATTAGCATATATGATATATTGTTAAGGGGCCTTGTGACTTGATGATGTAATTATCAATTTGGTGATAGTAAACAATCAAATTAATCATATAAACCATGCCTACAAGTTAAGAAATTTTTAGGTACATCTATTAATTCTAAATGCCCACACAAACAAGGAGGTCGTATTCTATTGTGAAGGCCAACAAGTCAACTTGAATAAAAAACATCATAAATGTGACAATTATATGACCAAGCCTTAATCATGTAGGGGTAAGAGAGTTTTCAGAGTTTCCTAAATAATTGCTACTTTATTTTGCATCTTTTCTCATTCTTTTCCATTCACCTAAGTGCTCAAGTTAGAAGCTATGAACACAAGTGTAAGGCTTATTTTTTGCCTACTCCAAATGATATTTTGGGAAATATCTTGGAGATTATAATAAATAAAATATCCAAAATAAAATAAAGGACCATCCTTTACACAATTTAATGGCTTTTATGGAACAATCACATGGCGATAGATCATGTTATAGGATCAATTCAGACACATGCCTTATTTTTGTTAGAATTCTATGGGATTTAATGGATAATACACGTGTTTTTATTTCTCACTATTAGTTTGTTCATACTTCACTTGTTGGGTGGTTTGAATTTGGTTTTGCAAGAGGACATCATTGGGTTAAGGAATCAACCAATGGAAGGAACATTTCTTTTCTTGTCTTTGTTTAACTCCTCATTGGATGTGGGAAATGTGGTGGTGCAAGGGGGATTAGAGACAAGACAATGGGTTGTTAAACCAGAAGACCATACCTTGGTGGATACATGATGCTATAAAATATATTTCCATACATTGATTGAGAAATCACTAATCTTTATCTTAGGTAGTGGGTGATATGGATTCAAGACCTTGCTAGGTAGATGGATGGTGCCCCTTATGTTGGTGATTATGAAACAATGACAAATCTTATTTTGGAGCATGGATAGTCCTTGGGGAATTATAACATTTTAATATATATTAGTCACTTGGTTATGTTTCTATGCTTTCCTTAGTAATAGGTATTTATCTTCTTCGTGATGATAATTTAAAAATTAAAAAAACAAGTAAATATTTTTATGATTAATATAAGATTTGGCTATGGAGATAGTCACCCAAGATCTAGAGGCCTAATAGAAAGCACAATAACAAGAGAGAAATACTATCACCAAGAATGCATTAGAATCAATTGGATTTGGAATGATTATAACTCTATCGTCCTAAAAAGTAAGCACCCTTATTAGGTGCTCATTTTTAGCCCCATTTTAGCATCTATGGGTTCCCACATTGATTTCACATTAGTCTAGCCATTTTGCATCCTTCGAATCAATATTATTTGTTCAAAACTTGAGAATGGATCTAAGTTCTTTGCATGATTTCTGATTTTTCATCCTATCGTGCACAATTCATCTTCCATCTAAGTCCTTTTACATGCCTTTACATTTTGGGATTTGCCCTGATTTGTCGGTGAATTGAGGCTTTCAAATCCCTTTCTTGGCACACAACCTAGGTCACAGGAAAACTTTGAAAATGTTTTCCTGGACAAGGCCAACCTAATTCGACCTTGTCCTAGAGTAGTCTAACCTAATTCGGCCTTCTCCTAGGGATTTTCAATTTAGTGGGCTCCAGGCCCGATGTGGGGTTGTTTCTCCCAGGTGATTAATTGGGGTCAACCTTGTGAAATCTGAGCCCCAAAATGTGTATGAAAGGAGACCTCATCCCTCTCATTTTGACATTCATTATTATGCAATCCATGATATACCTATAATTCATGCAAGTAAGCTATTATGCATTCAAGAGATTCAAGTGCAAGGAAGCCATCGAACATTTCAAGTCTTCTTCTTCTTCTCTTTCTTCCTTAATCCAACATTGTAGAAACCTAAAAAAATCATCATTCAAGGGTTTGTTTTCATGATTTCCTATTGGTTTTTTGTGGAGTCCAAGCTATTGCATCACCACTTTTGATAATCTCCAAAGAGACATTGCGTCATTGAGGTATAAGGTGATGTGTTTTTTAGATCTAGATTACATTTCCTTATGCAACTTCAATTTCATTTCAAGGTTAATTCTTATATAGGGGCTTGACCAAGGAAAGCCCCTTTCCACAATAGTTTCCCTTTCTTTCTTGTGTGCAATAACAAGTGGCGTAGTCTCATATCCAGATTTTCAAAGTTACAGAACCAGTGATAGATCCTCTACAGATTTCACTAGTTTTTGGGTTTCCAGGACTAGGCCGACATTTTGGGACAAGGGTGACATTTTGGGACTAGGCCAACTTGAGTTGGCATAGTCCTGGGAATCTACAATTTTCACAATCGGGAGTCACAAGCACCAGAATTCTAGATCTAGAACTATTTATGTTTCTGACGGCTCTGCGACAGTCAAATCCAGATCTGAAGTTCATTTGTTCCCTCCTAGCTTCAAAGGTAAGTTCATTCTTACTCTTTTCCTCTTGCACTTACTTTTATGCATCAGATTTTATATCATATCTTTCTAGCAATCATTTCCTTTGTCATAACATAAGTCTCTTTCATACATTCACATATCGTAATCACAATTTTTTCATAAGGAATACCCAAATCCCCCTTTTACCTATATCTTGCATTAGCACCCCTTCATCTTTTTTGGGTTATGCTAATCAGATTTGATTAAGGGTGGGTTTGTATTCTAATGCACAATAGTATTTGGTGAGTGATCTACATCCTAGCATTGCTCACCATTTTATATTGTATATTTACAAAGGAGACCCCTTGGTTAAATATACCAAGGTGAGAACATACGAGTGCATACAATTATGCCAAGTGTCATAATCTTATGACATGATAATCAAAGAGACAACTTACCACCCACCTCAAGTGAAAAAATGAAAGTGTCACATTTCCACTAAAGGAAGATCACCCTCCAAGGTGGAAAGATGTTTGTGCCACATGTCTAAAGGTGGCTCACCTTCCAATGTGGAAAGGTGTTTGTGCAACACATCCACTAAAGGTGGAAAAGTGATAAGTCCACCAAAGGTGGAAGTCCCACTTAAGGTGTAAAAGTGATAATGTGATAACACCGCCTAAAGTGGTAATATTCCTATGTTGCCCCTAAGTAAACTTAAGCAACATGTGTGTTTAGAGCCTAGGAGAATAACTTATTAGGTACAACAATTAAACACACCAACATTACTGCCTAGATTATTTCCACAAAATAATGATCAAACAACATAAAATATTTAAGGATATAGAAGTATTTGGTAGGGTGATTAAAGTTCAATTAGTATCTGGTGTTGATTCAAATGATTGCAAATTTTGCAACAACGAGGAGGAGGATCTGGTTAAGGTTGCTCCTATAAATACCACTAAATACAATACATGTTTGTGTGAAAATGAAGTTAGCTCATGGGCCTACATAATTTTCTTTGTCTCCTCATGGTTGTTTGAGTTTTTAGGTTTTTCTTATTTTGGGTTAATATCCTCTTGAGACACTTTGTGGTTTCCAAACAATTTTTCGGTGCTTAGTGGTTAAGGGGTTGTAGTAATTTGCCCCAACCCTTGATGGTTTACACCTATTGTTGTGTAATACTTGTGGTCATTTAAATTCTTGTTGGATATGCATATGAGCTATTCTTTTGTTAATTTACAAATAGTTAACTATCTTGGCTAGCTAGGAATTGTGCCTATGGCTCCCACATCATGAGCTATATTTTTTCTTTTCTGCTAGTATTAACTTTGGTTCATTGGTATTGTTAGAAAGACAAAAAAATCTGCTTCTAAGCCCCACTCCTTTTTAAGGCTCATAGGTGCCTAATTTTATGAGAAAAAATATTATATATGTTATTAGAGTAAGTGAAAGTTAAAATATAATCATTTTTTAAAAATTCGTTATTGGGTTTTCCAAGGCTTTGATTCAAGGTTAAGCTGGCATAATGGGTTGCCTAAGCATTATCATCTCTAGTTTGTGGATGATACCGCTCTTAAGGGGGTTTCTCATCTTCATCAATTCAAATATTTTAGACGGACGCTAAATATTTATTTAGCTACTTCAGGTCAGAAAGTCAATGACCACAAATCTTCTATCTATTTATTTTAACACTCTTGAGCCTATTTAGAGAAGGATTGCCAATATATTGAGGTTTCAATTTAGTTCTCTTCCCTTGCTCTATGTGGGTATCCCTTTAGCTATTGGAAGACAATTTAGGCTATATTGGTAGGGCTTGCTAGATAAGTTATGCCAGAAGGTTAATCAATGGATTCACCAATAGCTATCCACCATTATTAGGGCAACTCTTCTTCAATCTGTGATATAGGCTCTTCCTATTTACAAGAGTTTTTTTCATGTGGCTCTTATGTATTTTCATAGGGAATTTAATGTTTTCTCATACCAATTCCTTTTGGAGTGGTAATTTGTATGCATCTAAGTGAAGTTTAGTTAAGTGAGAGTTTGTGTATAGGCCAATGAAAGAGGGATGCCTTGGTCTTCGCTCTACAATCTTGAATGTGCAAGTTCTTGCAACCAAATTATATTGGTGATGGTGTATCAGTCATAATAAAGATTGGGTTCGCATGCATAAGTATTTAAAAGGAGTTAACATTTTGGATGTTCCTCATTGTCATTTGAAGGGAAGAGGATCTATAATTTGGGATACTCTGAAAACTAGGGCTCAACTTATTAAGAGTGGGTTTTTTAATGCTCTTAGAAGCTCTTTTTTGGCTTGATTTTTGGGATGATAAGCCTCATATTCTTTCCATATATTTGCATCTACAACCCCTTTGTGATAATTTAATTGTAGTTGGTTGGAATACGACAACAAATTATAAGACTATTTAGAATTTAGGGCTAGTTGTTGGGTACAGATGGAAGGATTCCTGTGAATGGCCACAAAGTGGGTCGAAGAATGCTTGAAAAGAGTTGGTCTAGATTATTTCTTCTTGTGAGTATAACTAGATTATTTCTTCTTGTGAGTATAACTCCTTGGCAGGACAATATATTCTGACCTAGGGAAGAGATTCATCTCGTAAGTACTTTGTTGTTATAGGCTACTTGGAGATTGATAGATAGATGTTTGGTGGTATAGGCATGCCTTGGTGGAAATATGTGTAGAACAAAATTTTGTGGCCCAAATGCAACTTTTCATGTTGCTGGTGACTCAAAATCAATGTCTTACTTGTGATAATTTGTGCAAGTGGAGCTTCCTTGGTACCTCTATGTGCGTTTTGTGTTGTAATAGTGAGGAGCGTGTTTCTCATCTTTTCTTTCAATGTTGTTTCTCCAAGGAGAATTGGCTCTTTTTGTAGGGAGTTTGGAATCAAGCCTGCTGACATGTCTCCTCTTTGGTTAACTTTTGGGCCCACTAGGGTAAGCCTCCATCTAAAACTTCTTTTCCTTAGGTTGCTTCGATTCTTGGACCCACTTTCATTATTTGACATATTTGGTTGGAGAGGAATTGTATGATTTTTCATGATGCTAGAATGGTTGTTCAACACTTTGGTAAAAAAATATCCATTCTCTTCGCGAGACTATCTTTGCAAAGTGTGATTTTGCTGGAGGTGTGGATCTTGAAGATGTTGATATCTACAATTGGTTCAATTTTCCTTTGGAGAAGATAAATCAGGAGGGTTGTTGGATCCCTCATCCTCAAGGAGTTTTGAAAATTGACATTGATGGTTCTTCTCAACGAAATCTTGGTTATGTTGGTATTGGCAAATTTGGGCATGATAGTGCTAGAAATGTTCAGTTTATTTTTTTAGTTTATAAGGGTCTTCATATGATTAATTACATGGAGGCTCAATGTTAATTTATAATTTATAATGCTATAAGAACATTAACATTGATTGTTTGGTCAAATGGGCTTCTAATCAAATGCAGGGTTGGAATATTGTGGATATGGGACAATTATCTTCATAATAGTTCATATGTTGGATCACCTAGTAGATAAAGATATGGTTGTGTAAGGCTCTTTTCTATGTTGGGCAGATGACCCTTCTTGCTTTGTAACTTTCTTTATGTTCAATAAATTTTACCCCTCTTTTTGTTAAAGTCCAATAACAAGTCTACCCAGTTAAAAATTTATACAAAATCCAACTCTTCTTTGATTCATTTTCTTTAATTGTTGTAAAATAATCTAATAAATTTTGGCTAACAGATGAGCTTAGACATTGTACCTTTAAATTGTATTTACTACATTCAACAACATTTAAATTTAATAAAGTCTAATATATAAAAAATTATTGCGATAAAAAATATTTTCCATACATTTTAATTATGAAAGAGTAGATTACTCCTTTTTAAAATAATTTTTATTAATATTAGTATTTTCAGATTTAGATGGTTGTCAAATTTAAGCTAAAAGGTGATAGGTTTTGTTAATTTATTCCCCTTATTATACTACACTCCATCACTTCTTGTCATTATAGAATACTTCTCAACAATAATAAATAAAGTTTATAATAATCTAATGAGTACCATACCACCATGCAACACTTGTTTTGTAGGGTGAATTAAGCTCTCTCAAAATGCACCATTCACCAAATTTCAAAATTAGAAAATCACTATATTTTGATAAATTTGGAAAAAAAAATTTGACCCTCCTTTTTTCCTTGTCTTTGGTGTGTTTAATGTAGCCCTTAAATCTTTGTTCAACTAAACCACGATGTAAAGTTCTATGATAAAATATCTTATATTGAAAACGGGGTTTAAGGCCGAGCATCTCAAGAACCCCGTATCAGCATTTTCAAAACATTGTAACTTGGCAACGAAGGGATCGCCCAACACAAGCTCTGTGAAATGTGCGTAAAATTATGGACTCCCACAACTGAAGGTGCACACTAGGTCTCCTTTCCTTCTCAAATAGTCTTAATTTCAAGAAATTCTGTAAATGCAAAGTAAGTTTTCTGTAAAATCTTAGTTCAACATTGCAAATTGCAATGCGTGTTTGCAGGGGGTGCGTCAAGATCATCAGAGGAATCATTACACTCCAAGTACCAGATTGCCCTGAGAACAAAATCGTTTGAGCAATTCTCCGAAGAAGTCCGCAGGCATATTTCTTGTACTCCCTTTCTGTCCCCTTCTGTTGTCATAAATCCCCTGCATCAATTGTTTTTCCTCGATGAGGAATACATTAATACCCATGTTTTTCAACAATACATCAACAAACCGAGTTACAGACATTGCTATCACAGTATTTTAGCAATACCCAGAATGCTTTTGAGCTCTGTGCTCGCCTTCTCAAAAGCATCCACAACGCTAGGATGAATTACAGAGCCATTCGAGATATAAATTTCAGGCTGCAATCTACAAATTCCGAGTTTCAGGAAGAAGAATGCCGTCGTATTAGAAAAGAATTCGAGTTATTTGTTGAGCGGGAAAACCCATTTGGGCAGGCTGCGGATTTCGACAACATGTGTAATTCTTTGGATGAATCGAATCAACTGCCGGAATTGAGGCCTGAAAACAAGTGTAAGATTTTTTGGGTTGTAGAAAAACAGAGCACACAGCTGGTTGCCGCCGCCAGGGGGATTTATGTGTTGAAAAATCACCTGAAAATGACCAGAATGCTGGTTGCTGGACTGTAAGATGAAGTCGAAAGCACTAAAACTGTAATGGGGATTTGCCTTGCAAGAGAAGTTGAAGTTTTCCCCCTTCAACAAGTGGGAATACTTCTGGGGAAAAATGACAGTAAGTTTGGGCAGAGGTTGGATGAAATTGAAGAACAGGGCTGCCTGTGTTTGCACAACATTAACAGAGAAAGGATGCTGCTTCTTCAGATCCACGATTAAAACCCCCAAACCTATGTCTGCCCTTTTCTCATTTGATCAATATTCAGATAATTGAATTTTTCTGAACATTTCTATTTTGATTTCTTTCATTTGACTCTTACAAAAGAGAAATTAGCATAGATGTTTTGGGATTTGACTGTACAAATTTGCACAGTCAAATTCTCATGTTAACTATATAAATTGTGGCAAATTTGATAATGATAAATCAATTTTGTCTGATTTGATTCTAGTGAAATGGTTTGTTATTGATTTGTGGTTTCTCTATTTAGTTCTTGCAATTTGATGGTATGCAAAATCCCCAAACTATAGCTAAAATAGATTGAAATATTAGCTGAAACTAGAGATCAAACTCTTCAGTACAGGTTATTTAAGCAGCAGTAATCCGGTTTATCTGATCCTCATTGTAGAAAGTACTAGCTTATATATATATATATATATATATATATATATATAATACGCTAAGAATAATCCTTCTTGAGTGCACCTATTTTTCATGTGGATTAGGGATGATTAAAATAGGCGCTTCGAGAAAGATTATTCGGTGTATTATATATATATATATAGGTATATATAAGCTAGTAGCAGTCGCGGCACAACATGGAAGACATTTTCTGATTAATGGTTATAGTTAGAGTTAGGTTTAGGGTTAGGGTTAGGGTTAGGGTGATTTTTTATGTTTGGAATGTACAGTTAGGGTTAGAGTTAAGGTTAGGGTTAGGGTAAAAGTTAGGGGTAGGGGTAGGGGTAAGGGTAAGGGTAGGATTAGAGTTAGGGTTAGGGTTATGATTAGTGTTAGAGTTAGGGTGATTTTTTACGGTTGGAATGTACAGTTAGGGTTTGGGTGATTTTTACAGTTAGGGTTAAGGTTAGGGTGATTTTTACAGTTAGGGTTACGGTTAGAGTTAGGGTTAGGGTTAGGGGTAGGGTTAGATTTAGGGTTAGGGTTAGGGTTAGGGTTAGGGTTAGGTTGATTTTTATAGCTAGGGTTAGGGTTAGGGTGATTTTTATAGTTAGGATGTAAGGCTATGGGTTAAGATTAGGGTTAGGTTTAGAGTTAGGGTTAGGGTTAGAGTTATGTAGTTAGTGTTAGGGTTAGAGATAAGGTAACAATTAGGGTTAGGGTTAGGGTTAGGGTTAGAGTTAGGGTGATTTTTTTTACGATTGGAATGTATAGTTATGGGTTTGGGTTTGGGTTAGAGTTAGGGTTAGGGTGATTTTTACAGTTAGGGTTAGGGTTAGAGTGATTAGAGTTAGGGTTAGAGTGATTAGAGTTAGGGTTAGGGTTAGGGTTAAGGTGATTTTTTACGATTGGAATGTACGGTTATGGGTTAGGGTTAGGGTTAGGGTTAGTGTTAGGGTGATTTTTACAGTTAGGGTTAAAGAGATTAGAGTTAGGGTTAGGTTTAGGGTATTTTTACAGTTAGGGTTAGAGAGATTAGAGTTAGGGTTAGGGTTAGAGTTAGAGTTAGAGAGATTAGAGTTACGGTTATGGGTTAGGGTTAGGGTTAAGATGATTTTTACAGTTAGGGTTAGGGTTAGAGAGATTAGAGTTAGGGTTAGGGTTATGATTAGGTTTAGGGTTAGGGTATTTTTTATGGTTGGAATGTACAGTTAGGGTTTGGGTATTTTTACAGTTAGGGTTAAGGTTAGGGTGATTTTTACAGTTAGGGTTACGGTTAGAGTTAGGGTTAGGGTTAGGGGTAGGGTTAGATTTAGGGTTAGGGTTAGGGTTTGGGTCAGGTTGATTTTATAGCTAGGGTTAGGGTTAGGGTGATTTTTATAGTTAGGATGTAAGGCTATGGGTTAAGATTAGGGTTAGGTTTAGAGTTAGGGTTAGGTTTAGAGTTATGTAGTTAGTGTTAGGGTTAGAGATAAGGTAACGATTAGGGTTAGGGTTAGGGTGATTTTTTTTATGATTGGAATGTATAGTTATGGGTTTGGGTTAGGGTTAGAGTTAGGGTTAGGGTGATTTTTACAGTTAGGGTCAGGGTTAGAGTGATTAGAGTTAGGGTTAAGGTGATATTTTTACGATTGGAATGTATGGTTATGGGTTAGGGTTAGGGTTAGGGTTAGGGTTAGAGTTAGGGTTAATGTTAGGGTGATTTTTACAGTTAGGGTTAAAGAGATTAGAGTTAGGGTTAGGTTTAGGGTATTTTTACAGTTAGGGTTAGAGAGATTAGAGTTAGGGTTAGGGTTAGGGTTAGAGTTAGTTAGAGAGATTAGAGTTACGGTTATGGGTTAGGGTTAGGGTTAAGATCATTTTTACAGTTAGGGTTAGGGTTAGAGAGATTAGAGTTAGGGTTAGGGTTAGAGTTAGGGTTAGGGTTAGGGTGATTTTTATAGTTAGGTTAGGGTTAGAGAGATTAGAGTTAGGGTTAGGGTTAGAGTTAGGGTTAGGGTATTTTTTTTACGATTGTAATATACGGTTATGGGTTAGCGTTAGGGTTAGGGTGATTTTTACAGTTAGGGTTAGGTTAGAGAGATTATAATTAGGGTTAAGGTTAGAGTTAGGTTTAGGTTAGGGTTAGGGTTAGAGTTAGGGTGATTTTGTTTACAATTGGAATGTACGGTTATGAGTTAGGGTTATGATTAGACTTAGGGTTAGGATTAGGGTATTTTTATAGTTAGGGTTAGGGTTAGAGTGATTAGGGTTAGGGTTAGGGTTAGAGTTAGGGTTAGGGTTATTTTTTTACAATTAGAATGTACGGTTATGGGTTAGGGTTAGGGTGATTTTTATAGTTAGGGTTAGGGTTAGGGTTAGAGAGATTAGAGTTAGGGTTAGGGTTATTTTCTATGTTTGGAATGTACGATTATGGGTTAGGGTTAGGGTTAGGATTATTTTCTACGTTTGGAATGTACAGTTAGGGTTAGGATTAGGGTTAGGGTGATTTTATGGTTAGGGTTAGGGTGATTTTTATGATAAGGATTAGGGTTAGAGTTAGAATTAGGGTGATTATGCTTAGGAAGATGGTTAGGGTTAAGGTGATTTTTATGGTTAGGATTAGGGTGATTATGCTTAGGAAGACGGTTAGGGTTATAATTAGAGTTAGCATTAATAGAGTAGGTAGTGTGAGATTTAGGCGTAGTGTTGGTTTATTAATTAGAGTTCCTATTAGAGTTGGTAATGTGATGTATGTATTGGAGTTATGATTACAAACATGCTTACGATTAGGGTTACAAGTAGGGTTAGGATCATTGTGAGAATTAGTTTACAAAAGGGATGTTATGATAAATGACATAAAAGGTTTAGAGTTAGGATCAATATCATACTTATTAGTACAAGATTACGATTAGAGTTAGTAATATGATTTAGGTATTACAGTTAGGATTACGATCATGCTTAGTAAGATTGTTAGGGTTACAATTAAAGTTTTAGTTAATGCAAATTATGGTAATCATGATAATAGCATGTAGGGTCACTTAAAGTTAGTAATATACCATATATTTAATTCAAGTTGAACATTTGCATTCATATTATTCAAATAATGGTTACACATAGAATGCATATTACCATTTGTATTATAATTATGCTTAGAATTAGCATATGTGATTTATACATAACTTAATGCCTGACATATGAGTGAGATGTAGTTTATAAACATTCATTCACATTTATTTAGCACATCCATTGAAGGCATCCATTAATATTAGAAATACAAAGTTGAACAAAATATGTTGCAAAATATTGAGACTATACTCATAAACATCACTTGAATAGTGAAAATAATATATTATTCACTTGTGCATAAAACTTACATAGATGAAAAGAGAAATATAAGTCCCGGTACAACTATTTATTAGAAGAAAGTTACTATAAAAACCCAAGATAATAATATACTATATAAAAAACATTTCTCCGTAATGATGTAAGTACATCACATATTCTTCAACAATTAAATTTGTATTGCAACCTTTATTTGAAAAATGATCACGGTAGACTTCTTTCATCATGGACGGAAACGCATCTACTTTTGCAGATGTGTCACGTACAAATCAAGCAACATCTTCCATCTACATTATTTTTCAGTTCTTCTACAAAATCAACTGACAAAGCTGCGTTCTCCATGACTTTGATTATATTTATGCACGACTCTTTAACTATTCGTGCACACTTGTCATATTCATTCTCAAAGATATGATTTGAGGCCACCGAAGCAGTTAGACTTGTATCAATAATGTTTGACTCTCTGTCAGAGACAACCATATCTGAAATGGTATGCTGTAAAGTTTTTAACAAACATTAGTATATACAAATAATCAGATTAAAAGTATACTGAATTAGAGGGAAATAAATATATAAATCAATAATTAAGTAACCATGTTGTATTTTAATGAAAATATGGGTATCGAAATATAATATGATTATGATCATTCATAGGCATTAAAGCAAAAGTGAACATAATTTCTAAATATATTCTAGTCATTTATTGCTTAAGAATAATTTAGCACAAATTTGACATAATGTAGGAGAATAATCAATAATACATTTCTTAATAGCAATTTGAAAATACATATTGAAATCAAATTATCTAAATGTAATATTGAAATGACTAATTCTATGAAATGAATAATTCCTATATTTAAATCAAATAATCTAAATGCAATATTGAAATCACTAAATGCAATATT
>MU227873.1:2309117-2336960 GCA_018584345.1 Thuja plicata | reverse complement strand
TGTCGATTTCAGGTGAGTTGGAATTTGAATTGTTATAAAAGAGAAAATATAGGTCACAAACCAATTTTTATTTCTTCATGCACTAGCTATATATGTCATCTATAACATATTTTGAAATTAGGAGAAATAATGTTTATTTACATATAATGTTTTGGCGGGAACTAGACCCCTAATTTTCAGCATGTTTCTGCAACTGAAAAATCGTCTTTAAACATTAAAAAAAAATAACAAAAATTATTCAAAAAAAATATTAAAAATATTAATCATAAACTTTATCCATTTTAAAACATTTTATTAGTTTACATCATCTTCAAATTCCAAACATAAATGTCACTTTTATACTATTGAAGCTGAACAACTTTGATTTTGTCGTCCTTTTCCTTTGTAAAAGGGTGACAGATTATTGTGCTTTTACCCTCCCACTTATCAATTGAATTTGAGCTTAGTACCTGTCTAATCTCATATAATGTCAAGTTTCATGGAGACAGTGTGAGAAGAAAAATGACAACTAAAAAGTGGAAAAAAAATCTAACGGATGAAAGCATTTCAATGGTAGTCATTCTCTTTCTACCATTTTCCACCCTTGATCTTAAAAATAAGCCTGGCCTTTTTCATATGGAAACACCTACGGTGTAATAAAGAGACGTGTAATAAATCTATGAAATAAAGATTAGATTATATTATCACACAGAATAACTCTAAAAAAAAAGTAGGCGGAATATCTAACATATAAAAAATTAATTAAAGATATGAATTTATTGGAAGATCATTGTTTTATTTTATTTTATTATTTTTTTAACTAAAGGAAAGAGAGTAATACAAATTTAAGTCTAAATAAAGGTTGTAAGTAGGGTGGTTTTTTATTTTTTATTTTTTTTTAAAATACAGTTTGATCATTTTGGTGCCTTTTATATTAGGTTTTATTTTTTAATAAAAAATTGATTGTAATTTATTTAAATTTTTGAATAATTTATATTAATTTTTTTAAAATTTAAATATTAATAAAATAGTACAAATAATCTAGTTACCATTTTATCACACATATATAACCTAACAATTATTAAAAATTATTCTAAATAAATTTATATTTAAATTAGTATATTGTCTATAATAAGTTTTAAAGGTTTATTAATAAATAAATTTATATTTAAATTAGTATATTGTCTATAATAAGTTTTAAAGGTTTATTAATTAATAAAAAATTGATTGTAATTTATTTAAATTTTTGAATAATTTATATTAATTTTTTTAAAATTTAAATATTAATAAAATAGTACAAATAATCTAGTTACCATTTTATCACACATATATATAACCTAACAATTATTAAAAATTATTCTAAATAAATTTATATTTAAATTAGTATATTGTCTATAATAAGTTTTAAAGGTTTATTAATTAATTTAAAATGTCTAATAACTTTTCAAAAGTGAAAAAAGATCATTACATCCATTAAGTTTGAGATTGTAAGTAAGGAAAAAGTCTTTTATTTTTTATTTTTATTGGGTTTTCTCCAATGTTAGTATTTGTAAATGGTTCTTAATTTTCTTAGACCAAGATTCCATTTTTCTAGATTACAAGATTAAAAAGAATGTAAAGAAACTTTTGAATTATATTTTAAATTTAACATAAAAAATATATCAAGAATATCAAATTTCAATTAATATATTTTTGAAATAAATAATAGCTTTCAATTTTATATACTTATTATTAATATTAATAAAAATATCTAAAAATGAAAGTTAGTTTTACTTATTAAAATAATAAAACTATTAGGTAATGTAAATCAAGACAAAAAATAAATTGTATAACCATAATTATCTATATTAAAATATAAAAGAGTTTATACATGGTAGAATATTACATTGCTTGTGATAAATTGACATAGGCAAGAAGCTCCTCTATGTAAGTTGATATGTCAGCCAATAAGCACTAAACAAGCAAAACAACTCCTGATACAGGCAAACAACATACATGTATTAACACCAAAACCTACCTATACACAAAGAAAAAAAAATAGAGCACAGTGAGTGAATCGAGTGCAACAGGCAACTAGGGTTTCACAAGAGTAACAACTGGATGGAATGTAATGGACAACTGGGGTTTCACAAGGTAGTCCACATAGGAGACCAAAAATATACATCACAACAACCATGGGGATTTAAAGAAAGCAATCAAAGGACAATAAGAAGATTCAGTGGAAACAAGGACACATTCAGTTTCAGGAAAGATAAAAAAGACGAGCATAGGAGGCCTTTAGTTTTCTTACCACAAACCCTAGGGAGAGATTGGCAAAGAAACAAGAGTTAGGGGGAAAGATAGGTTTGGAAGGAGACTCGACATGAACCCTAATATTATCTTATTCTTTCCTACAACTAGGCCTAGAGGACCCTTCAATCCTCCTCTTCCAAGGAAAGCTTGGTCAAAGCATTACTGGGATGTTTTTAAGAGAAGAGAAATGCTATTCAAAAGAAGAATGAGGCAGGATAAGATAACATTGTATAATAAAAGATGAGTCATTTCAAGGGAATTCGAAAGTAGCAAAATGAGGCAAGGGTTTATAACTACAGAGGTCAAGGCAAGACCGAGGCAAGATAAAGGTAGAAAATCTCATGTGATTAAAACATTTACAACAAGAGAAAGATTAGGATTTGGAACCTTGATTGGTGGATGCAAAGTAATAAGACTGACATGGAAACGAAAGAAGACAATGAAGAGAGAAAATGCATCCCGAATGGAAAGAAAAGAAACACACAGGACGAAGGAAAAGTGATGCAACCAAGGTAGGAGGGTCCAAGAAAATGAACTATCCAATCTTCCAGCAAGAGTTACACAGTAGAAACTCAAAGATTTCAAGAAGCAAATACACAGATCTAGAGTATGGAACACAGATGCAACCTTTTCATTAACGGGTAAAACAATTACAAAGCTCTGCAATATCAATCAACATTCCTAGCTAAAATGTCAGAGAGTTATTACAAAGAAACCTAATTATCCTTGCTGACCTATGACTACAAAACAACCTCCTTCAAACTCTAGCTTACTGCCTTCGACCTGCGAAAACAAGAACCAAGACCCAACTTAAATACACGACCACACAACCTAACAGGTCGACCTCAAGATTACATTTCCCAAGAAAAAAAAATGTGTTACCAACTAACTCCCAGTCGGCCTCCAATCTAAGATCTTTAACCAATGAATAAATCACAAGGAGCAATCATACAAACAGGTAAGCCAAATATGTATTCACATAGGAAAATGGGCCATAAGCATCGCCGAGAAAGGAAATCCAACCAACAATTCAAGCAATGACCAGTTCAAGAACATGAAGAACACATTCTAAACATAGCCAAAGAATCCAGCATAACTTTAGGCATGATACTTTAAATGAGTTGTGATCATAGAAAAAGCTTCCTAATGATCTCAGGAACACGGATCTACGACCACAACTGCAAAGGATCTATAGAACTCGACCACGACAGGAAACACAACATCCAGTGACCAGGAACATAAAAACTTAGATGTTTTTGGTTGATGCAAGATTGCAATGAACCCAAGATGCTCCTGCATCAGACACCCGAGGTTATCTGAAAAGTGGGCTTCTCACTTTGCTAAGATGAAGGAAAACCCAATCGGTTTAACTCCACCTGAGAAATCCATGAAGAATCCTCAACTGGTATGTTCTTCCACTTAACACAATATTCCTCGTACTGCTTTCCTCTAGTGCTTCGACCAATTCTGGTATCCAAGATCTATTCAACCTCCTCCTTCTACTTCTTAGGATACTCTAATTCACTCTTTGAACCATCTCCCTCACAGCTATCTGATTCATGATATTCATAAAAATCTGCTATGTTGAAGATACTTGATATGTCCATGTCCTCTGGTAACTCAACTTTATAAGTGTTCCCTGAATCAAAATTTCTAAAGATCCTACAAGGCCCAAACATCTTCATCTTCAACTTACTATAGGTACCAATTGGAAATCGACATTTTCTCAGGAAAACCATCACTTCATCACCAACTTCAAACTCCTTATGTTTCCTCTTCCTATCAGCTCTCTCCTTATACTTATCATTCATGCCCTCCAAATGTGTCTTAACTCTATCGTGCAAATCCTTCGTACGATTGGTAAACTGTTATGCTTCAACACTCCTCTTTTCTTCAACACTGATATCCCTCAGTTTTGTTACTCATTTAGGATATAAACCATAAACAATATCAAAAGGTGTTCTCCCAGTACTCCTATTCACTAAATTATTATAAACAAACTCTACTTGTGCCAAAACCAAATCCCAATTACCTACCTTCTCACCAACCAAGCATCTCAGTAGATTACCCAAACTTCGATTAACAACTTCAGTCTGTCCATCAGTCTGTGGGTGAAATGTAGAATGAAACTTTATTTATGTGTTAAGCTTCCTCCAAAGTGTTCTCCAAAAATATCCAAGAAACTTAGTATCCCTATCTGAAACAATTCTCTTAGGCAACCCATGCAATCTGCCAATATCCTTGAAAAAAAATATGTTATATGTACTGTATCTGATGTCTTCTTACAATGAATGAAATGAGACATATTTGAAAACCTATCAAACACCACAAACACTGAATCATTACCTCTTTGAGTCTTTGGAGAACCAAGCTCAAAATCCATGCTAATCTCCTTCCAAGGCTTCTCTGGTACATTTAATGGTGTACATAATCCAGTCCTCTGACTATTCCCTTTTTCAACTTGACAAATCCTACACTTTTGAATTAAATTCCTTACATCCTTATGAATATGTGGCCAATAATACTGCTCCTTGATAATTGCCAATGTCTTATCAATCCCAAAGTATCCACCTAATCCTCCATAATGTTTCTCCTTAATCAAACTTTCCCTCATAGATCCTCTTGGTATACACAACTGAACTCCTTTGAAAAACAATGCATCCTGTAGGAAATAATCCAACAAATAACTCCTATCAATAACCAAAGGTTCAACAAAATCACGATCATTCTTATACAAAGTCTTCAATTCATCAAATCCAAGCACTGCCACCTTGATCTATGTCATAAGATTCCTTCTTCTACTCAATGCATCAACAACTTTATTAGACTTACCACTCCTATGCTTCAACACAAATGAGTAACTATATAAGAATTCAACCCATCTCATATGTCTCTGATTCAACTTACTCTGACTATGCAAATACTGTAAAGCCTGATGATCAGTGTACAATACAAACTCCTTAGGCAATAAGTAATGCCTCCACTTCTTCAAAGCTTTAACAATAACATAAAATTCTTGGTCATAAACAAAATACTTTCTCCAATCCACTTGTGTTGGGACAAATTATGTCTGCCAAAGGCAAACATCTTCACTTGAGAAACTTTGCAAGTCAAAAATTTAACAACAGACTGGTTTGAAAGGATTGGTTTTCAGGGTCCCTCAAATTTCTTCTTATGTAAAAACAATGAGGAGGATGCCAATGATATGATACTAACTCACCCTTTCTCCCAAGAATGTTGGAAATGGCTATGCGCTAAATTAGGATGGCTATCAACATTACCAAATGACATTGTGGCATAATTTCAATCTTGGCCAAGCCTTTATAAAAAAAAAAATTTTGCTAGCATTCGGGTAATATCTTCTTCAATTGTCGTATGGGAGATGTGGAAGGAAAGGAATAGAAAAATCTTTCAAGGGAAATATATGGAATGGGAAATGCTTACGAATAAGATGAAAGCAGTTATTGTGGAAACAATGAATTCAAGAATACATCCCCAAAAGCATAAATCAAGTTATTTCACAGGCTGGGATGATAGAATGCTCAAATGTTGGTTTGGTTTGAGAATCCCTAGTCATTGGCAAAGGATGTCAACTAAGCAAAAAAATAGAGAAAATATTAAATAGCACCCCCCAAACTCAGGATGGTTTAAATTGAATTTTGATGGTGCTTTCAGAGGCAATCCAAAACCATCAGAAGTAGGTTGTATTATTCATTCATGTCAAGGCAAGATTGTAGCAAGAAATTATCAAAACCATTGGAAATTGACACTGATAATATAGCAGAATTATAGGCTTTAGTGGAAGGATTATCCCTATGTATAGAATTGGATTTGAGAAGGGTTGAAATTAAAGGGGATTCAACCATTACCATAAATTTCATAAGGGCGAGGAAGATTCCTAATTGGAAATTACAGTCACTTTTTGACAAAGCTCTGGAATTGGTGGAAAATTTAGAAAATGTAACAATGAATCACATTTTTAGATAAGGTAATACACTGGTAGACGAACTATCAAACTTAGGATTTGATGGAATTAATACTAGACAAGTTTTTGGAGTTTGAAACCTATTGCAACGGTCAGATATAACACCAAGAAAGATTTGATTTCCTCTCTACTAGTTATTACAGTTATTGAAATAACATATGAGAGTCTTTTTGATGCAGTAGTTGGTTAGGTAGTACGGGCAGACTACAAAATTTCATACCTGCTATCTAGTTAGGACTTCAGAATAATGCCTGACTTGTCAACAATGTATGAGGTTGAGAATTTGACAGGAAATTAAAATCCATGAACCACTCTTATTTGGTTCAAGAGTTGGAAAGAGATCTTGACTTGCCGATAATGTATGATGTCGAGTAGTTGGGTAGTCAGGGTTGGTTCAGGAGTTGGGAAGAGAGTCCAGCTTGCCAACAATGTATGATGTCGGGTAGTTGGGATTGGTTCAAGAGTTGGGAAGAGAACCTGAATTATCGATAATGTATGATATCATATATTTGGGGTTGGTTTCAAAGTTGGGAAGAGTGCCTGACTTTCTGTCAATGTATGATGTTGGGTAGTCCGGACATTTTTAGAACCAAACAATAACGCCAGCTCTGTTTCCCTTTGATGATAGGTAGTTGGGTAGTCGGGGGAAGCGAGGCTCTTTACAGGATGACAACCATGATGTAATAGAGGCAAAGAAAGTGGCTCCACCACACCTGGAGGTAGGGACTTCTGTGGCAGTGGTGGTGGAAAACAAAAAATGAAACTTGGTCAAGCTACACAATCTTCAGGGATGAGGGAGAATAAAGATAAGAATGATGGCTTACATTTTCCATATATGTTTTTCTTTGAACTCTATTTAGATGCAATATGTTAGCATTATTATGGGTGCAATCTTTATGTTTTAGCTTATCCTCCTATTTTCATATCAAACGATATGGTTTGAGACTGTTTTTGGATGCCCTAGTTCTTTTATGATTTTTATATGTTTGAAGGGCAGTTGATAGATTATAAATATTGTATATTTTCTTATATTCTAATATTAATCAAAACTATCTTGGCTTTGACCTCTTATAAAAAAAACTACCTATAGTATGACGTTAAAGTAAACCAAAAAAATAATATGGATAGAGTGAAATTTTCTCCTTGGCATTTAGTTCATCACCAGGTTCCTCGAGTTGTTTCGCATAAAGTTATTCATCTACTCCATTCCTTGTACATGCTCGATATCAACTTGATCTTTTTAAGAAAGGGACAACCTTCAACTACTCTCCTGCATTGGTCCAAAGGAGGGATAAGCTTAAAATTTCCATAGGAACGAGATAAATGATAATGCACGCGAAGGACAAGATAGATAAAGGAATATGTTGACATCAATGAATCACCATCACATAGTATGTAGATGTTCCATCAAATGCCAATTAATTTGAAATAAGATGTGAAGGTGGGCATCCTATCTACAACCAAGTTAAAATGATTGGGAATGCAGTCAAGGATGGTTAGGATTTCTACTAAAGGATCTTGAAGATTCCAACTTGGAGTAGAATGCCATTGAAAAACATTGATGACTACTAGAGAATCACTTTTGATCTCTAGATGTGAGTCTCATCTTGCCTTGAATAACTTTAAATCATGTAGGAGAGCTTGAAATTCTTCCCCATTGCTGGTTTAGGGACTAAAAGAAGAGATGGGAGAAAAATGCTTGTCCCTAAAGATCGTATAGAATGCAACATGTTCTAGATGGTCTTGGATTATCTTTAGAGATACTGTCAAAATTTAATTTTACCCACCATGAATTGGACACTATTTAGGAATCCATAGCCCTCAAAGAGGGGGAATTAGCTCTAGAAACCCCATTCACTAGGGAAAACAAGATACACCTTTTAATGTCCACATAATACAAGATAAAATGCATACAAAAAAAGTTCATGTTTATTGGGTATGAAACCACTTGATATGTAAGGAGCTTGAGCAAATGTATCACTGTCATCATTGTCAACCTGACCTTCCAACACCTATATGAACCGAACGCGTGTATCCTCCATATAAAATGTATTTTTGAAAATACAAAAATACAATGGAATTTTAAGAAATTTCAGTATTTGATCTTCATGATCTGCATCCCCTATGTTGTAAATCCACAAAAAAATCTGCTAAAAAAATAGTGTGTTTTCAACATTTGTAGATTTTTTTGAAAAAAAAATTTCTTTGTCGATTAGTGCATTCTGTATAGAGATCAGTGAGTGCCATATGAACCTTGGTATTTGTGGCATTAAAGCCTCCATCATCCTTATTTTTATTGACTATTAGAAAGAATGGGCGAAACAAAAATTGGAAAAATATCTCAGATCAAGGAAATTGGGAAAAGGGTTGAGTTTTATAGGGGTTCAGAGGAGCCAACTACCTAAATAGTTAATGCTTTGAGTGTTTTGTTTAGGCCCAATCATATCATGCTACATTTTTTGAAAATAAAGTTCTCATGTCTCTAGTATGAAACCCACCTATCTAGATTAACAAATCTTTTCAATGTGGTATAGAATCTTTTTTGTGTTGACTAAAATAGCATTACCCATTTCTTGCTATTTTAAATATGTTTTGTTTTAACAATTTTAAGATGGAAGAGTAAGAAAGGGAAGAAATAAGGGGAATGTTGGATCTTCCCTACATAAGTTATGCTTGCACCAAGGTATTGTTAATCTTCTACTACTTTGATGAAGTAATAAATAATGGAATTCGCCTACATTTGCATATAAAGAGAGAGGGGAGGTAATTGATAGAAGCTTCTACGTTGTTATAGAAATTTGCCTCGTCATTTTCGCTATTAGGTAAGGGATGGGTCAACGAATCTTTAGACAAAAAAAGTTAATTTCTTATTGTCTTTGAGAGGGATTGTATAAAGAGAACTATGAATACATGTTGTTTTGCCTAAACTAAGATCATACAATTTTCTTGTGTCAAAATAATTCTTTCCTTTGGAGGAGGAGGTCATTGATGACATTGAGTTTTATTTCCAAGCTAATGCTTCTCTTGCTAAGCTAACCTTAAGTAGATTGGACTATGGTCTAATTTTAAATTTTAAATATGCTCACCCTCATAACTTCCTCTATCCTTTTAGTTAATCTTTGTGAAAGAATTGCAAAATCAATAGCACTTGCCCCATTGCAAGTATTACATGTAATTTTCTCTAGACTTCTTCCATCTATTCAAATCATTGCAAACAATAAAGTCATTGTAATTTTTTCTACACTTCTTCCATCTATTCAAATCATTGCAAACAATAAAGTCAAATATGCCACACAAAGAAAGCTATTCCTCCCCCAAAGTAGTTGCTAACCTTGTTGTCTTGTGAACATCTATAAGCTAAATATGATTCCATCCTCTTTGAATCAAGAAATACTAGCTTATTTGTTTACACTCTTAGACATTGAAATCTCCCATTAAGAAAGCTCCCTCCCTATTGAGAACATATTGTAATATTTTTTTTAAATACTGCATATGAATCTTTATTTTCTAGTCTATTATTTTTGAATTTTTTTTGGAGACTTGAAGCAAAATAATACGCTGCAATTCTTATGCGATTTCACATTCTACAAATTCTGAACCTGATATATCTATTTATTTGTATCTTCTTTTTCCAACCAAATGATTCTCCTTCTTTTTCCTTAGGAATAAAATTGGAAGTATGATTCGGTTGGAAGTGGATTCCTTAAGATCACTACGTATTGAAGTTCTCTGTAGCTTCGGAGAAAGCGGGGCTTTAGAGAGAGTATGATCTACAAGAAAGCCTGGATCAACATTTTCAAAAACATTGTAACTTGCCGGAGGGATCACCCAACACAAGCACTACGAAATGTGTTTACTATTATGCTTGCCCAGAACTGAAGGTGCACACGAATTCTCCTTCCAAATGCTTTTGATTTCAATAAATTCTATAGATGAAAAGCAGGTGTTTCATCTAAAGTTCTCAATGATAAATGTTTATGGTTTCATTTTATCAAAGAAGAAAGTGGAAGTATGGTTTCAGAGCATGGTCAGAAAGGAATTTGATCATTGGTGGAAATTTCAATGCCATTTTTCATCTATCAGAAAAAGAGGGGCATACAAAAAGAATTTCAACCACAAATTGATTTCAGAAATTGGGTGACAAAGGAGAATCTTTTTTAGGTTGAGTTGGAAAATGGCACATTCACATAGAATAATAGAAGATTTGGTTTCAGTCATATAGCTGAAAAGTTAGACAATTTTTTTTACAAAGATGACTTGACTACTTTTTCCCTTTGATTTTAAAGCATCCATTTTTCCTATATCAAGATATGATCACTTTCCCATCCAGCTGGACATTTTACGAGCAAACAAATCATTGTTTTGCCAATTTAAATTTTAGAATATGTGGATGAAAGATGAAGAATTTATGGTATTAATAGACAAATGGTAGAATGAATCCTAGTTTGAAATTTTTAAATTAGTTTTCTTTATATCCATACTGAAGAAAATCAAAAGCAAAATGCTATGTTGGAATACAAATCATTTCAGGAACATTTTTTGTTCAAAGAATTCAATTGAGCAAAACATCAAGGAACTCAATGAACAAGTAATATTGCAGGGTATGCACTCAAAAAAGTTGTATAGCGGAAATGAGTTATTAAAGGATTATGAGGACATTTTAGCTAAATAATAAATTTTTTGGCGCAAAAAAACTAGAGAGATTTGGCTTGAAGAAGGGAACAAGAATACAAGAGTTTTTCACAACAGTACAAAACAAAGGAGAAGTGTCAATAGAATCTATAAGATCAATGATGAAGATGGTAGGAATTTAGAAGATCAGATGGAGATTCAAAAAAATATAGTGACCTTCTACTCAAGTTTACTCAACAATTTGAAGGGATCAAATTTAATAGCCCAACAAGAGATGTTGAATGATATCCCTCGGATTATATTAGTGGAAGATAACAAAATGTTGATGACAAAATTCTCATAGGAAGAAATTCATAAAGCCTTAAATTAGCTTCATCTAGACAAAGCACCAGGTCCTTATGAATTCCTAATTTTTTTTTTTTTTCAGATATGTTGACCAATATCAGGTTCAAAGATGACTTCAACATTAGAAGCAACAAGAATTTCTAAAAGATTTCAGAGAGAAATTAACAACACCTTTATAGTTCTCATTTTAAAGAAATATGAATCAACATGTTTAGATGAGTTCAGACCAATATCTTTATGTAACATCATTTACAAGTTACTGACAAAAGCACTTTCCAACATATTGAAAAACATTCTCCCAAAAATTATTGGAGAGGAACAAACATGCTTTGTCCCAGGGAGATCTATTTTTTATGGGGTAATCATTTCCCAAGGAAGATATATATTCTATAAAAAAACAAAGAACCCAAGTATGATTATCAAATTAGATATCTAGAAAGCATACAAAAAGTTGACTAGAGATTTTGGCCAAGTGCATGGAAGGGTTTGGGTTCTACAAAGCATGGATAAATTTAATATTTTATTGCATATCTACTCCAAGATTCTCTATTCTTATAAATGAGAATCCTCATGGTTTCTTTGATAGCTCAAGAGGAATTCGTCAAGGAGATCCACTATCACCCTTCCTCTTTATCATTATGGTTGAAGCCCTAGGAAGGAAGTTATGCAACCTTCAAAGAAATGAAATTTTGAAAGGATTAGAAGTGACATCCTCACTTCAACTAATCACACACCAAAAGTTTGCATATGACACAATGTTATGTGGGAAAGGATATAGTGGGGAAGTGTTACAATTGAAAAGTGTGCTGAAAAAATACTACAAACCTTTAGGACAAGTAGTGAATCAGGACAAATTCCAAATATTTTTTTATCATGTTAAAGAAAGAGTTCAAAATCAAGTTCTAAGTTTGCTGGGTTTTAAGTAAGGTAATCTCCCCTAGACATATTTAGGGATACCATTGGATAACTCTTTGAGTTAAATTCAACATGGAAATAAATAGGAGAAAATTTTGATAGGAAAATAAAATCATGGAAATCCAAATGGTTATCATGGGTAGGCATAATAATAATGTTAAAAGCAACTTTATCTACAATTCCCATATATTTGATGTCTTGTATCTCACTTTCTGGTGGAGCTTAAACATTGATTTGGTAAAGAAGTAGAGGAAATTTTTTTGGCAAGGCACAAACACAAAGAAAAAGTATGCTCTGATCTCATGAGAAAGGATATGCAACCCTATTTAGCATGGAGGAATGAGCATTAAGAACCAATTATGGTAGAACAAAGCACTAGGGGCAAAATAATTTTGGAAAATTCACAAGGAGCCACATCTTAAATGGGTTAGGATCAATAGAGGTAAATATCTCACAAACTCAAACAATGAAGAGATTTTAAGGTTATCAAATTATCTAAGGGGCTTTCGTATATGGAGCTTCATGTCTAAATACAACAATATTATACTCGGCCACTTATCATGGAATATAAAGGATGGAAAGAAAGCTCTTTTTTGGTAGGATTCTTGGGGAGGTTACCCTCTCATTAATAATTTAATGGAGACATATAGAATCAAACACACTTGTGAATTGAATTGGGTACAATATGTAAGAGATTACATTATATTTATAGATCCAAATCTGGGCCACAAATAGGAATGCAGAATTTAATTTGTCTCCAGTGGATATCAAGAAACTTAGAGAAATTGATAAGAACAAATTTATTTCCTTCAAACAAGATAGTGATGAAATAATATGCAATGACTCTAATTCAGGATTATATAATGTGAATGATGGATATAAGCCAACTTCTAGGAAGCAAGAAAGGGCCAAGTCTCAATTACCAATCCCCTTGTGTTGGGACAAACTATGCATGCCAAAGGCATACATCTTCACTTGAGCAACTTTGCAAGGCAAAAATTTAACAACAGGTTGGTTTAAAAGGATTGGTTTTCAGGGTCCCTCAATTTGCTTCTTATGTAACAACAATGAGTAGGATGTCAATCATATGGTGCTAAGTCACCATTTCTCCCAAGAATGTTGGCAATGGCTATGCGCTCAATTAGGATGGCTATCAACATTACCAAATGACATTGTGACGCAATTCAAATATTCGCCAAGTCTATATCAAAATAATTTATTTGCCAGCATTTGGGTAATATCTCCTTCAATTGTTGTATGGGAGATCTAAAAGGAAATGAATAGAAGAATCTTTCAAGGTAAATCTATGGAATGAGAAATGCTTACGAATAACATGAAAGTAGTTATTGTGGAAATAATGAATTCAAGAATACATGCCCAATAGTAAAAATCAAGTTATTTGACAGGCTGGGATGATACAATGCACAAAATTTAGTTTGGTTTGAGAATCCCTATAGTCATTGGTAAAGGATGTCAACTAAGAAAAAAAGATAGAGATAATTGTAAATAACGCCCCCAAACTTAGGATGGTTTAAATTGAATTTTTATGGTGCTTTTAGAGGCAATCTAGAACCATCAGAAGTAGGTTGTATTATTCATTCATGTCAAGGCAAGATTGTAGAAAGATTATCAAAACCATAGGAAATTGACACTAATAATATAATAG
Source organism: Thuja plicata (assembly GCA_018584345.1). NCBI lineage: Eukaryota > Viridiplantae > Streptophyta > Pinopsida > Cupressales > Cupressaceae > Thuja > Thuja plicata. The sequence continues at coordinate 2,323,146 of MU227873.1, read as the reverse complement.
AAATTGACACTAGTGGAAGGATTATCCCTATGTATAGAATTTGATTTGAGAAGGGTTGAAATTGAAGGGGATTAAACCATTAGTATAAATGCCATAAGGGCAAGGAAGATTCCTAATTGGAAATTATAGTCACTTTTGGACAAAGCTCTGGAATTGATGGAAAAATTAGAAAATGTAGCAATGAATCACATTTTTAGAGAAGGTTATACATTAGCAGATGAACTAGCAAACTTAGGAGCTGATGGAATTAATACTAGACTGATTTTTGGAGTTTGAAACCTATTGCAACGGTCAGATATCACACCAAGAAAGATTTGATTGCCTCTCTATTAGTTATTATAGTTATTAAAATGAAAAATGAGAATCTTTTTGATGCAGTGCTTGGTCAGGTAGTCGGGGTAGACTACAAACTTTCATACCTGCTATCTAGTTCAAGAGTTTGGAAAGATGTCCGACTTGCCGAAAATGCATAAGGTCGAGCAATCAACGAGAAATTAAAATCCATGAACCAATCTTATTTAGTTCAAGAGTTCGGAAGAGAGCCTGACTTCTTGTCACCAATGTATGATGTTAGGTAGTCAGGGTTGGTTTGGGAGTTGGGAAGAGAGCCCAACTTGTCGACAATGTATGATGTTGGGTAGTTGGGTTTGGTTCAAGAGTTGGGAAGAGAGCCCAGCTTTCCGACAATGTATGATGTCAGGTAGTTGGGGTTGGTTCAGGAGTTGGGAAGAGAGCCTGACTTGCCAACAATGTATGATGTCGGGTACTTTGGGTTGGTTCAAGATTTGGGAAGAAAACTTGAATTGTCGATAATGTTGATGTCAGGTAGTCAGGGTTGGTTCCAAAGTTGGGAAGAGTGCCTGACTTGCCATCAATGTATGATGTCAAGTAGTTGGGGTATTTTTAGAACCAAACAATAACACCACCTTCATTTCCCTTTGATGACTAGTATTCGGGGTAAGCAAGAAATCTTTAGAGAATGACAACTAGGATGCAAAAAAGGCAGAGGAAGTGGCTCCACCACACTAGGAGGCAAGGACTTCTGTGGTAATGGTGGTGGAAAAGCAAAACTGAAACCTCGTCAAGCTGCAAAATATTTAGGGATGAAGGAGAATAAAGACAAGAATGATGGTTTACATTTGACATATATGTTTTTTCTTTAAAATCTATTTAGATGCAAGATGTTGCAACATTACTATGGCTACAATCTTTATCTTTTAGCTTATCCTCCTATTTTCATATCAAACAATATGGTTTGAGACTGCTTTTGGATGCCCTAGTTCTTTTATGGTTTTTATCTATTTGACGTGCATATGATAGATTATAGATATTCTATATTTTCTTATATTATAATATTAATCAAAACTCTCTTGGCTTTAGACTCTAACAAAAAATATAAAACCTACCTTTAGTATGGCTTTAAAGTAAACCAAAAAAATAATATGGATAGAGTGAAATTTTCTCCTTAACATTTAGTTCATCACTAGGCTCCTTGAGTTGTTTTGCATGAAGTCATTCATCCACTCCATTTCTTGTATGCACTCGATATCAATGATCTTTTTAAGAAAGGGACAACCTTCAACTGCTCTCATGCGGTGGTCCAAAGGAGAGATAAGCTTAAAAATTCCATAGGAATGAGAGATTTGCTAACACGTGCGAAGGACATGATAACTAAAGGAATATGTTGACATCAATGAATCACCATCACACTAGTATGTAGATGTCCTATCAAATCCCAGCTAATTTGAAATAAGATGTGAAGGTGGTCATCATGTCAGTAGACAAGTTAAAATGATTGGGAATGTAGTCAGGGATGGTTATGATTTCTACTAAAGGAGATTGAAGATTCCAACTTGGAGTAGAATGTCATTGAAAAATACTGATGACTACTAGAGAATCATATTTGATCTCTAGATGTGAGACTCGTCTTGCCTTGAATAGATTTAAATCATGTAGGAGAGCTTGTAATTCTTCCTCATTGTTGGTTTAGGAACTAAAAGAAGAGATAGGGGAAAAATGTTCATCCCTAAAGATCGTATAGAATGCAACCTGTTCTAGATGGTCTTTAGAGATACTGTCAAAATTTAATTTTACTCACCTTGAATTGGGTGCTATTTAGGAAGTCATAGCCCTCAAAGAGGAGGAATTAGCCCTAGAAACCCCATTCACCTGGGAAAACAAGATACAAGTTTTAATGTCCATTGAATGTAAGATAAAATGCATACAAAAAAAAAGTTCATGTTTATTGGGTATGAAACCACTTGATACATAAGGAGCTTGAGCAGATGCATCATTGTCATCATTATCAACTTGACCTTCCATTACCTATATGAATCAGACGTGACTATCCTCCATATTAAATACAATTTTGAAAATATAAAAACTACAACGGAATTTTACAAAAAATATAGCATTTGATCTTCATAATTTGCATCCCATGTGCTTTAAATCCACGAAATAATCTGCTAAAAACATAATGTGTTTTCAACATTTGTAGATTTTTTGAAAACAAATTTCTTTGTCGTTTAGTGTATTCTCTATAGAGATTAGTGAGTGCCATATGAACCTTGGTATACGTGGCATTAAAGCCTCCATCATCCTTATTTTTATTGACCATAAGAAACAATGGGTGAAAACAAAAATTGGAAAAATATCTCAGATCAAGGAAATTGGGAAAAGGGTTGAGTTTTATAGGGGTTCAAAGGAGCCAACCACCTAGATAGTTAATTCTTTGAATATTTTGTTTAGGCCCAATAATATCATGCTACATTTTTTGAAAATAAAGTTCTCATGTCTCTAGTTTGAAACCCACCTATCTAGAATAACAAATCTTTTTCAATGTGGTATAGAATCTTATTTGTGTTGACTAAAATAGCATTACCCATTTCTCGCTATTGTAAATATGCTTTGTTTTAACAACTTTAAGATGGAAGAGTAGGAAAGGGAAGAAATAAGGGGAATGTTGGATCTTCCCTACATAAGTTATGCTTGCACCAAGGCATTGTTAATCTTCTACTACTTTGATGAAGTAATAAATAATGAAATTCGCCTACATTTGCATATAAAGAGAGAGGGGAGGTAATTGATAGAAGCTTCTACGTTGTTATAGAAATTTGCCTTGTCATTTTCACTATTAGGTAAGGGATGGGTCAACGAATCTTTAGACAAAAAAAGTTAATTTCTTATTGTCTTTGAGAGGGATTGTATAAAGAGAATTATGAATACATGTTGTTTTGTCTAAACTAAGATCATACAATTTTCTTGTGTCAAAATAATTCTTTCCTTTGGAGGAGGAGGTCATTGACGACATTTAGTTTTATTTCCAAGCTAATGCTTCTCTTGCTAAGCTAACCTTAAGTAGATTGGACTATGGTCTAATTTTAAATTTTAAATATGCTCACCCTCATAACTTCCTCTATCCTTTTAGTTAATCTTTGTAAAAGAATTGCATAATCAATAGCACTTGCCCCATTGCAAGTATTACATGTAATTTTTTCTAGACTTCTTCCATCTATTCAAATCATTGCAAACAATAAAGTCAAGTATACCACACAAAGAAAGCTATTCCTCCCCAAAGCAGTTACTAACCTTGTTGTCTTGTAAGCATCTATATGCTAATTAGGATCCCATCCTCTTTGAATCAAGAAATGCTAGCTTATTTGTTTACAATCTTGACATTGAAATCTCCCATTAAGAAAACTCCCTATTGAGAACATATTGTAATATTTTTTTAAATGAATCTTTATTTTCTAGTCTATTATTTTGAATTTTTTTGGAGACTTGTGAAACAAAATAATAAGCTGCAATTCTTATGTGATTTCACATTCTACAAATTCTGAACCTAATATATCTGTTTATTTGTATCTTCGTTTTCCAACCAAATGATTCTCCTTCTTTTTCCTTAGGAATAAAATTGTAAGTATGATTCGGTTGGAAGTGGATTCCTTAAGATCACTACGTATTGAAGTTCTCTGTAGCTTCGGAGAAAGCGGGGCTTTAGAGCGAGTATGATCTACAAGAAAGCCTGGATCAACATTTTCAAAAACATTGTAACTTGCCAGAGGGATCACCCAACACAAGCACTACGAAATGTGTTTACTATTATGCTTGCCCAGAGCTGAAGGTGCACACGAATTCTCCTTCCAAATGTTTTTGATTTCAATAAATTCTATAGATGAAAAGCAGGTGTTTTATAAATTCTTTGTATGAACATCGCAAATTGCAATGCGTATTTGCAGGGGGGGCGTCAAGATCATCAGAGGAATCATTACACTCCAAGTACCAGATTGCCATGAAAACAACATCGTTTGAGAATTTCTGCGAGGAAGTCCGCAGAACTATTGATTTTAATCCCTCTCAGTCCCCTTCTCATGTCAGAAATCCCCTGCAACAATTGCTTTTGCCCAATGAGGATTTCATTAATACCCATGTCCTCCAACAATACATCAACAAACCAGATGTACAGACATTACTATCACAATATTTTAGCAATACCCAGAATGCTTTTGAGCTCTTTGCACGCCTTCTCAAAAACACCCACCACGCTAGGTTGAGTTACAGAGCAATTCGAGATATCAATTTCAGGCTGCAATCTACAGATTTTGATTTTCAGGAAGAAGAATGCAATCGTATTAGGGAAGAATTTGGGTTATTTGTTGAGCGGGAAAACCCATTTGGGCAGGCTGCAGATTTCGATGACATTTGTAATTCTTTGGATGGATTGAATCAATTGCCAGAGTTGAGGCCTGAAAATAAGCCTAGGTTTTTTTGGGTTGCAGGAAAACAGAGTGCACAGCTTGATGGCGTCGCCAGGGGAATTTATGTATTGAAAAATCACCTGAAAACCACCAGAGTTCTGGTTGCTGGGCTGTATGATGAAGTTCAAAATACTAAAACTATAATGGGGATTTGCCTTGCCAGAGAAGATGAAGTTTACCCTCTTCAACAAGTGGGAAAACTTTTGGAGAAAAATGACAGGGGGTTTGGACAGAGGTTGGATGAAATTGAAGAACAGGGCTGCCTGTGTTTGCGCAACATTAACAGAGCAAGGATGCTTCTTCTTCAAATCCAACGTTGAAACTCCCCAACACATGTCCGCCCCTTTCTCATTTGAATGATTTCCAGATATTGATTTTTATTTAATATTTTCAATTTAATTTCTTTTATTTGTTTTTTATACTCTTACAAAAGAGAAATTAGCATAGATGTTTTTAGATTTGACTGTATAAAATTGTGCAGTCAAGTTCAAAAACATCCCATGCTAAATTATATGACCTGTAAAAATTCATCTCTGCAATTATATAACTGTGAAAATTTTGTCTCTGCAAGACAAATTATTGTACCTTTGTAATGGAATGTCAATTTTGTCTGATTTAGTTCCAGTGAAATTATTTATTTTCTTCATTTAATTAATACTAAATCAGTTGATATTACACATATATGAGTGCCAGAAGAGTCTAAGCTTGATTTTTCTGGTTTTGATTGTGTATGATTTTTTGACATCAGTGATCTATCATAAACAGATTGTGATCCCAAACATTGATGTCAAAAAAACATACACAATCAAAACCAGAAAAATCAAGCTTAATTCAAATGAATTGTGAAAATCTGATCGATTTAATAGAAGAGTCTCAATTTGATGGTATGCAGAAAACCCAAACCATAACTAAAATAGATTGAAATACTAGCTAAGATTAGAGATCAAACTCTTCCACAACAGATGACTCTCTTTCAAGTAACAGTAGTTGCCCTGTTTATCTGACTCTCATCATAGAGACTTCTATTGATAGAGTTCATTTTGCTGTTTTTTGCAGAATCATATATGCTAAACTTCACAGCCACAGCCATGTTTTTATCTCCCTTCAAAAACATGGATCTATGTCTGCAGGTTCTTGACTTGTTCAGACCTTTATTAACTTTTAATATTACCTTTCAGATGTGATCATTTTTAAAAAAAAAATTCTTGTAGGAGGTATCCCTGCGACCCAGCCCAGCGCCCAGCAGCCCATACTTTGGGTATTTGAGGCAAGCTGGGGCGAGACTAATCACCACACAGCCCACAAACACAATTCATCAGTTGAAATCAGGTGGAATTGAACCCGAAACCATGAGTGATCATTTTAATTTTACTCCTTAGAGATTAGACCTGACCAATGTCCTGCAGGAGGAATTTATTTGTTTTAACTGTTTTTAACATAAGAAATAAAAAAAAATAGTATTCTGTTATTTTGTAGAAGAGGTAAGCCCATTGGTAAAGCAATCTATAAAGTACTTTTTGTAATATGTTAGCTTTAACTTTAGGCTAATATACAATTGATTTTTTTAAAGACTATTTTTTACTTGTGCACATGTATAGTTTAAAAAAGATTATATGAAATTTGGTGGTTTGTAAAATTGAATAATAAGTTTTTAAATTTAATTATATATTTTGTAGTTAAAACATTCAATTATACAAAATATAAATCTTCATAATTTTCTTAACAAATCTTCAATATTTCAATTGTATTTATATAATTTATACTTATATAAAAACATTATATCTTAAATTTTCATCTATTTCATTTTAAGTAAATCACCCAATTCACACCCTTTTATCATTCATGCTAAATTTATCCATATCCCTCAGTACCTAGTGAGAAAGGATGCACTTTTAAAATTAATAAGAAAAGATGATTGTCTATTTCAACTCTTTTGGAGGGAGGGACGTAGACAAGTAGCTTTACGAACAAGACATCTTAACAGGAAATAAATGCTCTATGAATGTAATAAATACTGTCTGAATAGAAAGGGACCACCAGAGCATTGAAGTTGCATGGTGCTTTTTCTGAAAATAAATTCCCACGTCTTCGGTTCGAAACCCACCTGTCCTGACCAACTATTTTTATCTGTCTGTTATAGAATCTTTTTTGTGTTGACTAAAGTAATAATAAATAACGGAATTTGTTTGCATCTACATTCAGAGATCATTAATCGTGTTTATTAATTAATTAAAAATAAAAATATTGTTGTATTTTAATAAACGTTGTTATTGGTGTATTCTGGGTGTTGCATAGTTATATTAAAAGGATGCGGCTAAGCTCCAGACAGAATGTACTATTTATCAAATTTGAAATATTCTGTTTCTCGTGATCTACAAATTTTGTAATCTAAAACCACAAAAAAATTGTCAAAAACTTACTCTGTTTTCACAAATTTAGAAAAAAGAAAGTTTGACATTTCTGTCTTTAATGCATTCTGTCTGGAACTTTACTTTCTCCCTTTGCAAATGGGTTAATGAATCTTGTGACAGAAAAGGGTGTTATCTGTGTGAGAAAGAGTATTAAACAAATTATAAACATATGCCTATATGCTCAAACTTAAAATCAGAGAGAGGATAATCAAATGTTGTTTTTCAGGCTTTTCCCTCCCATTTCAACTCAGAAGTAATTTGGAGCTAAGGGAAGCCAGTGGAGAGAAAAAGTGAAAAGGGGCTATTTATTTTCCTTTTCCTTTTCTTCTGCATTGCACTATTGAATTGTTGGACTATTGTTTTGCCCTCCCTTTTCTTCTGCACTGCACTGTTGGATTGTTGTAGGGAGGTAACTGATTTCTATGGGTATAACCGGATGTGGATAATAAAAGAAAGAAGTTGATTCATCTGTCTTCCTGCTTCAATGAGGCATATTATCGAAGTAAAGTAGTGAATCGAGCTAGAGTATAATTGAGAGTAAATGGGAGTTCACAATTGTGAGAATTATGCACCTCCATGGTTGTTATAACCTTTCTCCTGAAAAATGGATCAGTTTAGTCTAGCCTGTAAGGAGGTTGTAATTATGATATCTGTTGTTGTTAGATTAGATTGTGCAAGAGCTTTTTGTATTAGCATTTGTGTTTGGAAATGTTGATGCAAAAAAATTTCACACCGTCTAATTCATAAGTAACAGTAGATGGATAACAAATTGTGAACAGAAACATTGATTCAAAAAATTATAATACAATCTAATTTAGAAACAATAACAATTGTGAACTTTGGCCTCACCTCTCTTGTGGTGTGAGTTTGGCCCATTCCTTTTGGGCAAAAGCCTTTGTGCTTTTTTTTGTTTAGTTCTTTTCTTGGCAGCACCTTTCGTGTTGACAATGTGATGTTGGTGGCATGTTAACACGTTGATGGGCGTTGTTGTTGTTTAAAGTCAGCCCCCTTATTTTGGTTGTTGTTCTTTTCTTTTTTCTCAATAATTGTACCACGGTCCAGCAACCTCTTGCTGCTGCTTTTTATCAAAAACAATAAGTGGATCATAGAATATAATTTGAAATGTTGATGAAAAAAATTCATAGAATCTAATAAAAAACATTAATAATCAAGATTATACTATGTGAAAATCTGATATCATTATATTGTAATCAGTTAACTTATTTGATTAAAGTCGCTACAACTGAAATTGGCAATTTTAGATGTCTTGTCGAAGCCTCTGAGCAAAGACCATTATCCATTTATGCAAGAGCTTTTATGGATATAGATCTTTCCAGACCTTTAAATCGTGTTTTTAGGCTATGCACTTCTTCAAGCACCTAGAAGCAAGACCAAGACCATGAAATATTTATATTTAAATATTATCATTGCAGAAGAGTAGGGCATAGAGCCCAGGGATGCACAAACAGAAGATTCACAACAGAGAGAATTTGAACTCACACGTCAATCAGGCTCAAGTAAATTTGGAAGCCAAAATCAACATCAAGAGGAACATAGATAAAAGTTCAAATGGTGGAAAGATCTTATCTTGAATATAAGTTCAAATGATGGAAAAGTCTCACCTCAAGCAATATTGTAGAGAAGACAAATAGAAGAATTGGATGAAGGGTAGTAAAAGATGGGATCTTTCAAATTTGAATGTCTTCACTAATCAAACATATTAATTGAAGAAACCCTATAGATCAATCTGAATTCAAAAGAAAAAACAAGTTTAATTGAGCATCCCTGAGACTTTTTGAGAATATGATAACAAATTTCCAGGAGCCTCTAGAGGTAGCCTTTCAGGGTAGTATCCACGAAGAACTTGATTTGAATGAATGAATCATGATTGCTAAAATAATTTAAGCACAAAAGGAAACACCAATAATTGTGTCAACCCATTCCACTCGCTCACATCTTTCTAATCCATAATATTCAGAGGAAGGAAACCACAACTATTGAAATTCAAAAGGAATCTTAGTGTAATATCCTTTTTTATCCTTATGAGAAGGCGTCTGATGGGCGGGTTGTAGAGGAAGATGATCCTCGTGAACTCTTCAAGGTCTTGGCTAGCCCGTTGGGCTATGTTTTCTTTTTGTGCTATAGCTTTAATGCTAGGACTTTGATAAAGGTTTTCAGCCCTACGTGGCACGTTATTAACTTTTTTAAGTTTCATACTCTAACTCAGTTTATTTTGAGACTCTTGGTGTTCTAGTTTTTTTGTTTTGGTTTTTGATAAAGATAGACTGTTGTTATGCTATTCTATGATTTGGTTAATTTGTTGTTAATTCACTTCTAGAGTGATGTTTATTGTACCACGGGCCAACACCCTCTTGTTGATGCTTTTATCAAAAACATCCCTTTTTATAGTGACAGTTATGGAATCATTAAGAGGGAGAGTATCTAGTAGCTAGGCACCTCAATTTCATGTTTCTTAAAATTCTATGTAGAAATTTCAAATTAGTTTCAATTTTTTGTGTACAACTAAGGTTTGGGAGCCACATCAACATGTTTATTGTCAAGGTGTTTAAAAAGGACCCCCAAAAGAGTGAGACCCCAACTTGGACACTAAGTTATGTTTTGTTAGTGTAATAATGTGGTATCACATGATTGACTGATTTTTAGATCAAAGGAATACATTTCATTCAATATGACTAATTATCATTAACATTAACAACTTAAAAGTCACAATATAACATCACATGTAAGGAACTAGAAATGGCGAGCGATCGAGGAGGAGCGAGCGACCGACGAGCAACGTCTGGAGGCACAAATTTGAATTTGACACTGGGCGGGAAACCTTCTGGCTCGGGACAGAGCAATCAGAGCACTAGCCAAGGTCAGGGCAAGGACCAGGGTATAGAGGACTCGACAGATGAAGGGGTCCCATAGATATTGCAGCCGGATCCAGGAGAAACAAAAGGCTCTACCCCAGAAACGAGAGATACAGGTGCTGCAAGGGCCCCACTGGGGTGGTGGACAAACCTTTTTGGGGTCAAACCTTTTGGTAAGTCTCCTTTCCCAATTATTAAGAACGTTTCAAACAAAGAAAAAGGGATCTATGCTTTAGAACTGCCCTCTGAGCTGATTGGTCATAATATTATGAGTATGGCTGCTACTCTGGTGGGCAAGTTCATAGGATCCAAACCCAATATTGATATAGTCAGAACCTTTGTTAAAAACAAATGGGATCTTAAAGGTCAGGTTGTGGTTTTGGCTATGGCAAAAGGATTCATGTCTTTTGAGTTCTCATGTCAAGAAGATCTTTTCAAAATCCTTTGTGCTGGAAACTGGTTAGTGGGCAGATCCACCCTTATTCTGCAACAATGGACCTCTAACCTAGATCTCAACAATGACTTCTTAACCCAAGCCCCAGTCTGGGCGCGACTTACGGAATTGCCTTTGGAGTATTGGCATGAGGATGTGTTTGAGGGTATTGCCAGATCCTTCGGGGAGCTGCTATTTATTGATCCAGTAACGGCAGCAAAGAAGCGACTCACATATGCGAGGATTTGCATTGGAGTTGACGTTGGTCAAGATATGCCAAAAACTATTATTTTCCAATCCGGATTGGGAAAATGCGTGCAAATGATTGAGTACGAGAGCGTCCCTTTTGCCTGCTTCCACTGTAAGAAAGCTGGACACAAAGCAAATCGATGCCCATGCGTCATTGCAAAGGAAAAAGCTTGAAAGGAGCATATCAAACTTGGAAAAAGGACAGATCAACAACCTTTGAACAAGGACCTCTTACACACCAAAAAGGTCTGGAAAGAGAAACTCCCAAGTGAAATGTTACAAACAAAGCAAAACCCTCAAGGGGAACTATCTTCGGATAGCCGGGCTGGGCAGACAGATCAACTAACTATCGAAGGGCCTATATCAACAGAGGGGGAACCATTTGCCCATCTAGATAATGGGAGGGAGAGGGAATAATTTTTAATTAGCCCAACACATCCAAGGGATGAAAAGGGGACGGGTGACAAGGAAGGTAGGGAGCAAACAAAAGAGGGTGAGACTGCTGAGGCCAACTTTGACCTCTCTCATGTCCTAGATTCACAGGAAGAAGGGAAGCATGAGAAGGGGCAGGGACCTTACCTATCCCAAGCATCAAAGGTCTGCATAAGTGATATCTTTTCACTAGGGAAGATTAGTCATTTCTTGGAAATGGTTTCTTCCTCTACGCCGGGACAAATCTCAAGAATGGAAGCCCTTTTCGACAGTTACAAAGAGGCCTCAAATGACAATGAGGGAGCATGGATAATAGTGAAAAGGAAAAATAGTAGAGACCCATCTTCGGCCTCTCCTGCAGCAACGAGAAGTAGGGCTAAAGCCGACACAGGAAGCAACTCTAACACACCTAGTAGGAAGAGTATGAATCAAATCAGAAAGGAAGAATCAAAAAGAAATATTGCAGATGGTTACCAGCGGACCATCCACGAGTCTCTTAAGAAATCATGAAGGTCATATCTTGGAACATCCGTGGGATAAATGGAGTCCACAAACAAGTAATAATTAGGAATATGATAAGAGACCATAGACCAGACATTTTTTTTTATTCAAGAGACAAAAATGAAAAAGGACAAAGTTGTTGGCATCTCCTTTGGAAAAGGTCTGAAGACTGCTGCAACTGACTCGCATGGAGCCTCTGGAGGCCTTCTGGTGCTTTGGAAGGAAAACCTCAATGCTCATATCAGTTGGAATGAGGGCAATATCTTACTTATGCATTTCAATAACCCAATAGATCAGGAGGGTTGGGCTATTATGAACATTTATGCGCCTAACACAAAGATTTGTAGACTTGCCTTCTGGGACAAGATACGAACTCTTTTTACCAAAGTTAAAGAACCAAAAACCATTTTAATGGGGGATTTCAATACTCCCCTTCTGGAATCTGAAAAATTTGGTGGTCTACCACCTGACTTGGGGAGCAGGCAGCAACTTGCTAGTTTGATCAATGACCTAGCTCTCGTTGATGTGGATTTAGGTGGGGGCAACTTCACTTGGTCAAATAGAAGAACGGGATCAGAGTGCATTCAGGTTCTCCTTGATAGAGCCCTCATTTCTCTGGATTGGATGCATCAGTATCATTGTCACCTTTCTTCCTTGGCAAGATTCGGTTCGGACAACTCTCCGATTTCTCTCAATCTAACTAATCACAATAGGAAAAAGGATTTCCCCTTCAGATTTGAGAGGATGTGGAAAACCCACCCCAACCTCCTTAGTAAGATCAAGGAGTGGTGGTGTATTGATGCGGACGAGACGACGATGTACAGAGTGGCTAAGAAGCTAAAGAACATCAAAATGGAGATAAGAAAATGGAACAAAAGAGACTTTGGTAATATCTTCCAGACAAAAGACAAGATTAAGTCAGAGCTTGCTGAGATCCAAGAAGAGATCCAAATCCATGGTTATGATGATGATAGAATAAGTGTTGAAAATGCCATTCTGACCGATCTTCATAACATTGTAATTAAAGAGGAGATGTTCTGGAGGCAAAGGTCTAGATCTATGTGGTTGAACGAGGGGGACAAAAACTCCCAATTTTTTCACCTATCCACAATGAAATACAGGACAGCTAATAGAATCAGGGCCATTAAGAAAGGGGATTAGACTTTGGAGGAAGACAAGGAGATTGCAAATGAGGCCATCCGGTACTTCACTCAAATCATTTCTAAAGAGAAAAACCTCAGCGAGGATGACCAGGAGGATATTCTTTAATATCTTCCTAAGGTGGTCTCGGAAAGCCAGAATAAGATCATGTTGGCGATCCCGGATCAGGCAGAAATTCATAAAGCTGTTCTTTCTTTACCTGCGGAAAAAGCCCCAGGTCCAGATGGTTTCCCTTCTTTCTTTCTCCAGATGTACTAGGAGGTTATCAAAGAGGACATTGTCAAAGCAGTCCAGGAATTTTTTGGAGCCAAGAGCCTTCTGAAAGAGATCAATGCCACTTTTCTTGTCCTCATCCCAAAAATTCTAGGTGCGGATTCTTTTGATTGTTTCAGGCCTATTAGTCTGTGTAACTCTTTTTATAAGATTATCTCGAAAGTCCTAACCCTCAGACTTCTTAATATCCTCCCGGTTCTCATTGCCCCCCAACAATCAGGCTTTGTCCCCAGAAGACAAATTTTGGACTCTATTATGGCTGTGCACGAGGTGATTCATTCGTTGGAAGAGGGAAATCGGGAAGGATTCTTGCTTAAACTGGACCTTTCCAAGGCTTATGACAGGGTTGACTGGTCCTTCCTGAGTAACATCTTGGGGGATTTTGGTTTCAATGACAAGGTTTTAAAGATTATTTCCCAGTTGGTTTCCACCCCTTCTTTTGCGGTCTTGGTTAACGGCTCTCCCTCAAACTTCTTCAAATCATCTCGGGGTCTCCGGCAGGGGGACCCCCTCTCTCCGATCCTCTTCATCATTTTAGCTGAATGCTTGGGAAGGCTTATTCATGATCATAGGGGCAGGGGACTAATCTATGGGCTTCATCCCTCTTTAGGCCCTTCCACTTTTACTCACCAGCAATTTATACAAGATACAATTCTGTGGGGGGAGTCTTCGGTGAAGGAGGCCAGATTTGTCAAGAACATTCTCAATTCTTATTCCAATGCAACGGGTCAGCTTATTAACTAGAACAAGAGATCAGTGTTCTTCATTAACACCCCCATGGACAGATAGAGGAGAATGGCTGGCATTTTGGGCTGTGGAATTGGCTCATTTCCAGCCTCTTATTTAGGCCTTCCGCTTGGAACCAAACCCCCTGAGGCCTTCTGGGGAGGTCTTATTAATAGATTCAACAGGAAACTAGCAGGCTAGAAGGGCATCACC
>MU227873.1:2253015-2276138 GCA_018584345.1 Thuja plicata | reverse complement strand
TGTTAAGTAGAGAATGTTAAACTATTCTCGAAACAAAGAGAAGCTCAATAATTTAAGGTCTCAGTCCATGGAGATGTTGAAAAAATGACGAGAATCAATGATGGAGAGTTTTTAGATTATGAGAAGACGTATATGGAGTGGAGGCCAGATTGAGTACCAGTTCAAAGATGATGATTCAGTAACCTACATCTATAAAACCTTCACAATTATCCCTTCTTTGGCCTCCACTCATTCCTCTTCTCAAAAACGGTTATCTAGAAACTTTGGATAGTGTTTCTCATCCATGTACGAAATGTGCTAGTGATCGTATAAAATTACTTTAGGCCTCCAGTATTGATGAGATGTACAAGTGTAAAATGTTTTTGTGAGACTGTGATCAATTTGTGTAGTGTACATAAATGCAAGGCGGTGATTATTCTCGACGATCGACAGGTAGCTAGGACTAAAGATAACACAGCTCAAGAGACCATCATAGGTTGTCTCTTTCTTCGGTCTATATTATTGACAGAATGTTTTACCTTTCATTAGCTCATCAAATTTGGGGATTTGAAAGAATTTAATAGAATATTTTCATGACAACGTATATTATTTAAGTCGATGTTGCACGAATTTATCTACTTCGCACACTTGTATACTATGAAGATGACCATGCTTCTTTATCGTCGTCCTCATAGTCTACAAGTGCGCGAAGTAGATAAATTCATGCAACATCAACTTAAATAATATACGTTGTCATGAAAATATTCTATTAAATTCTTTCAAATCCCTAGATTTGATAAGCTAATGAAAGGTAAAACATTTTGTCAATAATATAGACCGAAGAAAGAGACAACCTATGATGGTCTCTTGAGCTGTGTTAACTTTAATGTGCCTATCCGTCAGTTTTCGACAATTTATAATTAATTCTGACAGTAGCGCTATGCTTTCGACAGAAAAAATGTCAGAGAAAAATAATTTACGACATTTATTGTGACAGTAATGCTATACGTTCGAAAATTTGTTCTGACAAAGACTGTATATTTACAATTGGTCTTGTTATCAGAATTTTGATGGATGAACCGCGGGAAATACCATAACAAAGTTATTGTCATGTGCAATTTTCTGACATGACATGGTGTTGGTAAACTGACGGGTATGTCTTCTGTCACAATTTCTAACGCAAAAATGGCGACAGACTCAAGTGTTAAAATTCTGACAAATGAGCGTTGCAAATCCAACAAATGGCTATCAGAATTTGACCTCAAATGTACTAGTGAGTGTCCATACAAGTCTCCTCCATGAAGATTTTGGCCGCTTCAGTCAAATCTTCAGTGGGATTGACCTTCTTTTTCTTTCTAGAAGTTTTACTGTCAGTCACGGTGGATCTTTTACCCTTCTTCTCCTTATTCTTCCCAGGGACCGGGGTTCTTAATGTTGATCTCTAGATAATATTTTTAATGGACCTATGTGTAATGTTTAATGTTTGTAGGTAATATTTTTAATGTAAATAATATTTATGCAATACATTTTTAAAATGTTTAATATTAGATAATTTTTATGTAAGCAATGTTCAAGTACAATGATTCATCTCAATTTAAA
Organism: Thuja plicata; assembly: GCA_018584345.1. Lineage (NCBI taxonomy): Eukaryota > Viridiplantae > Streptophyta > Pinopsida > Cupressales > Cupressaceae > Thuja > Thuja plicata. The sequence continues at coordinate 2,274,560 of MU227873.1, read as the reverse complement.
ATGTACACATATGAACTTGTTTTTTAATTCTATTTAATGTATGCACACATGCAGATTTATATATTTTCATATATTTCTCATCACACATGGCATCTAGTGGATCTTAGTAGAGTGTTCATCTTGATAGTGAGAATGCCTCACATGGTTCTTCTCAGAGTACTCCCCCGGAAAGGGAAAGGACTCATTAGAAAACTACTTGTAGGTTGCATGCCACTTTAGCCCAGCTAGAGCGGACACTGCAAAATAGTTTTGTCCTTCCTAATATGGTCAATTTATGTTCTATTAGACATGATTTGATGAGTACAAATGACCAGGCTCAATCATACAATCCATATGATGACCCCCATATTGATACATTTGTGGATTCTTTATCCTACATTGTTACTGGGTCTGTTAGGTGGAGACAAGTTGACATGGATGTTTCAGTATCCAATGTCAAATTCATGTTCCCTTACTACTTGGAGAAGACAAAAATGCGAGGATATTAGGTGACTAAGTGTGCATATTCCCTTGTCGCACCATTCACATACCCCAGATGGTTGGAAACCCATCATATGTGGTTGTAGAAGGATGAGTTGCCACAGTATTTCTGCAAGCAATTGTTTGGATAATTTCATTTGGGTTATGATGATGATTATACAAACTTTTCATGATATGTTGGTCAGGAGAGGGGGAGATTTGTAGATAAGTTTAGATAGACAGATGTACCACATCCCCCTAGTAAGAGGGCATTGGTGGGTTGAAACCTTTTGGTTCTTCCAAAAGGTTTGGATTCTGCCACTGGAGCAGGAGATTATGTAGCTGAGGAGGTGTGAGTTGGCATGTACTCTAGCATTTCCACCATTTCAACTTAAGTTGACAAGATGTCATATGATTGCATGGGAAGGTATATGGTATGATCTTGTACCAGACATACTTTTGATACCTCAGATCCATTTTATGATCCATACATCAGTCATGAGCTACCAACGCTTGATGAGATTGCATGACTACCTGAGGATCTTCTGCGCACCATGAGATCATATCTAGTGAGCGATCTCCGAGATTCTTATTAGACTATTTATATATTGCATGGGGTCATTCTGCATGACATACCTGGCTTCATTGGACGATCCATTCAGAGACCCTCCATTGGTAGTAGCCATGGAGTTGGAGATGCAGAGCATGGTACTTTGAGGCAAGTGGATATTTTGATATGCCCTACAACTTAGTGATAGATTGCAATTGATCCTACACCTCCTCCATAACAGACACCTCAGACAACAGGAGTTCGGACTTGAGCTTTTTCATCTCTGCTTATGGACAATGGTATTTCTGATGCATACTTATCATTACACTCTTCTAAGTTATCAAGCATAGGGTGTGCATTTGAGGAGAGAAATCAGGTAAGAAACCAAATTATATTTTGATTTAAAATTATATATCTATGGCTTTGTATATATTTTTTTATATACTACAAGATTTTATGATGGCCATGATCGGTGGAGATTTGTAGGCACCTGGTGATCCTATTCATCAGGATACATAGGTAAATTTATATATATTTAAAAATGTGTATTCTCATTTTTTATTTTAAATATTTAAAAATTAAATAATTGTAATGTAATATTCTAATATGGAATTTGTTTACAATGTAGGCCCCTCGAGCAAGTGTTGGATCGGATCAGGGATCAGATTAGAGCGCGACCTAGCTCGATATTGTTAGATGCATGTTTATTATTTCAAGTACTGTATCATCTTAAAATGGAAGTACTTCCATTTTGGTAGGTTTAGCACCCTCATTTAATGCACTTTCATGTTAGATTTGCATTTAGGATGCATCTACACTTGATTCTGCATTTCTAAGTGAAATTAGGGTTAGGATCCTTTGGATTCTCCTTAGTTTCCTTCTCCATCACTCTATTTTCTAGGTAGGACCTATGTATTTCCCCTCCTAATCTTCATCACACTTCTTTTAGGCCTGTGTGCCTCTTCTCAGCATTCAGATATGTTTTCTCACCTTCCTAGGTCCCTGGCTGACCATGGAATCTCATAAACTTCTTAAGGTGACCTGCCTGAAACCTCAAGTCAGGGTCAAGGTCGACCCTAACCTAGGTCAGGTTCGAGGTTGACCTTGACCTCTGTTAGGTTTTGGTCCCCACTTTCAGATCCAGATCATATCGGGGTCCTAAACTTAAAGATAGGTCCTCGGATCTGAATGCGGAAGTATTTTCTCTGAAATTTGAATTAATGCGTTCCCTCCTTGGTTGGTGATTGTGATTAGACCATGATTCAAGGTGAAATTTGAATTATGGGTCCTTGCATTACCCTAGGAGGTCTACCTTGAGATCTCTATATAAACACTCTCTTTTGCCTTCATTATTCATGAGACGATGATATGATGATGCGAGAATGCAAGAGGATGATATAGGAGGACAAGATATGATGATGCCTTGATACAAGAAAGCATTTTTGTGGACAAACCATTGTGGATCTTCATTGAAGCAAGAAAAGAATTCTTCAAAGTCTTCCTTCTTCATTGATCTACTACTTTCAACATTCAAGCATTCAAAGGATACAATCATGGGGTAGCAACTACAGATTGTGAGTTTGATAGGAGTACTTTAGCCTTGGGGGCTTGGTATGCTTTCTTTATCATATTCAAATCTATGAATTTCTCTCTCATTTCAATTTATACTAGGGTTTCAATATAGAATATTAGATCTTGGCATTGCACATTCAAAGCTCTTCCTACAAGCAACACACACATACATTCTATTACATTCGGCTATTCGTGGAGGTGGAAAACACAAAATGGGGGTTTGAATAAGGCAAAACCCTATATAGCCACCCCAAAACATCCTTTTTTAGATATCTACAGTCGTTGTTTCGGGAGTTGCAGGCCAGATTCAGATACCCTTCTCAGTAAACTTTCGGGATTCGAAAACAGATTTTTCGTCGGAGTTGTGCAGGTCAAGGTCGACATTTTGGGTCAGAAGAATCGACATTCTATTTTGGGTCAAAATTGACATTTTGTTTTGGGTCAGAATCGACATTGTGTTTTGGGTCAGAATCGACATTGTGTTTTGGGTCATAATCTACTTGACCCAGATCCAGAAAAGATTTATGGGTTTTCTTCATCTTTGTGTTTTTGCTCCAGATCCGGTTGTAGATCTTCCATAAACCCGACACGAGCATCATAAATTAGGTATTTCTAGATCTTCTATGATATGAGGTATGCATTTTACTCCATTATTCTTTGCAAACATTTCCAGATTTACATTCCTTATCATTACAATTAAATGTAGGTGCTTAAATATGGCATAGGGTCTCTTTTATATGCAAATCCCCATTGTTAAAAACCCTATCTAAAGATCTCCATTTTTACCCTTTACAAGTACATTTATCTAGACATGTATTTATACATTCTATCTCTACATGGTGTGGACATTCTATTTCACACATTTCTATACTTGTTCTGGACACTTCATACATGTTTCTAGATATTTACATAGACTTATTGTAGACATTATAGACATTTCATGTGTTATGTATGTTTATTTTCACACATTTAGACACATGTTCTGGAAGCTTCACACATGTTTCTAGCTATTTACATGGACTTATTTTAGACATTATAGACATTTCATGTGATGTATGTTTATTTTCAAACATTTCATGTGTTACATGTATGTTTATTTCAGGTCCATTTCATGTGTTACAATGTTTAAGCTAAATGTGTTACATGTATCTTTATCTAAACTAATGGCATATAAGCTCAATTATGAATAGGTCTTCATTTCATACAATGTATCAAATAGGTCTTCATTTAAAGTAATGACATATATAAGCAATGTAACAATCAATGGCATATAAGAAATGTATCTCAACTAATTACATATAAGCAATGTATCAACTAATGACATATAAGAGATGTATCAACTAATGACATATTTTCAATGTATCAAATAGGTCTTCATTTCAAGTAATGTCTTTTATTTATGTATCTAAACTAATGGCATATATAAGCAATGTATCAATCAATGACATATAAGAAATTTATCTCAACTAATTGCATATAAGCAATGTATCAACTAATGACATATAAGCAATATATCAAATAGGTCTTCATTTCAAGTAATGTATTTCATTTATTTATCTAAACTAATGGCATATGTAAGCAATGTATCAATCAATGGCATATAAGAAATGTATCTCAACTAATTGCATATAAGCACTGTATCAACTAAAATTGCATATAAGCAATGTATCTAAACTAATGGCACACATATAAGCAATTTACCAATCAATGGCATATAAGAAATGTATCTCAACTAATTTATTGTAAGCAATGTAACAACTAATTGCATATAGCATAACATCTCTGTCGACCTTGAGGAGGAAGCCCAGAAAGAGCATAATTACTACGAAATCAACTCTACTCCCCATGAGAGTCTGATGGGTGAAGATGAGGAGAAGAACAACCAGAACCAGAGGATCCTGGAAGAAGAGCTCTAGGATAAATATTTCAAAGTTAAAAGAGTAGTTAATATCTCTTTTCTCCAAGCGACAAGAAACAAAGTTATGTACGGGTATAACATTGATAAATGGATGCAGGATGACATGAAGGAGCTTCAGGCCAAATGCAAGGACCTTGAAGATAGAAATTCTTTGTTGGAGGAGATTGTGGATAAAGTGAGAAATGATGCGACTATGTATCAGCAAGGGAAATATATTTTTGAAAAGGTAAAAAATAACAATATTACTTCGGAAGAAAAGTTAAGCACCATGATTGACATTAGGATGAAAAACATTACCGAGAAGACAAACAACAACAATGTAATGCTTAGGAAGCTGACTACGATTATCAAATCAAGAATGCAAACTTTTGTGGATAATTTGAAAGCACTGCACACCTTGTTGGAAGGGAATTATAATGATAGAGATAAGCAAGAGGAAGATGGAAAATAGGAAATACAAACTTCAGGCTCGGGATCCAAAACCAGATCAAGTACCAAAAAGAAGACTGAGGTCCAAATTAAAGACATTACAAATCTGCGAGACTCGATCCAAAACATGGAATCTCAGATGGAGGAAATCCAGATCATGGAAGACCAGATGGACACAGCTGAGAATTGATCAATAATGTAGGATTGTTTTGTTTGCTGGGATTTTTTTTGTTTCTATTTTGCTGGAAGTTTCTTGTAGTTTTTTTTTGTTACTATATGAACTTTGTCGTTTAATTTGGGGTTAAGCCCTTTTTGGTCTTTTGTCTTCTGTTGTGATAGAATGTTGTTGTTTTGGTCTACTATGCCTATCTTTTCTTATCTATGTTAAAGGGTTTCGGGGTCCCTTGAAAACCTGTTGTTACCTTAATCAAAAACAATTGCATATAACCAATGTATCAAATAGGTCGACTTAAGGGGATGTCTTAAGGGGACGTCTAAAGGAGATGTCTTAAGGGGATGTAAAGTTACAATATCTTAAGGGGATGTCTTAAGAGGATCTAAAGTTCCAATGTCTAAAGGGGATGTCTTAAGGGAACATACTTAACAACATATATACAAGAATTTATAACTATATATCAAAACCATTGAACCATCAAAGCATACATAACAACATACATAAAAGCATACATAAAAGCATTGAACCAAGCATGCATAACTATATATATATCAAAACCATTGAGAATATATATATATATATATATATATATATATATATATATATATATATATCCAGTCCTAGTCAAATTAAGTACGAGTTCAAACTCTAGTTCAAATATGAAAGTACAAGCTACAAAAATCATATTAGCCTAAATCTCTCTATACATATATTCTGGATCCTCTCTATCTTTTACTATCTCCAAAAAAAATCATGTTCTTCAATAGGCAACCTCCACTTTTGGTTGCCACATAATTTTTTTTGCTATGTCTCAAATTGAAGCTTTGTCGCTATAACCAATTGATTATAATGAAGAAATTTTTGGTCAGGCATGTATTCAATAAATTGAATACCATTATTGTCTATTTTTATTTATTGATAATAGGTGCCTTCAATAACAATTGAACCAGTTGGATATGACTATCCATCACCATCTACAATTTCTTCTGGCAATTTGTATTTTGTTTTTGTGCATCTTAGTAGATAATAATCTACACCTTCTTCATTGTCAGGATCCACATCCAAAACAAAAATATCACCTATACACATGGATCCCATAAATTAAAATCAAAATTTTAAGATAAAATAACATCACTTGTGTTAAATTAAAATGAAATAAAAGAACATGTATGTGCACACACTTGTAATAACTAAATCATAAACATGTTTATAATTAGCTGAATATATAGGATCATGAATGTCAATGTCATTGTCATCGTCTTCAAAAAGAGACATTTTGATTAACTCTTTCAGATCCCATTGTGAAACATGTCCATTTGCAATATTCTCACATTCACTCATTGCATTGTCCTCAACGCAGTCAACACAAAAGCATGATTTTTCTCTTACTTGAATCAATAGAGGCTTGTGGTTTCATGTAGTCGTCGCTTGATGTAAAATTCTAATACCAACAATTGTTTTACAATTGTAAGTATTAGATCGATCAATATCTGTTACAAATATGAAATATTATTTGCACATTTTTAGATCAATAGTTATGATAAAAGTGAAATACACCTGATGAAATTTTAAAAGAATTTGAACAAAACATTTTACCTTTCACTTCCCAAAAATAGTGATTGTTGTATGTTGTGTCCTGACTAGCAAAATGACTTTGGCACCATTCAACAATTTTCTTTGAATTCTCTGTGTTGTTACCTACATAAAAGAAATAGATATAAACATTGAACACCGTTTATGGGCACTTATTTTGAAATTATATTAAGAAATGGATATAAACATTGAACATAATTTATACCTGCAAGTTCATGTTGGTGAAGTGCACGCTTCACACATTCTCTTGCTCCATCGTGCTCTCATTTCCCATGTCCACTTTCAAAGATGTTCCACGGAAACTTAACATTGCATCGAGCATGTTGCATGGATAACCAATTAAAGGCTTTTGCAGACTTAAATTGTCCTGGGATAAAGTCAAGTAGACATGTATGTAATCAATTAAAAAGGTAAATAAAAATTTAAATGAGAATGAAAATGAATTGAAGTACATGTACTTACCTGCACAACCATCAGACCAAATCCAATGTTGTGAAACATTTATCCTGTGATTTGCAAGATCTTCAAAAAATATTGCAAAACAATGCACCACATAGCTCCTATCATGAACCTTATCATTGTTGATATATAAATGAACCTTCTTGATGATAATGAGTTCATTTGGATCAGTATTTTCTACACCATCCAAATCAAATTGTGTGTGTCTATAGCTCACTTGCACAAATATTACAACTTTATCAGAATGATAATATTGAGCTTGAATCTACGATTGAGGGGCAAATGTATAGTTCTCAAAGCAATCTACAATTGAAATAATACAACCAGATGGAAAACAAACTTTGGAATCAGAAAATTGTTTAGCTTGTCATCATGCACCATAACAATGTTGGATATGTGGATAAATGATACTACAGAGTCTAGTCATAAACTCAAGGTAGGGAAATTCACTCTCCTTCAATGTTATTTTTTTGGATTCATCTCATGTCTTAGTTCAGTAGGTCTCATATTCAAATCTCTTCAAAAAAATTGGCATCAATACATCAATATTCTCAATTTGCAATGGAATTTTCTACAAATCTCCACAATGAACGCATGCACTTTTTATACTCTACATTGAACTCATATGAACCTTCTAATTTATCACATAAAATAGACTTCACAAACTATGTCATACTTCCAGGGATGACATTGTTTGGATTAAGTATTGCCATAGCTTTTTATATGATTACAAATATAGATGAAACTCAACATGATTTTGACAGCATCAAGTTTCATGTACCTTATTTATGTGTACAAAGCAAGGGTGCAACCTCTCAAACATTCTCTGACATATTTTCACGTCTGAACATTCTTGCTTTGCTTCAAATAGTTCATTTTGTGTTGTATCTACAAAATGTTTTGGATGTTGAACTTTCATACCGGTCTCTTCATCTTTCATCTATATAGTGTTTTGGATCTTCCTAAGATTGGATTTGGTGTTGATGAGAGATTTTTCCAATTCAAAGTCATGACCCTTGGCCTGCAATTGGGTTTCAATTTGGTTCAATTGTCTATGGTAAAAGTTCTCTTTTTGGTTCCTGTCAAGGGCTTCTTTAGTCCCAACAATTTGGAATAACTTGCTCCAAACCTTAACCAGCTGAACCCATTTATCTCTGGCAGAGAGCTCAGAGTTACAAAATTAAGAACTGTAGCAGTCTGAAGAGCTTGAAGGGAGTCTTGATCATCAAGGAGAGAGGTATTCAACTTGAAGAGGCTCTGCCTCTTCTTGTGGATAGGTGAGGGTAGATCATTTGGTGTAATATTAATATGAATGGGAGAGTGGTCAAACAGACTAACAGGGGTCACTTCCACTGGGTTCTGTCTAGAGTGTTTACTGAGGCTAAAACACAAAGGGTTGAAGTACACAATATCCAATCTACAATATACTCTATTTTTATTGGCTTGATTGTTACACCAGGTGAACCAGATGTTATTGTATTCTTGCTTCATATTCTCCAAAGGATCCTTAATTTGGAATCTCCTCATGAATTTGGCCCAGAAATAGATTTCGTTTCCTTTCCAAATGTGTTTATTCCCTCCACACTTATCCTCTCTACTTTCAGTCATATTGAAATCCCCAATGAATATCCATTTGGAGTCAGGTAGATTGGTTTCCAACCAATCCCACAACTGGGTCCTTTCTCGGTAGTCATTGGGGGCATAGATATTGCAGATTCCTATTTCCTAATTTTTGTCTTTGAAGATCCCCCATATAGCCCTCTAACATGGGGATGTACCTTTAGAACTAATCTTACTGGCCCATTTCGCACTAATCAGCATGGCCACACCTCCTTTCCCTCTAGTGTGTTCTGAGTAAATGCATGTGGCCTTATTCCATATGAATTGTAGGGTATTTAGGGCTTTGCTTTTCTTCAAATAGTTCACTTTGTGTTGTATCTACAAAATATTTTGGATGTTGAACTTTCATACTTGTCTCTTCATCTTTCATCTATATAGTGTCCCTTCTACTGGAAGAAACACGGGAGTGGTTGGTCCAATATTCAATGACCCGTCTTTTTACATCTTCTGAAATTTTGTCTTTTCGAGGAAGTCTAAAAATATTTACCCAATTCTTTTCAATGTTTTCATCTAACAAATTTTTCTTCCTAATATATATTTGAACAGTTTTTCTAGATACATTTAGTATTTAGAAATTGTTTGAACTTGTATTCTATGTGACAAAATCTTACTAGAAATTGTAGTCATCAATGCTCTACGTGCAACACTTAAATCAACTCCTCAACTTGTGGTATTAATAAGGTTCAATGCATCATGCAAATTTTCAGCTATTGTTTCTTTAACATGACCTCCTGAGTTTTTCCTATTATCAACACCCAACAACTCCAAAACATGAGTCATTTCTCTTTTCCTGGGTAACTTGGCAAATAATTGTTCTTTTCCAACCACATATTTATTTTCAAAATATTCCTCCCACATATTTTTGCAATGTAATTTAATTGTGCTTTTAGGTACCATGTGTTCAGATGAAATTTGACTGAAAAGAGAATCCTCATTCGTCTCCATCAAATTTTTCATGGCACAAGAAATATTTCTACCTTGACTACTACCAATTTCTTCCCCTTATTGAGTTGCATCTTCTTCAACATCAACAGGTTGCTCTTGATTGCATTTTGTATGACATTTCATTTTTTCATCCTTTATTTGATCATACTTTTTTTCTCTATTCATTTTATTCCCCATTGCACAAAGTATTGAAATTCTCTTTTCAAAAATCACTTTAATACTCCTTAAGGAAAAAAAAATCGCCTCCTTCAAGAAAAAAATTGCCCCCAAAAAAAAAATCGCCTTCTTCATAAAAAAATGCCTCCTTGAGCTTGAGTAAATAAATGTTTTTATTTATTTATTTGGTTTTAAAATTAAAAAAACTATCACTCATATATATGAGGATATAGCAAGCGGTCGCTTGCTCACGCGACCGCTCACGGGTCGGCCGACACCGAGTAGGACTTGGCCGAGTAGGCTTCGGCCAAAGCCTACTTGGTCAAGTCCTACTCAACTGAAGCATCCTATGTGGTGTGTCATGTGGCAACCAAGTCACCAAATTTTGCAAAATTGTAGAACTTTCAACTTTTGCATATGATTTCTCCATCAAACTGCACTTTTTGAAGAAAAAAATACCCTTTTGTAGAGATCGAAGTTAAGAATATGGTCATATAATTTTTATAGTATTTCGATTAGAAAAATGTATTAAAATTACAATATACTGCAAGTAGGTATATTAACATTTGAGAAGACGTTGATTCAGAAAAAGGAAAAAAAATAGAAAATCATATCAAAAAAAATTTAAAATTATTTGGAATATTATAAGAGAGTCATCTTCAAGAATGTATAATTTTTTGGGGGGAATGGTATAGATTTGATAGGGGAAATAAGGTAGGAGACGAAAACTGTCGATTTCAAATAAGCTCTACTTTGAATTGTTATAACAGAGAAAATATACATCGAAAACCAATCTTTTTTTTTCTTCACTGGCTATACATGTCATCTCAAACATATTTCAAAATCAAAGGAAAAAAAAAGATTATTTACATATAGTTTTTTGGTTGGAAGTAGGCCCCCTGATTTGCAGTATTTTTCAACAATTGAAAAATGGATATTAAAAATTAAAAAAATATATCAATTTTTGTTCAATTTAAAAAAAAAAACAAAAAAAAACAAACATAAACTTTATCTACTTTTATACATTTCATCGGTGTACATCATCTTCAAATTCCAAATAGAAATGTCACTTTTGTGTCGTTGAAGTTGAACAGTTTTTGTGTTAAATCGATCAGATTTCCACAATCCATTGAATTTAGAGCTGAATTTTTGGTTTTTGATGCTTAAAACACACACACAATCAAAAACCAGAAATTCAGCTCTAATGTCTTTGTGTTGTTAGTTGTTTCCTTTATAAAAGTGTGACACAAGTTTGTACTTTTACCCTGGACCAATTTTAAGACATTTTCAAACATTTTATAGGGTAGTCCTTAGAAAAATCAGAACTGGGGCATTAATGGTGAAAATTAATGTTTGCATTTCAGTCAAAATCTAATCATCTAAGGCATGGTTTTCATGATTTTGAAGTCTGATTATACCTAATTGTTGACTTAGTCTTCAAACTAAGTCCTCAAACTTAGACTTAGTCCTCATAATTTTTTAAACTTCATAGCTTCAAAGTTTTTATTTTCTTTGTCAGTTCAGAGCATTTAAGAATCAATTTGTTCATTATTGCATTGTTCTCAAACATTATTCTCAGCACTTCGATTCCAAGCTCTATTTGCAGCTAATAGCTATAAATTTTCTAAGTCTTGGAATCGAGTTTAAGGATAAAATTAAAGGTTAGAAAAGTTTGAAATTAGTCCCTTTATTTAATCCATTAAGCTATTCTAACTTCGAGCTTTGAATACAGAAATGGAAGAGAATAAGCGGATAACAGCAAGGAAGGTTCTGATAAGGAGGTTATCGAAGGGATTCTATCCTAAGTCCCTGATATCTTCCAAGTGGGAGAAGATTGCAAACACTAACATAGAACACTTGGACATGAGAAGAATGAAACAAAGGATGTTCGGGACAAATGGTCATTAACCTTCTCCTATGGCAGTCACCATAATGAGAAGTGGCGTATACCATGCAGCTAGATTCCCATTAGCCATTCAGTGTAATGAACTCTTGGTGGAATGTGTGAGGCATTATAATTCAGAAACCATGAAAATCAAATGTAAAGAAATAGTGTTTGCATTCCTAGTAGAGGAGGCAGTGAGGGAAAACTTTGGGATTCCATATTACCCAAATATGCAACTAAGGACTAAGGAAGAGGCATAGTCCATGTATGAGAAGAAACTTGAAGTCTGCATGGATATCATCAATAAGGGTTGGGTCAATGGACCAAGGAGACATCATTCCAAGTTACCCAAGAAGCTTGTAAGCGAATATTTCAAAGACAAGTTCAATGATATGCTTTTCATGCGAAATAGGATCATAGGAGCACCCCAAGGGGCTATGTTCGAGAGTTGGATGTTTTACTTCATAGAGGAAGTGTCAACAAGAACAATGATTATTAATTAGGCCAAGATGAATAGTGATAACTTAGACACCCAATTGAGGAACTTGAAAAAAAAAGGTCATTCTATATGAGTTCCTATGTAATCTATTTGTTGGCAAGAAATATCAAGTATATAAGTCTTATATGCAATGGTGTGATAGGAAATGATAAGGGATAGTTAAAAGTGTATGATTGGCATTCTGAGCTCCAACTTCATGAAAGGCCAAGTTATAGAAGAGTTAATGATGTTTTTTCCATAAATAGCACACAATCACTGTAGGGTGGATTGTATAGGAGATTATTTAAGGAGGCTATGACATTGATTGAGAAATATGGATATTGGTACAATCAGTTAACCACTTTCACTTACATAAGGATATAGGGATTCACCTCAAAACCTTACAAACTTCCAAAGTATCCTACATAAGATGGCCTTGCTAGAGGTAGTAAGACGTAGAAGGAGAAACATAGACAGGGCATGCCTTCCTCTATCACATTGGGGAAAATGCTTGAGACGTGTCCTTCACCATGGGCAGTAGAGACAGTTACTATGGAATTGTAGTTTTATCAGCTTGTATCCTATAAGGCAAGGAAGGAATATGATCCATTCCAAAATAATCGACACCTATAAGGAAAGGAGATACAAGCACAAGATAGACATAGAGAACTATTGGGTAAAAATTAGTGGATGAATATGCAATAAGGAGAAAGATGTGGTCCAAGATGTCAGTTGATTTCATGAAGAAGTGTAGCATTTTTCTTATTCATAACCAAGTCAAAGATGATGGGAATCATATTCACTCTCATTATGAGTACAAAAAGGGCAAGCCAATCCAACCACCTAATTGGTCACAGGTTAATGAACTAACAAAATTGGACATCTTGATGAGGGAGGTGGTTGGTAGATCGAGAGCATGGGTAGACAAACAAATAAACAGGTTAAGGAAGTAAGGTATTACCTTCACATATGGAAGGATGCAGAATGAGGAATCTTCCTTAAGGGGTGATAAGAGGACAATCAACACTTGAAGTTTGAACAATAATGACGAAGGACAACCCTCAAGGAAAAGGGATAGTGCGGTAGAAACATCACAAGAAAAAAAATCAAAGGACTATCAGTAAGGGATCTAGGAGTAGAAGGCACAAGTCTATCACATCTACTTCCACTACCAATTCTTCATCAATAAGGGAAGTAGAGATGCAAGATAAGGAGAAGAGTTCAAAACAAGGTGGGGATACAGATATTCTACCTCAAGAGGATCAAGGAAGAGCTTCATCATCACAATCAGTACAACAAGGGACAGAGATATTACCAACATCTCCTACTGTGCAGTTGGTGGTTGATTTGGGAGATGATATGAAACAACCTAGTTTCAACACATAGTCAGTTTGATGATGAGATCATTTCAGCTTTGAAAGGACTTAATGAGGATGAGCAGTTAGACGGTGGCATGGATTTGTGCATAGTTTCTGATTGGCTGAGAGAGAGCATAAAGAAAAAGAGGAGTGGAGGCAGTAATCCCAATGGATGACATTGACACATTCTTGAACAGAATTGGCAAGGAAAAGGAACGTAAACAAGCAAAACAAATTCATAGGATTACTAGAGATGTGTCAGGACCTCGCACTTTGCACATGGTTGTCTCAGTGGGTGATAAAGAAAGGGATGAGGTCACTCCAAACCATTATTGCATCACACCATTCAATATTGGGAAATCCACTAAAAAGCGAGAGTTCTAGGAATTGAGGGATACTACATATGCAATTGAAGAAAGAATGGATAAGTTGGAAAACATGAACGAAATGCTAGAATTGGAGAATATGAAGATGAAGGAGTACATACACATGCATATGAATCCAATGGGACAAGAAAGTGGTGTACTTGTTCCATATGTCCCCACTTCTTAGGATTCGTGTGATACCTATGAAGTAATGAGGAACGCTTATCAAGAGGTAAGGGAATGGGTTAGTGATATCAAGAAACAAGAAGAGGGTTTCCTTACTAGGATGGTCTAAGCATATGGGAGGACTACATTGCTAATGGATAACGTTTGAGAATTGAAGGAGACATGGAAAGAATTTCAGCCAATTGGAGACAAGATGATTCCTTGTCTTAAGGCATTAAAGAGTCTCCCTATATCAGTTTTGATTCAAGGAATAATTGAGAGAGGAAATGCATATGACTTTAGTCATTGGTATCGTTCCTTGTCCATGAGGAGGTCTACATTCGAGCATGCACAGGTTGATTGTCTTGAAATTGAGGGTCCTTTCCTTGAGATACATTCGAATGTCCTTGTTCCAATCAAGGAATTACTTGGCCTTGACAATGATGCTTCAAGTGAGTTGGACTTGGAGAAGTTAAAAGAGGATATGGAATCAATTTACTTTAGGGATATGGAATCCATTAAGAAGAGTCAGTGGGATGGTTTTCTCTTTGTTATGATTTCCATTAATGATCTACAGAAGCATACTGGATACCTGCATTGAGAGCTTAGAGGTAATTGAACTACATCATAGCAGCCTACCCAATGTTGTCATGGATGAACTTGGCACAATTATGATTAAGTTCATTGAGTTTGCTAGAAAGGAGAAAGAAAAGGGGGTGCATCTCTTGGATGATGAGTTGTACAATGACTAGGCATCTCCCTTGTTTTTAGTGATCCTCAAGCCATTGAATTTGCTCATTGTCTCATTTTGTGGTGCTTTATTCACATTGGCTATGTATTTAATGATTGTAGCAACCCTAATTAGGGTTTTCTGTGAGTAAATTTGGGCCATTAATTTTGATTTAATCTTGGTCATTCATTGTAATTAGGACTCCCATATAAATCTCACTCCTCTGATTTGTAAAGGAAATTGTTGGAGAATTGTTGCAAATATATTGCCAAATTTGCTATATATTCATTGTTGTGTTTGCACAGTGAAAATTTGTGATCTTTTTTGGAGTATTGCATGGTGATCTACATTCCTCATTTAGAATAGATTTGATTTCAAGTATTTAGTTAGAATTTTCTTTGAGTAGTTTAGTTGGGTAAAAGTAATTGTGAATGCATCCTTGCTTGACTCGGTCATAGATCAAACCACTAGTTGCTTACTAATTGTAAGTCTTGCCTTGGGTGGTCGAAATACATTATTATGAATTTAACTTTACTTGGCACTTGCTCATTGATTTGCATCCATAGATAAGATTGATGAAATGGTAGTAAGTTGAACATCTTTCAAACACACCTTAGAAGATTGCACTAGGTGATTGGAGTTGATGACACGTCTACATCTAGTAGAGTCCAAAAATATTCACAATTCCTTGCATCCTTGAGTAGAAGTAAAGTAGTTTAGGATCCTAAGTCTAAGTTCATTGTATTTCATTACATGAGTTGAAAGTCATTATACTTTCATTGCACATTGTGAAACCATATTATTCAAAGTCTAGTTGACATAATCTTAGTGAACTAGTGCAAGTCCCCTCGTGATACAAACATAACACATCATAACAATTGTGTTAAGTCCACAATAAAAAAGGAACCTTGAGGTTGTCTCATTTTATCACACAATTTATATACATTGTTTAGCATATGAGCATCCTTATTCCAGAGAGAATTGGAGATTTGGTGTTTCATTCAAAATACTAAGTATTCGATTTTGCATGTTGTAGTGGGATAAAACTCACATCAACAAAACACTATGCATTTCCTTGTGTTTTCTTTACCTAAGAGTGTGTCACCATATATAGTCATTGAAGTTAGAAGAGGATACAAGGCAAAATTTATTAAACTCGTCCTAATCTAGATCTAGAGAACATACTTGTTGGCAAGTATGGAATTTCATAGCTTCAATTGGTCACAACCACTCTGTGAGATAAGTACAATGATACTCATGTGGTGGTGCCTCTATAACCAAGGAGCTATTCATATGTAGCCTCTTGCCATCGAATTTATAACACAAGAGTGCCTTTTTTTAATTTTCAAGTACATAGATGCTCATATGTGGTAGTACCTCAATGGCCAAGGATTTATTTACTTATAGCCTCTTGACATCAAAATTCTACCATAGGTATGTTATTAAAAAAATTAAATCTTTTCCTTTTTCTTTGGTGATTATAATTTTAAATGTCGTATTGACTTTGTCTTGGATCTCAATAGTTTACCTATTCCTCTTCTACTAAGTAGAATTGGAGTGCATTAACCTTTGTCCACTTAGTTAAGTACAACCAATTGGTAGCAAAAAAGGCAAACAAGTTAGTGTAGAAGCATTTTAACATGCACCTCCTCCCATAAAAGCAAATCAAGTTCAAGGAGGAAACAATTAGGCATTAGAATCTAGCTCCAAAGCAACCTAGCTTGGATGCTCTTAATGACACTAGAATGCTCTTGATGAAGAGCAATATAATGTTTAAATTGATTTTTTATGCAAGAAAGGACCAGGTACCCAATGAAGGGCAACCAATCCTTGCAGACAAAGCAGAATTTAAATAAAAACACATACACCCAAAAATCTTGATAGCATTTTATTGAACTAATAAGACATACATAACTCCATATCTCCTCATATGATCAGAAAAATGACCTGAAAACTTCACTTACTCAATAAAAGACAAAACCTACTATTGAAGATCTACTGAAAATTCTTATATTGCCCAGCAACCAGACCTGATAAAAGCTATATCTTTCTTACTATGCTAGAGACTTTTTGAGACAACAAAACTATGATTCTATAGTCTCATCTTCATATCAGAAAATTCCATAACAGCCTTTTTTGATATCTACCGCTGTCTTTTTATTTACTTGCTTTGTCTTAGAAAGTTCTTGATATAGGTTCCCCTCAGTAATTGGTTCCTTCCAGCCAAAATGGAAAAAGACTAATAATTAAGGTAGGTCAAGTCGCCCCTCAATGGTGGTCACAAACAAACACTAATAATAGGAAATTGAATTCAATGTTGAGAATCATTTCCACTAATTTATTTAAGGGAAAAGCCAAAAATATCCTCCAAGCCAGCTGTATCTACCAACATTAACAGCTCCCTCGGCCACTTCAATTATTCAAAAAATTTAATGAAAATGTTAACTTCTAATAGAAAATATTTTGCCATCTCTAACTATCAGTTCTGAAATTTGCAATTTCCTTAAATGGAATTGAATGCACCTAGATCAGTCTCTCGGGGTAAGAAGAAATGTCCCAAAGACATTCAGAGAATCTTGGGACTGAAATCCCATCTTTGTTTTTGAGCCCAAAAATCTCTTCGCCCTTCTGATTCTTCTTTATTTGTTTATTTGTTTGCCCTTCCTTAGAAGAGTGCAAATCCTCTACTTTAAAGATTATTGAAATATTTACTCCCCGGAAGTTTTATTTCATTAACATCTATTGCACATTCCTTTAGGACCTGACATGGTCCTAGTATTTCCCATTTTAACTCATCATACATCCCCTTCATAAATCTTTCCTTCTGTACATGAGCATATACCAAATCTAAAATCTCCAACTTGAAACTTTTGAATTTTACTCTTGAAATCAGCATATTTAGCATTCACTCTTGAGCATTCTTTCTCCTCTTTAAAAATTCTGCTTATCTTCAATACTACTTCTCTCCTTGCCCTTAACTGTTGCATGTGGATCACTCCCAACTTCTCTTGCTACCTTCAACAACCGTTTTTCTATGCTCAAAAATATAATAGGACAGCTATCTACTTCAACTTTTTCATTTCAATGAGCTTAAAGTAAATTTATTTTCATCCTTGACAATAGTGCATGTACTTTCCCTTCCATTATAAATAGCCTCTCTATCAAACTGTCAGATTCTACCCAAAAGAATATGACAAGCATCCATGGACATTATATCACACATAACTTCATCCTTGTGATTTCCAATTTAGAAATTAAATAAACATTGTTAGCTCAACAAAAGTTAATGACTTCTTTGCAACCAAGCAACTTTGTAGGGGTTGGGATGCTTTGTCCTTTTCAATTTCAGCTTCTCCGCCATTTCTTGTGACACTAAATTCTATGTACTACCGGAGTCCACAATAACCTTGCAGCACTTTACACCTGATTTGTACACAGACTTACATAAACTTCTTCTTTGTTCATGATCTTGTTTCTCCTTCTCTGGTGTTAATAGCATTCTCCTGAACATTAATGCTTCTCCTTGTTCTGGTTCTTTTGTATGTTGAGGTGATACAACACTTCCTATATCTGCTTGTGCAACATGATTTCTAGCCACACTCCTTTTACTATTGCTTGTTGTACTTAAGGACATTCAAATGCCCTATGCCCAACTTCTCCACATTGATAGCACAAGCCTGTAAAACCTGTTCCTCTACCTCTTCCATAATAACCTCTTCCTCTTGAAAAAACTCTTCCCCTAGCACCTTGATTGAAATCGTTATTTTGTGAAGTGTTGATTTCTTCTTCACATGCTTCTTGTTCCTTGCTACTATTTGCTTTTTCTTTTCCAATAGTAGATCATCCTCTTCCTCTTGAATAGTTTTGTTGACTTCTAGATAACTTCTCTTCTACCTTTAAAGCACTTTGACAGGCTTCCTCTATGCTTCTAAAGTTCAACAAACTAGTTTCTTCTCGAATATTTAAACGTAGTCCATTAACATACCTTGCTATCTTTTCCAGGTCATCTGCTACATGTCCAACCCTTATGGTGAGTTTGTAGAACTCAGTGTACTCCTTTACATCTGCTTCTCTTTGTCTCAAGTTTTGAAACCTTTTGCATAACTCAACTGATAAACTGAAGGTAAGGACTTGACCTTCAACTTCAACACCATTTTACTCCAAGTTTCAATTTTTTCTTTCCCTTTTCTCTGTCTTTCAATCTGTATATAGTCCCACCATAAAGCTGCATGGCCTTTTAACCTTGTACACACAAATTTTACCTTTTTGGATTCTTCTGTAGATTCTTAGTCAAGATATCTTTGCACTTTTGCAATCCTATAGATGAGTTCTTCACCATTCACACTTCGATAGTAATAGGGTGTATCTAATCTAGGTGTAACTTCAATCTTTGTAATGGCTTTAAGAAATCTGGTCTCTACAGCATCCACTACTACTTATTCGTGTCCTTGAGTTTCTTAAGTCACTTCTCCTTCTTCATCACTTGCATCTTCAAGATGAACTCCCCTTCTTTGAGTTGTCTCTATTGCAGCCAATCTTGACAATATCTCTCATTCCTTGAGCTAAATCCGTAGTTCTGGACGCTTTAGCTCTCCCACACCAACTAATGGCACCCCACCTGAAATTCATTTCCATATCTTTTCCAACATTAGCAGAGCCCTTCTCACAGACTCAATTGAAGGATCACCTTGCTATGCTAGCAATTGATGCAGGCAAGGACCAGGTACCCAATGAAGGGCAACCAATCCTTGCAGCCAAAACAGAATCTAAATAAAAACACATATATACCTCAAAATCTTGATAGCATTTTATTGAACTAATTAGACATACATAACTCCATATCTCCTCATATGACCAGATAAATGATCCAACTTCACTTAAAACAAGACAAAACCTACTACAAAAGATTTACTGAAAATTCTAATATTGCCCAACAGCCAGACCTAATACAAAGCTATATCTTCTTACTATGCCAAAGACTCTTTTTGATACACCAAAACTATGATTCTAAAGTCTCATCTTCATATCAGAAAATTCATAACATCCGCTTTTTATATCTGCCACCCTCTCCCTGTTTACTTGCTTTGTCTCAGAAAGTTCTTAATATAGGTTCCCCTCAGCAATTGGTTCCTTATAGCCAAAAATGGAAAAAAACTAATAATTAAGGCAGGTCAAGCCACCCCTCAACAGCCGTCACAAACAAACACTAATAATAGGAAATTGAATTCAATGCTGAGAATCATTTCTACTAATTTATTTGAGGAAAAAGCCGAAAATATCCTCCAAGCAACCAGCCATATACCAACATTAACAGCTCACTCAGCCGCTTCAATTTATGCAAAAAATTTAATGAAAATGTTAACTTCTAATGGAAAACATTTTGCCAGCTGTAACTATCAGTTCTGAAATTTGCAGTTTCCTGAAATTTTTATTTTGTATTATTATTATTTCAATTAGATACAATGCAAGGAAAATCACAAAGATTAAATAGTACCATAAACTCAAAGGAATGCACTTAGTATTTGCACACAAAATTTCCAAGTCGCATCCTCACCAAACCACCCAAAAACTCCAACCAGAAACCCTCTCTTAATGTACAAGTAGAGACTCAGTATGAATTTTCCCTCTGGAATCAAAGTGTTATACGGTTATACCAACTGAATTTGAGATTTGATGTTTTTCATCCTCAAGCCTGCAAGGTTTTATTGTTACACAGCTGCCCCAAGAAGAACAGAATAGTTCTTTTATTTACAAATGCAAAGATACCTTCCTTTAAGAAAATAAACTCCTTTTATCTAGTCACTCCCTTTTTTTCACTTTGCTGCCAAAAACTCCTTTTAATAAATAATAAATAGTAAAATTTATCCTCTTTAATATCAGATGTCATAACCTTAGTCTTTTCTTGGCTCTTAAGCTATGTTACCCCAGGTTTCCGGGACGGGGGGACATGGGGTCGGGGAAACGGGTTTCCGGGACAGATTTTTTTTTCTTGGAGTAGGGGACAGCAGGGGACGGCAAGGGGAACAGCTATAAAAAATAGGGAAAATTTAAAATATATAGGGAAATTTTCAGTGTTACACCGGTAGGGGGATACGTTGGTACGGGGGGACGCCGGGACGAGTTTCGGGTACGCAAAAAAAAAAAGGCCTCAATTTCGATACGGCAGGGGTACGGCGGCGGGGGGACAAGGTGGGGGGAGGGGCCAGGGGTGCTGCAGAGGGGCCAGGGGTGTTTCAATATAATTATATAACATACCAAATTGGTTCTTGAAATTAGAAATACTTGAACATAACAAAATTTGAAAATTGCAACACGAACATACATACTCATAATAACTAAGTAACATAATGATAATCATAAAATTATATTAGTTCTATGATTCTATCAAAGATTTAAAATTCATTGTTCAAAGATGAAATATTCAAATATCATAAAGATGATCCTGAATACAATCAACAATGAGTAGCATGATATCAATCATGATTCATGATTTAAATTATATATCAAAATGAGTACAACTACAAAATCATCATATCAAAATGTAAGGAAGGGAAGCCTCTGATCATCCTCGAAGCCAAAGTCCTCATCACTAGAACTATCGGACTCCTCACGGTCAAGTTCCGCCAAAGGAACACCAACTAGCCCTACATCGGCTTCTGCTGCAATCTCGTCCTCATCAATATGAGAT
>MU227873.1:2230624-2250104 GCA_018584345.1 Thuja plicata | reverse complement strand
AAAATTATGAATGAGAATGTCAAATGAAGTATATGGGCCTTATGAAGGCTTAGAGGGCCTTATATGGGACCCACATCCTTTTAGGGTTCCATAAGAACCAATTAGAAAATTAAATTTTATTAAAAAAAAATTTAAAAAAGCACTTTTTAAGTCTACCGCCGGTCGTACCCTGTCGGGTACCGAAGTACCCGATGGGTGCGGCGGTGAAACGGCAAAGCTTGGGCGGCGGTGAAACGGCAAAGCTTGGGCGGCAGTGAAACAGCAGAGCTTGGGCGGCGGTGGCGGTACTCTGGTACGCGGAGTACCTGTCTCGGGGACGTCCCGGTACCCAGTCCTCCGGGGTTTTGGGCCGGGTACGCATCCCCAGGTTACACTGGAAATTTTAAATATTCATATAAAAACATGGACATCGCATGCTTATATAAATTATAGAACCTTAACATATAATGTTTGTGTTAAATAATTTAACTTTAGAGTTCACATGAGAGTGGAAATCAAACAAATTATCAAAACTGAAACATTAATTTTATGGGACAGCCAAGGGAAAGGTTTCCGGAAGTTTCCGAGTTTCCGTGACGTCCCGGAAACGGGGACAGCTCAATTTTTGTCGAAAATGCGTCCCCGGGTAACATAGCTCTTAAGTGAAAATTCTAATATATCCAAAATGACATTGAGTTGAATTAAACTCACCAAGTCTAGAGATACTATACCCTTTTTCCCATAGACCACATAATAACTTGAGATTGACATCTAACATACCCAAAATGCTAAAAATCCAAACCAGAAGACTTGAAGCCAAGCCCAAAAACTATATGCATTCCACAACTAACAATGTCCATCTTCCTCAAATCTAGCCTGGAAAGTAGAACTAAACCTATTCGAACCATAATTTAATCATAATTACCTATTAAAATCTCTAATATGGCTCCAAATTGCACCAAACAAAAACCAAGGTAAATTAGAACATACCTAATGGGATCACCAAGGCCAAACAAACTCTCACCTCCTAAAAAGCAGGCTAATCCAAAAAAATAGTAATTTCACTTTTATTCACTAGGAAAACAATACGAAACGCATAGATATAGTTACTTGTACTTATTCCTCTTACACTCAAAACATCTACTCACCATAGCAAGCTTCACAAAATAGGAGGGTGGGTACACAGCCTGCTATCATCTAAAAAGGGATGTTACAATTTGTTAGGTAAGGAGGCCTAAAATTCCTAGAATAACAATAATAATGATGCTCCGCTACCAAATGCCTAGGAGGCCACAACATAAGTATTTGCAATAAAAAGTTCAGATACCTTTCACTACCAAATGCACAGGGAGCTACAATATTTGCATTTGCAATTAATAGTTCAAAATTTCAAATTCTTCGCAAATCAAGCAGCAAGAAGGCTTGAATCTCACCAATTCTATTCCCAGTGCCCATAATAGAATTCAACTCCTCAATCCACCTGCAACAGAGCTTCTGTAGACAAAACCTGACATTATACTATGGTTATGGTGGAAAAATGAGGCAAACCAAACATAAAATCAACTACAAAAGCAAGAAACAAATCTCAAAAAGTGAATGTACTCATTGCAAATTTATCATGGATGATAATAAAATTTAATAGAAAGGGCACTATTCATCAAAAAAAAAAAAAATTGAACATTAATTCCTAATGGTATTATTGTTGTCAAAAACATTGCACCCTAACTAAGTCTGAAAATTAGATATCCTTTGAACATGAGATCGTCCTCAAGGTGTGGGTAACTTATTGCGAAGATGAACCTCCACAGAGGGCTCGTTCCCTTGACGAACCTACCAAAACTACTGCTTTGACAAGAAAAAAGGATAGAAAGAGATTTGAAATGAAACTATGAAACCTAGGAGGTGATATACCAAACTTTGAATGTCTAACTGCTGCTCTAACTCACAATATGCTCCCACTAAAGGCTTTTGTTTTTTCACAACTCAATTTGAATCATGCAATACATCAATATTTCACAAGGTTTCAAATTCAATGCTTGCTTTTCAGGAAATTGAGAATTTTCACAACTTCAACTTATTGAGATCATTATACAACCTATGACCTGTACAAATCATGAAATTTCATGCACCAAACTTGTTTTGAGTGAGACAACATTAGAGGATTTGCATATAAACCATAGAAATTGCATCAGATCATTCAATCACAATTTGAAAACAAGAAATTGAGAAGGTAAACTGCTGCTTTTGTTGAATAAAAGAAGTTCTTGCTGTTACAATACTGAAAAATGCTTCTAAAAGAGTTACAATGCTTTTGCTTCTGCTGTATGCAATAAGCCAAAAAGAAAAGAACTGAGGAAAAAGAGATTACAAAGGAATGTCTTATATGAAAGAACTCTCTTTCCTAACTGAAGGATAAAACTAAAGATTGAATTCTACCTTTTCCACGACTGATGTTTTGAATCTGCCTTAACTGATTGCAATCACTTTAAACTTCTCCTTCAATTTGAATAAAGAAAACCTCTTTGGTCGTGCAATTCTGAAAATCATGCAACAAAGGAGTCAAAACTGCCTTGAATTGACTGCTTGTGGCCCCAAAACTTTCCTTGATTGATGCTTTACCCATGTGGGGTATTCAAGTGGGAGTAGAATTGCCATATGTCGTAAAACTCCACCTTTTCAGATCTTCAACTGCTCTTGCCTATTTCTATGATGCTCACTTTTCCATGATGTTCTTGACTGATTGTATGAATTAGGAGCTTGTTTTACTTAACTAAGAACTTGGCCTAATCCTTTTGTAGCGTAGGAGGGTTTCAAGGAGATCTTATCACTGTTCTCTTGCTGTCCCATTCTCTGACAGTGTACCTTGTCATTTGCCTTTTTACATGCCTCTGACAATATGTCTTTATCTTCATAGTATTCATGAATGAGCAACTTTCTAGGACTGTCACTTTTGTGTTGCTAGACTGTCCTCTTCTTTAAAGGTTGCCATATGTATTGGTCTTCATACTGTCACGACTGCTCTATTCCTCTTCATAGCTGTAGCTATCACTCTACAATGAATATTTCACTACGAATTCTGAGCATTCACAAGCTGGTGCCCTCTTTACCAAAACTATCATAAATTCATACATTATGTTCTCGACTATCACTGTGATGAAAAACTGCCCCTGTCAGGACTAAATCTTATCACTCATTTTCATGGATCTCTTCATTGTATCTTGTCAAGGATAAGACATTATAAACTTACTCTCATTGACATCGTCTTCTCACTAAGTCTGCTATATAATAATATATCACAGCATAACTGAGATATTTGGGGACACTGCTATAGTTTTATGTATCTTTCTCAAAATCATTGAGACCTTTCACAATGCCATAGAAGATCATTAAAACCAATCGAAGGTGATCATTGTTCTGCTGCTCATTATTGTTTACTTCACAATGTCATTGAGCTTTTTCATTGCTCCCTGTGATATTCTTGTGTACCTTTCACATTTGCAACTGTTCTACTTGGCTGTGCATTACTCCTAAGGGCTCACTGACCTTTACTTGTCATGTTGCCTATGATACTCTTTGCTTATTCAATGCTCTGTCACTGTTTAAAAACTTCAATCTCTGTTGTATTCCTTATGACTTCCCACTTTAGACATTATCACTTAGAAGTCACATGCCATTATATATTGTTCACTGTCTCCTGCATGATAGTGTGCTCCATGTAAAGGTAACCCCTAATGCAAGGTACAAAAGGATATCTCTCCCAATATCATGATTGTGATGCTCGTAATATATATCTTACTGCCATTAGGCTATTTGACAGCCCATTGAACTGATGCTCCCATGATCCCATGTTATCTATCACTTGACCTTTGATTAGATTCATGTGTATCTAAAATTAAAGATATTATATATAGATTCACTGAAATACTCTTCGCATTACTGTCTCTGGTTCAAAACCCTTTAGTATTTATCACTGTGTTGAATAGAATCATAGATCATCCGATGTAGCTATCTTTATCCAAATGCTCTGTCTCACTGTCACCAAGGTTACTAGCAGATTGCTTTAATTTTCTTGAGATGCAAGTACTGTGATAGTCCTAAATTCTAATGACTGTCCTAGCACTGCACTACGAATGCCTCCCTTAGCGATTATGATTACTATCCTCTAAGCCTGCTGTTCTTATCTCTAAGACTGCTCTCTGCTTAAGGATCAAATGTTATGTCCCCTGCTAGGAGGCTGCCAATTTAGAATGGTTAAAACTTAACATACATCACTATGCATTTAAATCAGATAAAATTAAGAAATAGTGAATGTTTCATAATATATTTGACAGTAAGCATACTTATGCCTTGATTCCTTACTTTTCTCCTAAACATCAACTCTGAGGAGGGTGGGGACTTATTTGTCATAGGGCCCTTCGAAACCATCTACAAGCAGGCTCCCTCAAGGTATTGGGAATGCATGTTCATACCCATCTTGGGACATTTCCCTCAAAGCATTGGAAATACATGTCCTTACCCATCTTGGGACTCACCTACCTTGTGAGGATTTACTCTGCCTCTCCGTGTACAACACCACCCTATCCTCTCAAGGGGCTATAGTGAGTGATTAAGGAATGGCTAGAAATGTACTAACTTCAAATGGATTATGAACTATTAAGAATAAATATATATAAATAAAATACAACCTTAACTGATATATATATGCCTCTCTGTGTACAACACCAACCTATCCTCTCAAGGGTCTATAGTGAGTGACTACGGAATGGCAAGAAATATACTAACTTCAAATGGATTATGAACTATTATGAATATATATATATATAAAATACAACCTAACTGATATATATATATATATATAATTGATTTCACTATTATAAACTGATATTAATGCTACAGCATATATACTGGATCATATATTGGTCCCTTATTCTTTATTACTTTTCAAATGTAATATTCTATGAACCAGTATTGAGGTATAGATGTTTTACAGCATACCACTTGATGTTACGCCTTGCTTGCCAGCCGCTAAATACGAATCTTATTTCCTTTCTGATCCGAGGAATACCAAATATATCTCTAATCCTAATCTTTCCTGCTGCCCAATCGATGATGATTCAAATGATGTTTCAATCTCCTTCAATATATTCTCAGAGATGCCACTTTTCGAATAGACACAACGGATCAAAGTCATATATCTTCCTTAATCAACATCCCTTGTAGGATAATTACAAGGCATAAACAAATTGCACCTCTTTAAATATTAATTGGTTAGATATTAAACATTGTTAGCCTCTTTGACTAAGTCAAATCTGACTGGTCTTCCTTACATTGCTGACTTGTCAATATTCCAATGCTGTTTATGGATTGCTTCACACAACCTTCCATTGAATGTGTCTATGCTAGCATAGGAACCTCTTCGGTCTCTGGAACAGAAGTCCTTAACATGGATCACTAGATGTTTGCTTGGATTGTGTGACTAATTGTATTGCACCATGATTCTTACTTGTTGTATATTAAGGATTAATATATAGATAACTGTCTTGGCATTATTAAGTATAATCAATAACCGATGCTATGTAGTCCGTTTCTCCTGTTGCTATCTTTTGGCACTGCAATAACAGTAATATGTTATTTCTGCATATTGGGAGATCGCAGCCTTAGATGAACAATCTTATGAAATCGTATTATATGTTTTGATTGTATCCTTGAAGATTCTGTTAATCTTGGACGGCTCAATACATATCTCTTTGAATACATAGTCTATGAGAAAAATTAATTCAATGGCATGAGATGGCCATATAAATTTTATCTTCCACTACTGATAATGAACATCAAATACTAATTTATTTTTGTTATCGTCTTCAGCAGTATATACTGATCTTTACGTATTTGGGTATCAATGAAGCTTAGATCTTTTTCTCTGATTTGGGAAACATCACATCAAACATACTACTGCTGCTACTGTTCTAGACTCCTTTCATTGCTATGCTTCATGCACTTCCATGTTATTTGCAGGCTGTCTATTGTGCTCACTCCTTTGATTCTCTGATCATTAGTTGAGAAGGCTGCTATTAGAGTCTCTTAATAAGGACAGTCATATTCTTGTCACTATTTGTACTACCAATTTTCCTCTTTTGTCACTGTTCTTTCTTCCTCTCACTGCTATAACAATCCCTTCCATGTTGCCCATTTGATGATTTCCACAGTTTCACTATGTATTCTCTCTGCCATCTTCTTGGATCCTTTTGTGCACTATAATTTTCTCCATTTAGAACTCCAAGAATGAAAGTAACTTTATCATCCGACTTTAGTAAATCAATCTGGAGGTTATTCAATAGAACTTTCTTTCTCTTCACATAGAATGTTAATCAGATGCGATAAAAGCACTCCAGTATTTACTCTGCAGTCTCATATTTTTTGAATGGCACCATTTGCATCAAAGAGATGCATGTTGCTGATACTGATAACAGTGGTTAGTTTAAATTTCTTTGCTAGGCAGTCTTGAAGAGCGTTTGTCATCTTCTTCTCTGATAATGCTACCTCAAAATGGACCCTGGTATCTGTACTGTGATAATCAAGTTCCATTATATGTACTCATGCTTGTCAAAAAGCTCTTGTAATCATCCATCTGCATAATAAGGAATGTTTTCATCCTCATACTATATATTTTAAAAAACAAAGTGTTATGAAAAGGCTCCAATAACTTTTGTACCGTAAAGTTTACAAGCATTTTCTTCCAAGCTCTCGAGAATGAATCTACACCTTACACGTATCAATTATCTGAGATCCCTTAGTGAACGCCTCTTTTCCACAGTGAACAGGTTGAAGGGACCATAGGGAATTACCACAGAAAAGGTCATAACTCAGTAATCCTCAATGTGGTGCTGTCCATCTGCTCTATAATACCACTGACTGTATAGGTCACACCATTCTCCTTTGTAGCTGTCCATTCAATCTTACTATAGGTCACACCATTCTCCTTTGTAGCTGTCCATTCAATCTTACCCTTAAAACCCTTGTACAAAGGGTTCATTGGTTGCATTGGTTCATCACTAAGCAAGCATCGTACATCTGCAACAACATCCCTTGGATTGTAATTTGGCACAAAGATATTCCAACCAATTCCAATTCCTTCACTTCCACTCACAAGCACCATTGGTATGATTGGAACATACCATGTTGGCTCAAAAGATTGGTCATGCTCTTCCAAGTAGTCCATGAGAACATCATCTTCTTTCGGGAACAAGAAATGTGTTATAGGTGACAAGCCTGCATACACATATCGAGGACTTGCAGCATCCTTGCCACCCGCAATCCTAGTTCCAAACTGTTCAACTGAAAAAAAAAGGTTGATATTGTTACTTCCAACAAAATTTGTGTCATTCCAATAATTGTGCTTGCTATACTCTGCTCACCATGATGGTATGAAGAATGCTCTGCGACATATCCAGAAAACTGGCCAACCTTTCGCTTGTTTGACAAAATTCCACTTGAAACAGAAAAACAGAACTTTCCTTTGCCCTGGCTTCAAGCCATCAACTCTTGATGGAATAGGTCTTTGCAGATCAGCCCTGGAAAACAGGATGAGCTCCTCATTCACAAAATCCTCATAAGAAATATTTCTGGCCTCTATCTCCTTTAAGCACTGGGTTACAATAATGAACAGTGTATCTCTCACTGGCAATCAATTGATCAAACAAACAGCAAAAGACTCATTCACTGTTTCATGCTTTCATTCTCATTTTTTAAAGGAGAACTTAGAATCTTAAACACTAAAAATCTGACAGTGAATGTGAAACCTCGTTAGTTCAAATGTCATTGTTTTATTGAGAGCATCCAATGAATAAGAATGAAAGACATATATGCCAAGTAGGGTTTGTATTAGATTTGAAACCCTACCTCTAACCACAGATCCCTGCTTGATTTAATCATGAAGAACTGCTCTTTAACTGTCCTTTGACTGCTCTTTGCCTGTTGGCGCTGTTAACTGCTCATTCACTGATCATTAACTGCTTCTTCACATTCATGGCCACCATTTTTTCTTGAACAGCTAGCTCACAAGAGCAAACACGGGTATGCTAGGGTTTCTTGCCCTAAACAACCCACACTACTAACCAAAAGCAGGTGAATTATGGAAAGGGTTTTTCTTGCTTTCCCTCCAAACATTAAATTGAAAGATTTTTCCTTTTGAACCTCAAATATAATGCTTGGTACCTTTCGGAGGACTTTAAGCCCTTTTACCATAAGGAAGGGATTTAATCTTATTTTAACACTTTAAATTTTAGTTTCTCATTTTCACTCTTTTAAAACCGCTCTTGAACCTCTTTATGAAGCCTAGGACTCTTTACAAAGTTACTTTTGGCCTAGAAGGGAAAAATAGGTAACAGGTATCTCCAGCCTTTTACTATACTTTCTACAAGGGTTTTTTTATATAAAAGGAAAAATAGAATTCTGTCATGAATCCCTAAAAAGGGTGTTACTTCAAAAAGCATTAGTAGCATTTCTTTCTGCTTGAATAAATAAAAGTTTATAAATTCCTATACATGCAGTCCTAAGCTTCATTTCCACAAAATTTTCAATTTCTCCTCATCATTGCTTTGGCATTTTCTTCCTTCAATTCTCTTCTGCAGTTTCAGCTGGATCTTCATTTTATTATTTATACATCATGATAAGCATAAATATAAAAAAATATTGAAGATCTGACAAATGCCAACTCCAGCAGGTCTCCAATATTTTATTTATTCACTTTGAACTTTTTAAACAACCTGATCTTACTTCATGTTTGAATTCCTTATAGAAAATCCTAGGAACCTGTTTTTCTGCAACTACACTGCCACATGATTCCTTCAAGGTAACTTTTTGATTGCTTTGAAAATCTGCTTTTTTCTTATTTGGTCATATTTATTTTGTAATAGTTGTTATAACTGTGCTTGAGTTTCACGGATGTGCTCTGCATATCCTTCAGCATGTTATTAGCATGCGTAATTATTGATAATACCGCCAAGTTACAAAGAATTTTGCTTCCTTTCACAAACAATCAGAAAAGGATACCAAACTCTGGGCTTGTTTATGCCAAAATCATATTCAACTAGTGTCAAAGCTGGATCCCTTTTTTCCTTGGGCACTCTCAAGTTCCTAAAATTTTCAATGGTCCCCTCCAATTGCCAACCAGTCTGATGTCTAAAGATAACAGGCAGAGCTCTTTTGAAATTTGCACTTGAATTTTTGCTGTAAAAGATCTCCAGAAACGACTAAGGTCCATGTCACCTCTAATAGTTTTGGAACATTATGGAGGCAGACAACTTCTCCGAAGAACAAACAAACCGTTCGACCAGCAGCATTGGTCCTTATAAACTGAATGACAGAGGTCTCCTTAGAAAATTTATTCTCAATACCAAACATACAATTTTAACTCACAGTTCCAATGAAAGTCAACAAAAACTTACTTGTCAATCCAAGGTCCATTGAGTACACAGATATAATCAGCACCAAATACTACGTTGGGCCTCCAGATCCTAGCCAGTTAACCATTTCTTTGAACTGTTAAGTCCAATATGTTAAGGAGGATCGATTAACCCTAGTAAATTGAAGCACTTTCACAAACAGACTGACCTAAAACCTGCCCAAATTCCAGTCCACATAATGTATGCACCAGATAAGGCATGCAATGGCCAAAAATGAGTCCATCTGAGAGTGAAAATTAACTTGTATCACAAAAACAGCATATAGTCTCCAACGAGAGCATTTCATACATTTTACCGTCAAAATTTTACCAGAGGCCACTGTGTGACACACATAGTTATATAATCAGCAAAACAATTATTATATCAAAGTACATGCATTCTGAATGTCATTATACACTAGATTTCAGAACAATTTTTTCCATCCCATTCAAAAACTCATTTACATTCTGCAATTTTCTATGGCTAGAAAGCCCCTTGATGAGAAGGGCAAAACTATGAGAATCGGGAACATATCCCTCATTTTTAAGTTTGTCATATAGCTGGAGAGCTTTGTTGTTCTTGTCTGTCTCACACAATCCCTCAATCACTGTTCTGCATACAGAACCGTTGGCCATAAGACCTCTCTGTGAAATTGCTTTCAGAAGCATTTCCATTTCCTTAAACTTTTGGTTCATACAGAGGCATCTGAAAATGAGATTGAAGGTCAGAGGACTAGGTAAAAGGTTTCTGTACTCCATCTCATAATACAATTTCAAGACCTCTTCCACATTCCCTTCCTTGCAATACCCATCAATTAAATTGCTATAAGTAACTTCATTTGGAGTGAAGTCTTTGTCCAGCAATATCGTCAACATGCGATTGGCTGTGGCAGCAGGACCCGCTTTGCAGAGATTACAAATGAGGGCATTACAGGCAAAAACACTAGGCAAAAAGCTCTTTTCCAGCATTTCCTGTTCTAATTTCATGGCCTCCTCCTCTCGGCCTCCTACTTGACAACAGCCTTGAATAAGGCAATTGTATGTTAGGTCATAAGGTTTCAGGCCTTGTTCTTTCATATGAATCATAAAGTCTTTTGCTTCTTCAATCCTTCCCTTGCTGCAATATCCACTAATTAGTGCCGTGTAAGTAAAATCACAAGCATTAAGCCCTTTCATAACCATCTGTTCGTGAATATCCAAGGCCTGCTGTAAGTCACCAACTTCACAGTGACCATAGATGATCAAACCATAAGCAATGGCTGTTGGAATCAGACTTTTCTTCGCCATCCTTTTCAGAAGCATGGTTCCTTCCTCCACCCTCCCTTGTTTCATCACACGTCTGACAAGGGCTGTATTAACCACAGCAGTGCTTGAACTTCTTTTCCTTTGAATTTTATCCATCAATTCAATTGTTTCCTTTAGGGTGCCCTGCTTGCAAAGGGCATCAATCAAGATTTTTACAGTTATTGTATTTGGGTATACTCTGAGCCCCAGCATTTCTTCATATATTTCCCAAACCATTTCAGTCTGATCAGATTTTTCCACTACATGGAGAAAAGTGTTCCAAGCCCGGAGAGTTGGGACGAGTCCATGATTTTTCATAAGACGACATGTAGACATAGCGTCCTCAAACATCCTCGCTTTTGCATATGCATGAATTAACAAATCAAATACTACAGGACTGGTGCCTGCGGAATTATAGAGATTAATAAATGCTTCAAAAATGTTACCTTGGGAATGCTTGAGAATGAGGGTATCGAGCAAAGGCCTGGCGTGAATGAACATATTTGCTGCAATGAGGAGTTGAATGGTGATGGAGTAGGACTGAAGTGTGTGTTGAATTTGTTGACGGTGAGCTGCCCAGTGGAAAAACTTGAGGGCCAATTTCGCATCCTTGAAGGATTTCGGCGAATCCAATTGCAAATAGAGCAAAACCTTATCGATATGTTGGTGGGTCAATCTGGCTGAATCCACTCGATGGCTCAGAGTGTCCCAATCGCTGCCTTGCTTTACAATGTCACAGATTGTGGATATGAATTTATCGTTATCCTGCTCTTCTCTTTCATCAGGCAGCGAGTGAGACATTGTCGAGACGGCCCTGGTGATGAAGAAACAGAGGCAAGCATTTGGGAGAGGCAAACCCCTAACCCTATTGTTCTTGAGTATTGGTGTCAGGAGATTTCTCCATACTGGGAACTCCATTGCCTCTGCTTATAGATATCAAAGTTGCTGCTACGGAATCATATAGCCAAGCAGCACCCGAAGTACGCAGTTGGAATTGCTTGTAGACCACTGTAGCATAACTTTGGAATGTTTTAGACAGTACATCGTTTTGTGGGTTTATTACAAATGTATAGTTGAAATACTTAATTTGGTTTTAAAGCATTTATTGATTTTACTTACAAAATTCTAATATTATTGGTTTAGTTTTTCGAATTTTATTTCTTAAGGTGGATTATACTTGAAGTCCTCAAATGTAGATAAAAATTGTAAGGTGAGATATGGTTTTCAATTATAAAATTCCGAACTCTCAATTTTAAAAAATTATTTAAAGTCATTTTTTATCTATTAGTAATATTTTGTATTTATATATTTAATTATTTACATTATATAGAATAAATTTTTTATAGTTCAATTTTAATTTACACTAAATAAAATAATTAATAATCGACATTTATCATTCTTTGTTTCTTTATAATTCATTATTGTCAATTCCAATTACGCGCTTAATTGTCATTGTCATTAGAGAAATCTATTGTTATTACATATGTATATAACAAGCTCTTACTTGTGCTTTTTAGCTCTACACTTTCTCAAACACACTTACAAATATTGTGAATAAGTTTTATTTGTTAGAGTAATTATCTGTTTACACTTATTAATTAGATCACTTTGATTTAATTAATTAAGTTGTTTATTACTCTAGTTTATTTAAGCTATCTCTTAGGTGCATTATAATTAATATTTATATTAATTATTAATGTGCAACCTAGCTTTTCTAGTTTTAGGGTTTTGTTCACCTTTATAAGTTGAACTTTGTAGTTCTTTCTTCATTAATTCAGATTAGAATTTAGCTCTCACTTCTTGAGCAACTTCTGAGTTCTTCTCCTTCACTCTTCCTGTTTCTTTCTTGTTACAGGTTCTTGCATGCAGGTGTTCTTCGGGTTCTGTGGATTTGTCTCTCAAATCCTACATGGTATCAGAGCTTCCCTGTTGTTGCCTGGTCTAAAGGTTTTGAAGTCGTGTTTCGAAGATGAAAGCCACAGCTTCTCTGGGGTTTTTTCTTCATTCTAGAGGAGGCTCTCTTTTATGGTACACTTTGAGCAAAAACGGACGCCACCATCGCGCTCAAAAGGCCTGGGAGAGTCAAAAATCATATAAAGTTTGTTGTTTTTGGCCACAGTGACCTCTGGGAAAAAATTTCTCCCTCCTAGGCCATATTGCACGCAAAATCGAGAAAAAAAAATTTAAAAAAAAAAAAACCTTTTCTTTAAGATTTTTAGGGCGCAGCCGGACGCAGCCCGTAGCAACGTCGACGTGCAACCCCAGCACCACCCCGGCCCGGCCCCTCGTCGACGCATCGCTCACTGGCCACCGACCGACCGTCGGTGCAACCCCGCCAGTGCAACCCCCTGGGAGCCACCCGCCCGCCACCGCCGCTGGCGAAAGTCACCCACCCGCCACCACTTGCCACCGCCAACCCGCAGAGGTGACGTCATTGCTAACGTCACTTGTCGGCGAAGTTTTCTGGCAGACTTTCAAAATTTTCGGCGATTTTTTCTTTTTCCGGCAACCGAAAAAAAATTTTGGCGACAGGCCCATGACGTGCTGACGGCCGTCAAATTTTTTCTTGGGTGCTGCAATGGTCATTTGACCGTCAAATTATTTCCCGTCTCTGGTTTTTTCCAGAGAGTTATTTTCAGAGGAGCAGTTGGTTTTTTGGCCATAACTTGTGCATACGGTGTTCGTTTTTGGAAAACAAAATATCATCGGAAAGGTGTTTCCGAGCCGGATGCGATGGTGCTAGTCTTATTTTCTGATTCGGCCATTTGAGCTCTCATTTTTTGCATTGAATTAGAGGCTTCAGTTTCCTCCATCTCTACATCTGGCGTCCAGGTTTTCTTCTCATTTTTTGTGCTTTCTATAGCTGTTCTTTGTTGTATGGGGAATAGATTTATACATTGTGGGGGTGCATTTGCTTTCTGTACTTTAATTCAAAAATGACCCTTCTACTTTCGTCTACTTCTTCTCTCAATGTCGGACCCCTCTGTGGCCCGGCTGACACTACACAATTATCACACCTGGAAAGCACACATGACCAGGCTACTCATGTCATGTGACTTATGGTCATGTCTGGATGAGAACCAACCTATTATGCAGCGTCTATTTGAGGTCCTTCAGCACAGAAACAAAATGGATGAAGCCATGGGTTTGATTGAACTGCACATTTCAAACAACTTCTTGTTTCATCTGGATGGTTTGACCACTCCTCGCGCCTATTGGGGAAATTTTGCAGATCTGTTTGGCACAGTAAATACATTCAGGGCACTTTAGCTTGATGCAAAGTTGACATCCTTGTCTCCTAATAGTTTTTCCACCATTGAAGACTTCTTGATGAAGTTCAATGCTCTCCGATCACTTTTACAGGGATGTGGGAAGACCAAATCAGATGATGAGTGTATCTTTCTGATACTCTCAAAGCTTCGTGTAGAGTTCCAGATTTTCTCCTCCACTTTCTATTCCACTACGGATGCCTTGGGTCCTAGGCACAATATGCCTTCCTTTGCGGCCTTCTGTGATTGGTTGACTCAAGAGCAGTCAAAGATTCAACAATTGAATGATGCTTCAGGTTCTATGAGCCATGCCTTGGTTGCTCACCCATCTCCACGGAAACCAGAGCAGAAACAGGTATCATCATCCACAGAATCTTGGAAGGATTCTCCTTCCCAGCATTCCTCTGGCCCACCTCCTTCACCTAAGGGGAAATCAAAGACAGACAAACCCAAGTGTACTTATTGCAATAAGTTCAATCATGATGAGTCTCAGTGCTTTTAGAAGAAGGTAGATGGATATACCCAACAGATTGCTGATTTGATAGCTCTTCTTCATAAGAGCAACATTGATATTCCTTCTTCCTCTTCTCGTTGGTCTTCTTCATCATCATCTTAGGCAGATGGGTCAGACAACGGAAAGGGTCATGCCTTATGTGCATCTGTTATATCTCCCTCTTCTAGGTGGTTACTAGATTCTGGTGCTTCACATCATATGGCATCTTCTCAGCGTTCCTTCTCATCTTTTGCAACCTCTCCTACCCCACACATCTTGATGGGGAATGACACTGTTATGCCTGTGTGTGGTCAGGGTTCTATTGACATCGATGGTGGTGCATTCTATGATGTACTATGTGTTCCATCCTTGTCATCGAACCTTCTCTCCATTTATCATATTACTCACAATGGGATAGAGAAGATAGTTGAGTTCACTGCAGATTCTATACACATCAGAGATAGTGTGACTGGCCACATTGTTGCTACAGGGACAGTTGATCATGCCACCCACATGTACTCCTCCCATTTTGGTCCACCATCTCCAGTGTTGGAGAATATCTCTCCTACTTCACGAGTGCCTAGTGAGAAGAAGTCGGGCCACCTGAACTTTTGTGTTGCTCCTGAGATCAGTGTTGTGGCTTCTCCACCTCCTCCTCCTATTGCGTCTACATTTGTTCAGCATGATTCTTCTTCAGCAATCCCTGTTATGGTCACTCCCTACATCGAGCCTTCCCCTCCAGTTGTTGAGGGAATATCTGAGGACATTCCTCTCCTCTCAGCTGACAGATTCAGCCCATCTATTGGCCCACCTTCATTGGGGATTCCATTCTAGGAGTCTCATTCATTCTCCTTTGAGCACCAGCTTTGCCTTCCAATTTCACCTCTCATTCAGGGGTTTCCTTGCTGCTCTGAGCCTCTATTTCTTCCACATTGGATTTCCATTGGTTCGATCATTCCTACAGGGGTTCCATCATTTTGGGGGGCTTTGGTGTCTCATCCCTCTTTCATGGGGGGTTTGATTGTACTTATGATTTTGAGAGAGTCTCTTGAGCCATTCTTTTCTACATTTTTTTCTATCTCTTCTTGGAATATGGTTTTTCCCATGTGGTTTTCTCTATTTCTTCACTTTACAGAGATTTGGTTGTGCTTGGGTACCTGATCAAGCCTTGTTTCCGGAACCCATTTTCCTGCTTTCATAGCTATGCTAGGTTAGCTTACCTCCTGAGCTTCGCTTAAGGGGGGTGTTAGAGTAATTATTTGTTTACACTTATTAATTAGATCACTTTGATTTAATTAATTAAGTTGTTTATTACTCTAGTTTACTTAAGCTATCTCTTAGGTGCATTATAATTAATATTTACATTAATTATTAATATGCAACCTAACTTTTCTATTTTTAGGGTTTTGTTCACCTTTATAGGTTGAACTTTGTAGTTCTTTCTTCATTAATTCAGATTACAATTTAGCTCTCACTTCTTGAGCAACTTCTGAGTTCTTCTCCTTCCCTCTTCCTACTTCTTTCTTGTTACAGGTTCTTGCATGCAGGTGTTCTTTAGGTTCTGTGGATTTGTCTCTCAAATCCTACATTATTGACATCAAATTCGAAATTCTACAATTGAAAAAATTACATCCAAAAACACCTAAGAACTAAATCACAAGTGCAAACTCACTCCAACATCCAAAACATTATTCATATGTTATAAGTCTCTTACCACTAATCTAGTTCTACATTTTTAGTTGCTAGACCTCTATCTTAGAATCTTAGTATCAAAATTGACAACCTTCCTCTAGTAACTCTAATTTTACCTCCCATTCCAATCACTTTTCTCTTAAATTGTTCTTTTTTTTGTTTACATTATCAAATTCAACTCAAGTAACTTTATCTTATGATTTAATCATGAGATTATATCTATTATAAATTTGATAGAAGGTTATTTATTTCATTGCATTTGTGAAACTATAAATTCCATCCCTATCCTTTCAATTAGATCTATATATTTTTTAATTTCAAACCAATTGCTTTGATTTCTTTTCATCATAAGTATTCACTAATCTAGTTCCACATTTTAAGCTAGATCTTTATCATAGCATCTAAACATCAATATTTTTTTCTTGATGGGGTTGAAGAAGGGGCAAGACTAATCCCCTCGAGATGCACGCAATAGCCCATAAACCATGTGCATCAGGTAAGCCAAGGCCTCGAAGTCAAACTCGAGACCAACAAGGAGCAAATCCACGCCCCAAGTCTGGTGAATCAGTGGTCTATAAAATTTATTTAACAACTAGAGACTTAAACATAATAGCACCACAACATGTTATTAGTTCATTGAGAACCAAAGTCATATCATGAAAAATTTACCAAATCATGAAATACAAGAACTAGAGATGAACCCAATATGACAGTGGTATTTGAGTGGAAAACCCTTAAAGGGTAAAAAAAAAC
Organism: Thuja plicata; assembly: GCA_018584345.1. Lineage (NCBI taxonomy): Eukaryota > Viridiplantae > Streptophyta > Pinopsida > Cupressales > Cupressaceae > Thuja > Thuja plicata. The sequence goes on along the minus strand of MU227873.1, from coordinate 2,233,192 downwards.
TATGAAATATCATTTAAATATTAGGCCCCACTAACCAAAACCTCACTAGTCACATTTACGCCTCACTAGAAAAGGTCTCATTGATCACAAGCCTCATTGGCTACATTCAGAGCACCGAATCTAGGAGCACCAACCCCTTACAAATTTACAAGCACAAACTTCAAGGAGCACCAACCCCTTTACATAAATCTCAAAATAATATACAAAGAGTTACTCTATTTTGCAACAAATCATTCATCATAAACTAATTACCCTGCAACCTGAAATGGATTTGCAATAATATCTCTCATCGGAAATGATAAATAAGAAAATACCAATCACTGTTAGCAACTCTACAAACTGAACTCTAGCATCATAGCTTTGTCATCAACTTTGGTACTTAGATGTCATCTTTACAATCACCTCGCACAAAACCTTTAAAATTTTCTTTTTCTTTATTGTTGGTTAAGACTCCTTGTACTCATGCAAACAACATCTCAACACATTGTAAGATCTACTGTAACTTTCCTTGTTAACAATGAACACACTTCTTCATTATTTTCAGTGAAAATTTTGTATTCATCTGTTATTACAAAAACTCGTGCAATGTGCATGTTATAGCATTATCAACATTCTCTTCCTTTGAACACACTTATCTCATCTATCTCTCATGAATATATCTATGTAGATATTCTATCATCCTCCACACTTCTCCTCAAGACCTAAAAAGACACAAAAAAAAACACTTCATCTTCTCATTCTTAAAATGGACACTATATCTATTGTCATCTTTCTTGAAGCATAGATATATCTGTCATGCCCAAATTTGCATGCAAAAACATAACAATTTTTTTTAAAAAAAAGTGCTTCTAAAAGGTGAAGGATGATGCAAAGCATTTAATTGATGTTTACCAAACATGTGTTCGAACTAACAAAGTTAAGAAACTGTTTAGGTTGAGAGGATTGTGTGCCACTGATGGAATTAGGATTAAGGGGAATCGTGACAAAGGTCAACATCCCTTAACTCAATCATTTTGAAGGAGGTTTACTAAGTTTCCAGTTTATGATGATTAACCATCTAATCATCTTATACTTAAAATCAAGACTTTGAGGGAAATAAATCAAGCGATAAACTTGCATTGATAAACATCACGATGCTTTAAGTCTCGATTAGGTTTGATGTCAAAAGGTAACGAATTGAAAACCTTGTTTAAGTTAAGTTTATTTGCTCATTTAATATATTTTGAAGGTGAATTAGCTATTAATAATTTTACTATAATATGCTTCACAAAACTTCCTTGATCTTGTTCGATTCCATAGGACTTAATAATCGACTAAATGTTTTTGTTTAAAATAATTATCCTAAGAACCTAAAGTTACAAGCTCGTAATTTCAAACAATGTCTTCATGCAAGGTTTTCGACTATGGGAATCTTCTCTATTCCAAATTCGATTTAAGAGAATACATATTTCTAATTTCGATTGCATTGAACCATTTAAGTCTTATATAATTGAGGGTATAATTTGAGTAGTCTTATTCAAAATCATTGTTTAATATTATTTACTATAAATACGTTACTCAAAGAATCACTAAATTAATCTTCTAACAAAAAGGTGCTTAACATATTTGTCTATCTGCACTACTAATCATTTAAATGCATTTAAGACATTTTATTAAGAACTTAATTAATTGTCATCCACCAATTCTTAATCATAATCATATATGATCCATGAAATTAAACATTTAGTTACTTTATAAAAGGATTTAGTTAGATTAAATTAACTAATAAATTTCTCCAAAAGGAATTAAATTTAACAATTTATATTTTAAAATTTTATCCCAAAAGGAATTAGTAGTAAAAATTTATTAGTTAAAACATTAAAAATATGCTATTACAAAAGCATCTAATTTATTAAAAGCATTAACAATAATATACCTAAGTTAATATAAAATAACCCACTAATAGATTAAAAAGAGAAAACTAGATGGAAATTTCGAATTCCCACCAAAAGTAAGTTTTAAACTATCCCACAAAAAGCATTCTCAAAATAAAAAATAATAATAATTAAATCAACTCTCTATTTTGTAAACACTGGCCCTAATTTGAAATTAGGGGTAGGGGCAAAATATGAAAGCCCAAAGAATGAGTTCACTCTCATTTCTCTCTCCTTTCTTTTCTTCCTCCATTTTGAAACTCTATTCTCTATTTTTTTTTAGTTGCAGGTTTGGAAGCAAGAAGCCATGGAAGACTACAAGGAGAATGTGTATGTATACATATTATATATGCATTTATGCTGATAGCAATGACGAAACCCTACATTAAAATTTGCATATTAAAATGTGCTATTATGGGGCTGCAAACTCTTTTATTTTGTTGGGTTATTGTTTCATTTTAAAATGCTTGGGGTTTTGGTTTAACCCCACAAAATGGGGGACACGCTGAAGGGAGTGGGGAGTGCTTGCCACGTCATGGGCTGCTCCGGCTACCACGGCCCACAGCCCACGACCCAATCGTGTTTGTGGTGCGTGGAGCCGGGCCTCCACGAGGTAAGGGGGTGAGGGGGCCAGTCCCGCCGACAGCCTTCCCTT
>MU227873.1:2206198-2222252 GCA_018584345.1 Thuja plicata | reverse complement strand
CACCACCATGATGGCTAGATCTAGGGTTTGAATGATGAATCTTGAATGTTTGCACCTAATCCCTTCAAAGGCTTGAAAGCTTGAATCCTTGATCTTAAATGGAGAACTTGAATGCTTGAGAGGAAGATTTGAACACCTTGAAAGCTTGGAAATGGATGCTTGAACCTTTTTCTTCTTGACAAAATCTTGATTAGAGCTTTTTCTCACTTAGAAGACTTAAAGGAAATGAGAGAGAAATGCTTCCTTTTATATGAAATTAGGGCACAATCTTCTAAGGAGGCCTACATAGGAGGATTAAATTCCCAATAAGGCATTTACCCCTAGGAGAGGACCTATATTAAATATAATTTAGGAATCAATGCTTTGGAACCCGAAACAACCGACCCAGAAGCGGGAAAACTAAATTTTTGATGACCCCTGGCAGCCGACAAGCTTCCAGATTTGAAAGGGGGACCCAGGTCAAGGTCGAGGTCGACCCTAACCTAGGTCAAGGTCAAGGTTGACCTTGACCCAAGGGGCCAGAACCCCTGAAAATATGCCAGGTGGGGTAGGAGGTGCCCGGAGAGGCCCAATTAGGGTTCTAAACCAACACAGAAGCATAAGATGATGCAGAAACGGGAGGATGATATGATGGAGGTCAAAAACATCCCCTAAGGAGGGATAAATTCTCTTAACATGGAAGTTCTTCCATTTTAATATGATACACATTATACTATCCAAAACATAGGATTCAGAATTAGATCTTTCTACTAAAGTCATAACATAAAAAAATTTCAATCAGAAGCATATAAAAGTATATTCTAGCATCATCAAAATGTAATATCATCACATAGTATCTAAAGATAAAAATCACTATCAAACAAGCCATATATCATAATAATGTAACATCTTGGTAACCAAGTATGAAAATATCAGTTGTGCTATGATGGGTCAGGGTAGAATCCCACAATAACAGTATCAAAATATCATCTCAACTAGTCATAACATAACATAACAGGATCTCATGATATATCTCAAGTCTAAGGTAGGTCACATAAATCAAGTAGACAAGAGATCACCCCAAGGGTACCATCTCACACGGGTTCAACATAGACATGAATACAAGAATAACTCCCCTCCCCATCCTTAAGGATGTCAAACATAGAAGGGAAACAAGGGAGGCTCTCCAATATCTTTAATCATCGAATATGGTTTTCTAATGACATCACATTGTTATCAACTATTATATCCAATGTGACTGCTCAACATGTTACTTTTGATTAATCAACACAACCCTTCAACTTCCAACTCCTTTGCTTACCAAGCAATCTTAAACAAACATTTTATATTAAAAAACTAATCAACTTGCTTGTACTTATAGAAGATTAAAAAATAGCCTTAGATGTCACTTAAATTATAAATAACATAATCATATGATGTCATGTGGTTTTAATTTGTCTCTTGATGGTTTTTTTGTTGTTTGACTAGCTCTAGTCACTAGTGAATTTTGTTCTTGCCACCAAAGTGATAGGATTAAATATTTGCATAGTAAACTTTTGAACATCAAACCCTGATCATCCTTTTTGCATTAAATCTTCAAGAAAATAAATCATTAACATAAGGAATGCACTTTGAGATCCATCAACCAACTCTTTCAAACCACCTTATAATCATTTGCTACATGAGTTAACATACATTTGTAACATCAAATCTAAAATTCCTTGAAGCATAGCTCGCCAAAACTCTCTTTGATGAACACACTACTTTGCACCTTACCATTCCTGTATCAATTACATACTAACATTGTCATGAATATGCTAACTATCTTCATTAGCATCTAGCTCCCCCTCTAACAATGCACTTGACTTGGTTGACATCAATGTCAACAATAACTCTGCTTAACTTTCCAATCATGCCAACAAATCCAACTCCACTACCTGTGTAGGCTCGGATCTAAACATCAATATTGACAACCCACTAATTTCAAAGCAAGCAAAAATTTTACCTCAGTATTTTCAATCATATTTGGCTTAAATTACTCAATTATTTTATTTACATTAATCAACCTCAACTCAACTAATTTTATTTTAGATTCTAATCATTATATTAGACTCATTCTAAATTTAATATAGGTTCATTTTATTTTATTGCATTTTGATGAACTTATAACTTCCATCCATGTCCTTTTAGTAGATTTTTTTTAGTTTTTGAGTTTCAAAACTAATTGTTGTAATTTTCCTCATCACTTCTTAAGATCAATTTTCTCTACATACATGCATTACCTTACTTAGGGTATATTTCGTAATTGATTTTCACTTTGTGAATCCCACCATATGTGTTATTAAATACTAAAGATTATCCCTAAACTACAATCAACCTTATCCTTGGCCTAAATTCTTGTGTATATATGTTGAATAGGATGAATAACTGAGAGGGGGGTGAATCAATTAATCCAAAACACTTTCATAAAATTTTTTAGAATGGATAAGAACATAAAATATTAAGAAACATATAATAGAAATCAATATGAAACTATGAACATAATGAATACCGGATCACCAAAATTTACGTGGAAACCCAAACTGGGAAAAACCACAGAGAAGCTAATTCTCATGAAAGTAAACACTGATTAAGGTGACACTGGTTAAGGTGAGTTTTACAAGGGATCACTATCAATTTGCTCACTATTGTTTGGCTCGTTGTTAGTTGGGCTAAGTACCCAAAGATAAGAAAGGCTAAATTCCAACGCAAATAAGCTCATTGCCAATACAAAATGATTTACTAACAAAATGTGAACTGATAGAATTGCATTTGTTTATGCATGGAATAATTCTAATTGATAGTACAATAGTCACTGTCAGTATAAAATACAATACAAATCTTCTACCAATATCATTGGCATAACTGATGCAGAGCTTGGTTGAAGTTGATTGGTACAGGTTAGATGACAAGAATATCAATTATTGTGTTGTTATTTATGTCAACTTGGCATTGTATTTGTTGACAGTGTTCCTGATGTGCTGCTAAGTATTTGTGTAGATAAATTTTGTGTTGCAGTAGGAATTGGAGTATGTGATCATTGTTGGAGACTCGGGGATGTCTCTAGATTCATTATGTATGATTGTCTATTCTAGAAACAAAATGGATCAAGTTATGATTGATTGAAGGGTAACAGGTTGGTAGACAAAAGAAAAGACAGTGAAAGACACTGAATGATTTGATTGTTCAATCAAATCACTATGGATTCAAGTGTTGCAATCATGATATGATTATCTTGACTAGGATATGTTATTGATACTATGATCTCTACAAGATTGGATTACCGCAAGGCATTATTTCAGTTGATAGAAGATCATTTTGTATATAAGAGAAAAATATTTGAATAGGTTTGAGCAGTTGGTGTTAGATCGGTGAGCGGTGGTGATGCAATCGGTTGCAGTGGATGATTTCATGATCCAGGTGTCAAGATGACATGGCATAACAAATTTTTGATGCTAATTTTCTATTTCATTTCTTGAGGTGAATGGATTTAATCAAGTTTTGGAAGCATGTTGAAGAAGTCAAAAAGGTTTGACTGTTCTTGATTTAAATCGAATGTGTGATGGATCTGAGGCTGACATGAACTTGAAATTGTAATTAATAATTGATAACACATTTTAGGGTTCAAGGATTGAGAGGGAATGAATTGTAATGATAAAATTCAAATGTATTAGGTCATGTCTAAGGCGGTGGCCGCCTAATGAACTTGTAATGCACTTATATGTAAATTGATGAATTATGCAAGTGTAGATCGAACTTGTAATGCACTTATATGTAAATTGATGAATTATGCAAGTGTAGATCGTGGATGTGAAGGTGCGGTCAAGTAAAGAATGAAGATTGTCTACAAGAAGTAGAAGTGTTGTGCTTAATTGGATCTAAACAAATAGAGGAGGAGTGCTACACCTAGATCATTGTACTTGTTGAATTATAATAGGTTCGACAAGAAAATCCCTTAACTAGGTATATCCTAATAGGTCTTGATCAGTAAATCCTTTAACCAGGTGACTCTTTAATTAGGGTTTAAATCCTTTAACACGGTTACTCCTAATAGGGTAAAGATCCTAATAGGGCTAGAGGCAAATCCCTTGATCAGGTGACTCCTAATAGGGTATGCTCCTAACAGGGCATCATTGTAAGCTCCTAACAGGGCTAGGCCTTTAATAAGGCACATTTCAGAAGTGTGCAAATATTTGTGGGTACTAATTCCCAGTGTGGTTTTTCCCTCTAACCAAGGGTTTCCTTGATAAAAATACTAGTGTCACTTTGTTTCATGATTTGGATGTTTGTTTGGTCTCTCTGTTTATTGTTGCATAAGTTTTAAAGTTGATGAATGATGTTAAAGTGTTGAATGAATTGGGAAAAGTTCTAATATGATAGATTAATGATTCACCCCCGCTCTCATTAATCTTGGACCTTGTAGTGTTAACAATTGGTTTAAGATCCTAGGTCCTCCTTTTGGTAAGCTTAATAGCTTGAGTAAAAGATTTGATGATAAAGAAGGAAGGTCTTAAGTTCACAAGAGACAACTACACTATATGGAGCGACATGATGAAGATCTCTTTGAAAGGCATGGGACCACAATTTTGGAATCATGTGGAAACAAAATATACAGTTCCTACTGGGACTCTCCCTGCAGATCAATTGAAGGAACAATAGTAGAACATGCAAGCATTAGAGGCCATAGTAAGTACTATATCTGATACTAAATATATTGATGTACATGGACTTAAGACTACTTATGAGGTTTGGGAAAAGTTAAATCTAATATATGGTGGAGACATACATGTGCAAAAAGCTAGGGTAGATAGTTTGAAGGATAAATATGATGACATGAAAATAGTAGAAGGTGAGAACATTTCTCAATATGGTCAAAGGATAAAGGAAGTAGTTGGTGCTATCAAAGTTTCTAGTGGTAACATTGAAGAAGGTGATGTGGTAAGTAAAATGTTGAGAACCTTGCTACCTTCTTATTCCATTAGAGTCTATGCTATACAAGAATTGAGGACATTTGATATTGTTTCTATTGATGGATTGAATGGTAAGCTCACTGCTTTTGAATCAAGTAACTATGATAAAAGTATGCCTAAAGTTGAAGCAGATTTTAAGGCCTCTTTATCATTAGAATCAGAGAAGAAGGGAAAATAGATAAGTCATGAATCTTCCTGCATGACAAGCTATTCAAGGGAACTTGAATCTATATTGGATGAAGAGAAGAAGCAAGAAGAACTTGAAGCATTACTTGCAAAAAGAATACCTAAAGGTACTGGTAAGTATAAAGGCAAGTTACCTTTGAAATGTTTTTCATGTAACAAGATAGGACATATTTCTGCCAGGTCTCCTAATGGAACAAAAATAGAAGATCAAAAGATTCAAGGGAAAAGGAAAGAAACAATGCTATGTTGCAGTAGATGAAGGTGTGACTAATGAAGAATCTGATGACAATGATGGAGAAGTGATAGTGTTTGTTTTGGTTAAAAAAGAAGCTTCTGAAGAGGAGAAGGCATTGGTCTCACACATGGAACATGGTAATAAATGGGTCATTGATAGTGGGTGCTCACATCACATGACTAGTGAAAAAAATAAGTTCTTAAAGCTAGATGAATCTAACGGTGGTGTGGTCAAGTTTGGAAACAATACACCCTGCATGGTAAGAGGTAAAGGTTCAATCTCTTTGAATAGAAAAAGAAATGTTGATGATGTATATTGAGTTGAAGGATTTACATATAAATTATTGAGTTTTGGTCAATTGAACAACAAAGGTTATCATTTAAAGTTCAAAGGAGGTATGTGCAAGATATTTGGAAGCTCAGGAGATCTGAATGCTACTGGGAAACAAACTAAATGTAACTTATACCATCTAAATACTACTGTTAATAGTGGTTTGGTTGATAAGGTTGAAGATAGTTGGTTGTGGCATAGAAGGTTTTTTCATCTGAATTTTTATAGTTTGATCAAGATTAGTAAGTCAAATGTTGTTAGGGGATTGCCACAACTTGTGAAACCAAGCAATGTAATGTGTAAGGAATGTCAGTTGGGTAAGTTGAGTTGTTCTACTTTCAGCAGTAAGTCTTTTTCATCTGAAAATATATTGGATTTAGTACATACTAATCATTTTGGTCCTATGAGGACAATGAGTTATCATGGTGATAAGTATTTCATGTTGTTTATTGATGACTATTCAAGAATGATGTGGGTGACATTCTTGAAGGATAAATCTGAAGCTTTCTATAAGTTCAAAGAGTTCATGGCACTTGTTGAGAATGAAATAGGTAATAAATTGAAGTGTTTAAGATCATACTGAGGAGATTTGCCTTCATGGGATTTCATTGAGTATCGTAGAGAAAATGGAATCAAGAGACAAATTTCAACACCAAGGACTCCTCAACAAAAAAGAATTGCAAAAAATGAGGAATATAACTATAGTTTATGTTGCCAGGACAATGATGATTCAAGGTAATGTAGCTAAGTCATATTGGAGAGAAGCCATTAGCACTGTAGTCTAGACAATGAATTGGGTACAAGTGAAGAAAGGAACTGGTAAGACACCTTATGAATTGTGGAATGGTCATACACATAGTGTTAAATATTTCAAAAAATTTGGTAGTAGATACTATATCAAGAGAAATGATTTCATTGGCGAGTTTGATCCTATGAGTGATGAAGGTATTTTCTTGGGATATTCTACCAAAAGGACTAACAAGATGATTGAAAGAACCAATGTGAAGGTAGATTAATATCCAGAGAAATCTGATGAAACAAGCAAGAATGAATTAGAGAATGTCTAGGATATTGTATATGTATAACCTGAAGTGCAAGATACAGTTGAGCAGAACAATGAGGAAGAAGTAGTTTAACCAAAAGAAGAAGCTCCTAGACCTGAACTTGTTATTCTAAGGTATGTAAAGCTGAATCATTCTACTGATCAAATCATAGGTGTGGAAATAAGAAGTAAAATCGGGGATAGTACATGTCTAATTTCAAAGTTTGAGCCTAAGACTGCGAATGAAGCTTTGAAGAATGATGATTTGATAAAATCTAGGGAAGAGGAACTTGATAAGATTAAAACATGGTCACTTGTTCCTAGACCAACAGATAAGAATGTGATTGGTACAAAGTGCATTTTCAAGAACAAACTGAATGAAGATGGAGAAGCGGTTCGTAATAAGGCAAGACTTGTGTGTAAGGGCTATGCACAAGAGGAAGTATTGGACCATGGAGAGAAATTTTCTCCTGTGGCAAGACTTGAAGGGGTAATAATTTTACTTTCTTATGCTACCTATAATAAGTTTAAATTTTTTCAAACAAATGTCAAATTTTCTTTTGTAAATGGGATTCTTGAAGAAGAGGTTTATATAGAGCAACTAGATGGATTTTCTCTAACTGAGAACAAGGACATGGTGTGCAAGATGCAAAAGGAAATGTATGGACTAAAATAAGCACCTAGAGCATGGTATGAAATATTACACTCTTATCTCATCAAGATTGATTTCCTAAGAACAAGTGAAGATAATAATGTATGCTTGAAGGTTGAAGGTGATAAGATACTATTAGATGAAGTGTTTGTGGATGACATAATCTTTGGAGGAAATGATGAGATGATATTGGCATTTTCTGAATAGATGAAGAGAGAGTTTGAGATGTCAATGATAGGAGAAATTGAGTTCTTTATTGGATTGTAGATTTCACAACTAAAGCATGGTATTTATATTAGTTAGTCCAAGTATATAACGGAAGTACTGAAGACCTTTGGAATGGAAGATTCCAAGCTAGTTGGAACCCCCATGGTGATAGGATGCAAGCTATCTAAGGATGATGATTCAAGTTCAGTGGATACAACTCTGTACAGATCCATGATTGGTAAGTTGTATTATGTTGTTAATAGTAGACCAAACATTGCACAAGCAGTTGGAATAGTGGCCAGATTTAAAGTGAATCCTAAGGAATCTCATGGTAGCAGTAAAAAGGATATTCAAGTACTTGAAAGGGACAAAAGACTATGGTCTTTAGTATGCTCGCAATGGTGATTTCTCTTTGAGTATTTTTACTGATGCAGATTGGGCAGGAAACATTGATGACATAAATAGTACAAATGGAGGAGCATTCTTCCTAGGAGGAAGACTTGTATCATGGAAAAGTAAGAAGAAAAATTGCATCTCCCAATCTCCTGCAGAAGTTGAGTGTGTAGCAGTAGCTATAAATTATACACAAATTGCATGGGTGAAGTAGATCCTAGAAGGTATCAAAGAGAGGGTAACTAAACCTGTTACTATCTACTGTGATGATACAAGTGCAATCAATATTTCAAAGAATCCAATAATGCATTCCAAGACTAAACATATTGCAATCAAGTATCATTTCTTAAGAGAGAAAGTGCAGGAAAAGGTAGTCAAGTTGGAATATGTGCCAATAAAGGATCAGTTAGCGGATATATTTACTAAATCATTACCTAAAGATACTTTTGAGTTTTAAAGAGGTAAGTTAGGAGTTATTCCCCTACCTAAATAATACTAAAATTTTGTTGTAGGCATCAATCAAGTGGACTCATTGAATACCTTTCACTATTAGATTGATGATTAAGGGGACTGCTCCTTAGGGGGAGCAGTCAGAGCTAAAGGAAGATGTTGCATAAGTAGGTGACTTATGTGTCCCCTTTGGCATTTTTTTCAAAGGGGGAGAATAATCAGATGAAGAGACAGGGAGAAGACTAGGAAGATCAAGACAAGAAGTATTGATGCATCAGCTAAGGGGGATCAATTGTTATCAGATCAATGTGGCATTGTCATTAATGAAAAGGGGGAGATTATTGGTATAACTGATATAAAGCTTGGTTGAATTTTATTGGTACAGGGTTGATGACAGGAAGATTAGTTATTGTGTTGTCATTTATGTCAATTTGGTGTTGTATTTGTTGATAGTGTTCCTGATGTGCTGCTAAGTATTTATGCAGATAAATTATGTGTTGCAGTAGGAATTAGAGTGTGTGATCATTGCTATAGACTCATGGATTTCTCTAGATTCATTATGTATGATCATGCATTATGGAAAAAAATGGAGCAAGTTATGATCAATTAAAGGGCAACAGGGAAAACATAAGAACAAACAATGACAAACTGTGAATGATTTGATTGTTCTATCAAATCAGTATGGATTTAAGTGTTGCGATCATGTTATGATCATCTTGACTAGGATATGTTATTGATACTATGATCACTACAGGATTGGAGTACCACAAGGCATTTTTTCAGTTGATAGAAGATCATTTTGTGCATAATAGCAAAATGTTTGAACAGGTTTGAGCAGTTGGTGCTAGATCGGTGATGCGATCGATTGCAATGGATATTTTCATGATCCAGGTGTCAAGGAAACATGGCATAACATATTTGTGATACTAATTTTCTATTTCATTTCTCAAGGTGATTGGATTTAATCAAATTTTGGAAGCATGTTGAAGAAGTAAAAAAGGTTTGATTGTTCTTGATTTAAATTGAATTTGTGATGGATCTGAAGGCCGACACAGACTTGAAATTATAATTAATAATTGGTAACACATTTTAGGGTTCAAGGATTGAGAGGGAATTAATTGTAATGATAAAATTCAAATGTATTAGGTCATGTCTAATGTGGTGGCGGCCTAATGAACTTGCAATGTATTTATATATAAATGGATGAATCATGCAAGTGTAGATCATGGATGTGAAGGTGTGGTCGAATGAAGAGGGAAGATTGCATAAAAGAAGAAAAAGTGTTGTGCTTAATTGGATATAAACAAGTAGAGGAGGAGTGCTACACCCATATCATTGTACTTGTTAAATTCTAATAGGTTTTGCAATAAAATCCCTTAATTGGGTAGATCCTAACATGGTTTGATCAGTAAATCATTTAACCATGTGACTTTTTAATTAGGGTTTAAATCCTTTAACAAGGTTACTTCTAACAGGGTACAACTCCTAATAGGGCTAGAGGTAAATCCCTTGACCGAGTGACTCCTAACAGGTTCTAACAGGGCATCATTGTAATATCCTAATAGGGCTATACCTTTAACTGGGTGCATTTCAGAAGAGTGCAAATAGTTTTGGGTACTAATTTCCACAGTGTTTTTTCCCTCTAACCAAGGGTTTCAAAGATTAAAATATTGTTGGCACTTTGTTACATGATTTGGATGTTTGTTTGGTCTCTTTGTTTATTGTTGGATAAGGTTTGACGTTGATGAATGATGTTAATGTGTTGAATAAATTGGGAAAATTTCTAATTCGATAGATTACTAATTCACCCCCCTCTCAGTAATCTTGAACCTTATAGTATTAACAAACATATACCAAACCTCTGCAACATAGTATGTAAGACCTTCTATCTGTACCACAGTAAATCTTCACTTAACTTTATTCTTCTTACACACCACTTCTAGATATACACTTAAATAAACTTGCACTATATCTCCTTCAGATCTTTATTTATCGCATACATACATACACTCTCTCATTAGATACAACAATATGTCTCTATTTATATATGCATTCGATAGGGTAGCAACATATATTGTCCAAGCCACATAACATGTCGACCAAAAAACAAAAGAAATTACATTTATATTTAACATGCTTCCAACAAACCTAAATCTGTGTCATACTTAAGAAATATTTACAACACATTACCAAAAGGCCTAAATATAGGTCACACTTAATATGTATAAATTTTGTATTACATTTACTAAAAGATAAATAAATTATTGAACCATCAGAACACCACAACCAATTCCAAGACTCGAACAACAAAACTTTTGAACCAACTGATAGATAAGACTAGACGAAACCTGTCCAGAATAAAGATACGATCACTATACCAAAACTTCTGATGAAATTGCAAGAATGTCTAGGTAGAAGGAACACTTAGAAGAACTCTGTAAGAACAACAACCAACAAGTGCTAATAGAAACTGTAACCACTAAAACATGTTGATGTACCAGAAGATGTATTTCATTAGTAGAAACAAGTACACTTGACACCATACACCAAAAATACATGTACAAAATCGATTCTTCATGCATAACCGAAACCTTGATGTTTGATTGACAGTCATAGACATCCAAACTAACATTGCCAATGACCAATCGATACCACAAAGTGACTGGTATTGAGGTTTTGACATCAATGACAACAATGCCAACAACATCTCAATATGTCTAACAATATCAAGAATCTATATGTATCATAATTTATTTTAACAAATACCTTGAGCTTTAAGGACATCATGCATTTTTATCAAAAATATGGTGCAGATGTTGATGTGCAAGCGCGACACTGATTTGCAAATATACTACAAAAACTAAGGAAAGAATTAAAATTTCCTATGCTGACTCTAATGTATGGCTAAAATACATCTAGCTCCACACTAGGGAATTTCAGATAAAAATGGATGAGGCTATAATCACTCGATATCATCAATACAAGGTAATGGATCTATTCTACTGAACATATCATCATATACATGTAAATTACTAAAACTAAAATACATAAGGATAAAAATGAGCACATCATTCTCTAAATCTATCTTTGGAAGAGGTCAACCACCTGTACACTGGTCCCCAATAGTGGTAAAGTGCAATGCTACCCTACCATGTGGAACCCTTAGGCCCACCCCACCATGCTCGTGTAGATAGTCACCCGACCACAAGTACCATAAACAAATACACACAAGAGATGTCTCACACTCACACCAAGAAGATGCATAACTCAAGGGACAGTACAAGATCCAATGCACCACATATATGCAAAATATAGTCATCCATGGAGAAAAAATAACACGTGGAACAATGTCTAAAGCATAATACAATGCAGTACAATGATAATACATGGAGAATAGCAGGGTACTTCTCAATGCTACTGGACCTATATGTCAGAGTACTAACCATATGGAGTATATTCATGGGGCATAATAATCAACCTCACACACATATCACTCATGATTTCTAGGGATTCAATGGTCTCCACCATCTACACTCGCGCTTGGATCCCTCATGAAGTCTAAGGAATCAATTGTTATCACATTACCATCTATGCTCACGCTCGGGTCATGCATGACCTCTAGGGATTTGATGGTATCAAAGTACAAATTTATCTATCTTAGTGTTTATAGCCAATTCATTTTATTATTCTTTCATTTTTTAAGAAAAATCCTTGACGCAACTTATGCGACCACTTCTGGGTTAGGGTCTACATAGAGAGCTACTCACCATGCCTACTCAACGCACCAATTCCTATGGCTCAATACGAAAGATGAAGACTAACTCAATAAGATTGTCCACTCAATCTACACTGAGGACATAAGAAAAACACTTCATCCACTTGGTTTACACCAAGGACAATATGAAATAGGAACTTTGTCCACTTGGTCTACACCGATGACAAGATAACTCAAAGGATTTCCACTCGGTCAACATCAAGGAAATAAGCATAAGATGTAATTTCTAATTGGTCTACACAAGGGGCTTAAATAATAATCCTCAACAAGCAAGCAAGGTAATAATAGGAGGACACTTCACTCCCTAAACACTCAAAGTAAGGAAAGTCGAGTAAACACACAACCTAGCCAAATAACAAGTTGCTTGATAGGCCAATTTTCCAAGAGCACAACTTTCCATGGAATCCATCATACCTCTCATTATATCATGAGGGAATCTCAAAACACCTCAAAAGCATTAAAATACCAAATTCTGGCGAAATTTGGCAAGGTGCAAAAAGTAGCATTTTAACTTTAAAAGGGTGAGTTCAGATTGTGGTAGCTATTATCTATAATGTCCTCAATCCATTCTGATAGCATGATCCTATTATAATCATGAAGTACTAATAAATCGAACAATCCAATCATGCCAAACATGGTGACAAAAAATCTGTGAGGCATGCAAAATGATGTGCCCACGAAAACACCCAAAATTGACACACAAAACAAAGCTACAAAATTAAGACCCATTTTCTCTAATACACCCAACATCACATTTATCTAGTAAAATTCATGTTCTAGACACACAAAAAAAGGGGTAGCCTAACACTAAAAAATCCATAAATGCCAAACTCCAAAACATAAAATGCTGATGGAAATCAAAAAAATATATGGAATGCAGTGAAATTATGGGGGAATGATAATTCTTAGCCCATGAAAGTAAAGCATTTTATTTTATTCCACAAGATGAATAAAATCAAAAGATATGAAAATCCCTACCTCACACTAAGAGGGGAACGACAAAAATAGTGAGAAGAAAATAAAAAATCGATGAAACCATGAATGACTCCCCACAAAGAAGGGCAATCACGGAAGGAATGCAATGAGTTGCTAACCACAAAAATCTGGTGAGCGGATTGATCACAATGAACAAATAAAGATTTTCTCCAAAATGATTTGGAGCAAAATCCCAATTTTCACCCAAAGGCAAAGTGAAAAAGGTGAAGAAAAAGAACCCTTTTTCAAATAAAATGTCACTTTTTGCCAAAAGGCCAAAAATGATTTAAAATTAAATCGCTTAAATAATTTAAATTAACTACAAAATTTCTAAAATTCAATTAAATCAATTCCAATGAACTAGAATGCAACTATGAAAAAATAGCTGGCAAATAAAAACTAAATCTCTAAATAATAAAATCATCATTTAACCCTAACTCAACCACGATAACTATGGGAACTCTAAATGCACAGACACATCCACTAGTCTATCGCAAAATGCATATAAAATCTGGATTTACCCACACATACCAGAGCTATATTATAAAAAATAGAGATACACCATTCATACAGGGATGATATTGACTCAATCATGAAAGATCGGTGAAACTATCTCATATGCCACTATCAGGATAAGACATACTCAAACCTATAGCTCAAGCATAATATTGTCTAGTACGTGTTCACTAAAAGACACAAACATCAAGTGTAGTTGTTCGCAATATAAATAGTTGAAGCACATGAACATACAAAATATCAAACAATGAAGGAGAACCAGACATCGTGTGGACCTCATAGATGAGTAACTATGACTTTATCTCACTTTGTACAATCACATCAGGTATAATCCATAAATAATTATATAATCATAGTAGTGAGCATGATCATCTCATTTAAATAAAACTTTTCATTAAAATATAAAGAATTAAAATAATCATTTACAATAATATGAGAACATAATAGTGAAAATATCAATGAAATATCCATCAACATATAAGGTACAATATAACCAAGAATCATATACAATCATCAATAATATATTGATCCAATGTTCTTGAATGCAAAATACACTAGATATCATATTAAAGCATCATGTTACATCAAAACAACATCATCATGGAGATATGATCAAAATGGTAAATATAAAAATAATCTAATCATCTAAGTCAATCATGATACTATAAACCAAAATAATATGTTGTCATCGAATGTATCTCACTATGCAAATAATCACAGAATAAAAATAATAGTCTATCTTGGATCAAAATACATGGAACATAATGCAACCACAAGAGGCGGTACATTCAACATGTCATTGTCAATAAAAATAAAGGTTGGTATCCAACATTACATTGCATCAACATGGAAAGGATTCTAAATTTGTAATCAACCAAACAAAAACATCTTATAGCAATGTTAGCATCAATAACCAATAGAACAAAAATGTAGAGAGGATGACATCACGAAACATCACAACCACATCAATAGAGAACATCTTTATTCAACATACTAGAGGGTAGACATCAACACCAAGTATGTGGACATCCACAATAGATATTACTATCAACTATCAACTATCTTCACAAGCTTTTACATCTGATGATATCCTACCAAAACATCATCACATTTTGCCTTCAAAAGTCTTTCCATATTTTGAAAACCATATCAAATGTGACACAAAATAGAGGGATAACATCACAAACATAGTATTTGACATCAATTACAACACCAAAACTCATATTTCCATGAGTCTCACAATTTCTAACAAGAAGAGGGTTTGCATAATTGACAAAATGACTGCCAACATATACACTATCAATAGTATGCAATTTGTTATCACAATCACATGTTGTGAACGATTCCATCTTTGCCTCACATAGAAATTTTTTGATAGGGGTAAACACATGTTCATGAATAGACTCAAGAGCTCTTATTAGCTAACCACAATGTATGCTTTTACTAGCTTCAGGTGTTATCTCTTTTTCAAACATATCCATTCTTGGCACTATCATTGTGTTCATTTTGAGAAAAAAATGGTTTTAAGCTTTTAGGAAATGAACTCAAACCTTAATCATATAATTTAATAAAAAAATCAATATATAAAACTTGTTGAGGTTTGAAAATATCATGGATTCCCATATAGGGGTTCAAAATTCTTTAAAAAAAAGAACACCCTAATTCTCCTTCTAATATCCTTATGTCAGATAGTGCATTATCATAGACCATAGGATCAACAATTCTCATACTTTGCTCACAAATTATATAGAATAGCAAGATTAGATGCATTATCAACCTCATACTATAAGGAAGCTAAGATAGAAAAATAACTCCACACACTAACCTTGAGAGGACAATTACGTAAAAAAATTATCAGATCTTTACAATAGTTATAGAAATTTTTAAAAAATAAACATAAATAACATGCATACCACAACATAGTGATTTACATGGAGAAAACCTCCACACTCCAAAAGCCACCCAATATATTATTCAGAAATCAATAAAATATTATAATATACTTGCAAAAAAATCTTCTCACAGGAGTATCACTTGTTAGAGTAATCAGTTTACTCTTTTTCGGCTTATGCTTTCTCTTATGTGCATATAATTAATACTTCATATTAATTATATTGCGCATCCTAGCTTTTAGGTTTTAGGGTTTGTTCACCTTTATAAGGTTGAACTTTGTAATTACTTTTCATTAATTCAGATTATAATTTCGCTCTCTCTTTCTGAGCAACTTCTGAGTTCTTCAGCTTTTTCATCTTTGTATCAGGTTCTTGCATGCAGGTGTATTCGGGGTCTGTGGATTTGCATGTTT